>QZML01000795.1:2630699-2726300 GCA_016801275.1 Hystrix brachyura
TAAGTGAGGAAATAAATTGGACACATGTTTAATACCGCATAGTTTCTCTGGTGTGAGAAACTGAAAGTGTAAATAAAGACTAAAATGTATTATATTGGGAAAGGGAAGAAAATGTCCAAATGGGAAAGGGAACAAGGGAGGGGGAAAGGAACAGAGGGACAAGAGAAATAAGAAATGGAAGGAAAAAATGGAAACAAAGCTTTTGTAAATAGGGAGGGAGGAGGGGGTGAGGGGAGGGGAATGGGAAACAAAGAAGCAACAAGATATACCATGTACAGGTACAAATCCCCTGTGATGAATGTTATCACTATGTACATCTAAAATGTACCATTAAAATAAAATAAATTTTTAAAAAGTTAACAAAGTTTTATGGTTACACTGCTAAAGATATAGGGTTTGGGAATGAGGAAATGCAAGAGGAAAACTTTGAAACCTTAAACTCTATGATAAGAGAAGGAAAAGAGAGAGGTGGTACAAGATCTTATTGAGGATAAAAGGATGTTTATAGAATCAGGTAAAGGCAAAAGAAAAAACTGATGAGAAATAGAAGATAAAAGAAAAGAGAGATAAAAGATATTACATAGAAAGTAAAAAAGAGAGAAAAATTAAAGGGAGAAAAATTAAAAGAAGAAGAGGAAAAATAAAGAAAAAAAGATAAGAAGCAAGGAAAAAGATCAAAGGACAATTCCCCAAACCCCAGTAAACCAGTGAAGAAGAAAGGAGGAAAAGCAAGAAGAGGAAAAAAAAAAAAACAAAAAACAATAAACAAAAACATTTCTCAGTGATTTTGAACATGTAGTTTTCTTCCAGGATCTAAAATTTTGGGGCAATGTCCAAGTCAAGACACGTCCCTGCTCACACTGGGAGATAAAGAAGGCAGACAGATTCCAAATCCGTGCTGAATGCGGACACCAGCAAGCTGTAGGATTGAGGCAAGAGTGCCAATTATGCAATTTTCATATCTAGAGCAGCTCAGACTGAGCCTAGCCTCTGCACAGAGGGCTTGGGCCTGTGACTTTTAGCTTAAACCCTTCTGATGGTCTCTGGTTGGCCTGACCGTGGCTCCCTGATCATGGTTGTCTCGTGTGGCTGTCCCTCACCCAGTCACTGTGGGATCATGACACATCAACCCCTGAATTAAAGCCATTCCAGGGCTGCTCTGAGTCTGTGGTTCCACTAATCAACCCCCCACCCCCGGAATGGCATCCAGCGAAGCACTCTCTCTAGGGGGTATGGAGGGCACTTGGACTGAAGTCACCGACCAGCTGTTGCAGATTATGGGGTTCGCAGTCTATTCCACTGCTGTTTCTCTACAAAGCCCTCTGGAGTCCCCTGCTCTCACTTTGTCTGTGTAGATTCCATCTTTACTTCTCATGAGCCACGGGCTGTGAGCTGAGGAGAAAGTGCAGACTGTCCCTTCCCTTTCTACATTGTGTTCTGTCTCTTCAGTTTCACTGCAGGTTTTAATTTTCCGGTCAGGGCCTTCCTAGTTCTGGGGAATCTACTTTTTTTTTTTTTTTCCCCAAGTTGTTATTTTCCAGTACCTGGATTCTGAATCTCAGAGAGGCCGAGTTGTTGTTGCTTACCACTCCACCATTTTCCTTAAAGTCCATGTTTTATTTTAAGGCAGGCTCTCACTAAGTCACTGAGGTGAGCAGGCTGGGTTTGAACTTTCAATCCTCCTGTCTTGGCTTCCAGAGAGCAAGGATTACAGTCATGCAGTACCACGCCCGGTCTGGCCAAAGGGTTTTTAAATGTTACTCATATAACACTCAAGGTGAAACAGAATCATTAGCTATCTATTTAATGGCTTTATTGAAAGCATGGATGACAAATTTTAAATTTGGATAGCATGATCAGGTAGTACCAAATGCAAAAATATAAATTTAGTAGGGATAAACTTTAAAAAGCCTTGCAAAGATTTGTGAGAATGGTTTAGAGTGGTAATAGAAACATCTAAAATGGGTGATAGACTTGAAGGTGTGAGTATGTGTCACTCACAACCTACAGAGTGCTGCTTGTCCGAACAAGAAAAGGGTTTTCCATGGCAGATGAGATCATAGACACCTAAAGTCTTAATCACGTGCTCTGCCGCAGCACACAGTATTGTTCATATGTTCAGCACAAACAGAAGCTCTGACAGATAAGATGGGATGCGAGTTACATCCAATGGTAGTTTAGTAGATGTCACTCTGCCACCCTTCCTTTCTCACACAGACAGAGGCCCCTTGATGTCAGGGCTGAGAACTGTTGACCTGGAGAATTGTATTAATTCCCTTTTCCTTCCACAGTCTTCTTCCACCTCAACTATGAACCTATTCACATTTAAATAGATTGCTACTCAAAAGTCTCCTTAGTGTTCTTGAATCAAACAGTGCATAATACACCACATGATGTTGTGGCGTTCAAGGCCCTCCACAAGCGAATCTAGCCAGGATTCTGCCCCAAGCTCTCCATACATTCTCAGATACAGTTGTGTTGGACTCCACATCCCAAACATGCCCTGTACACTCACGTCTTTGGATTTTTGTTCAAGGAGTTTCTTCTCCCATGGCCACTCTCGTCTGTTGTCTGCCTGTGAAAATGCTACTTGTCCGTCAAAGTTCAGCCGAGTCCCAGTACTGCTATAACATGTCCCTTTATTTCCACACTAAGCCATCATACATTCATAACCCACAATCTCTTCTTCACTCACGTATCTGTCGCTATACTTATATCATTTTAGAATATATTACAATACCCATGTCTCTAAATAAACCATTGATCTTTAGATACAGGAATTAGCTCTATTAATTCTAATATTCTCCTCATACCTCACACAGTGCTTTTCACATAGATATTTCTTGATAAACATTTATTGAACTGAAGAGAATATTTCATGATTTCCTCTTATTATTTGTGTGACAGCTGGAGAGAACACAATTCCTATTTACTTTCTTCAAATCAGATTGTTAGTCTCTTTTTCTGAGAAGTGATATCACTCAGTCCTAGAGATAAGACATCAGGCAACTTTGTGTGTTACTCTTGAATTTGTCTTAATAGCATGACAAACTTACATTTCTTCAAGTTTAGTTTCTTCGAAGAATATTTGAATAGTCATAACAAAGTCCAATAAAATATAATATGTTTCCAAATGAAAAAGGAAATTTTTACATGTGCCTTTTGGAGATTAGCCAAACTAATACTCATTGGGGAAGATAATCAATGATGGATCATACTTTTAATCCTGCAGAAAACAGACCTACTTAACTCACTTATCCAACATGATGATGAAATGATAACTTCCGAGTATCATCATAATATACAATTATTTTTATTTTAATATTTTCTGTTAAAAATCTATATAGAAGGTCATCAAACTATACAGCAACAAGTTCTATAATCCTGGGCACCTTGGAAAACACCATTAAAAGAATCAGGCTGGAATGTTCAAGTGATGATTCATTTCAGTTATCAGAAAGTTAGATATTTATATTTAGAAGATATTTGTACTAATAATCCTTTCTAACTGCATGTCTGTGAAGAGCAGTGGTTCTCAACTAAGGGTGATCTTGACCCCCATGGGTGTTAGCAATGTCTGGGGACACATTTTAGATCGTTACAGTTCGAGAAGAAGCAGAGGATGCTATTCGCATCCAATGGACTGAAGCAAAGGATGCTGCCAAGGGTCTTTCAAAGCACAGGGCAGCTTGCCACAGCAGCACATAACCCTGCACAGAATGGCTGAGAAAACATCCGTGCAGGACAACCTCTTCCTGTATAACCGACTGAAAAACTACAAAAGCAACAAAAAAACACTAGGGGTCAGTAGGGAGTCATGAAATGCAGCTTAAGTACTCTTCAGTTAAAAGGAGTTTCTTATTAATCCAAAACTTTAACTGTGGGTTTTTGTAAGTGTTAGGAATCAGGCTTTTTTGCCCTATGGGAGAATGGAGATACAAATATGAAATGAGGTTGGATTTGATTCGTAGGTTATCAAATACATAACAATGTAATACAGTATGGCATATAGTAGAATATTACTTTTCCAATCTCTACTCACAAAAAGCATTGCTAATGAAGATACCCCTAAAACAAGGAGCATGCCTGGCAACTAAATTTTGTTTTCTGAATAATACTATTTTCTACTGAAAGGAAACTGAGTTCTCAATGAACCGGATGATTCTAGGAATGACACAGAATGAATCTGGGGTAAATTGTTGAGGCAGAGATTCAAAAGTGTTCAAAAGCATGATGGATACATACACCTCGAAAGGACAAAGATCTAACTTGAGAGGATTCCGAGGGCCACATGTAAGACATTGTATGCATGATAAAAATAAAAACTAATGGCTATAATACCTTGAATTAACAAAAAAGATATATCGGTGAGAGATAAAGAAGCTATTATTTATTAAAGAATGTCAGCTGGATAAACAGGAAAAATCACATTTTACAATACTGTTTTATGATATTTTATCCCAAATGGAGTTGTCGCTTCCAGCAAGGATCATCAACAAATGGTAAAACCACTAAGCAAAAGGCTGTAAGGCTGTCCTTATTTTTAGGAGAAGCATATTAACGTACTTAGGGAAAAGTAGCCAGATGTATCTAACTTACATTCAAGTTGTTTAAGAAAGAACAGTTACAGATCAATCGAAAGATAATGTAAAGAAATGTTAACAGTTGGTGCAACTGTGGGGAGTGTCTGCAGATGTTTCCTGTACAGCTCTTTCAACTGTTCTGCAGTTTTGAAACTTTCCAGAATAAAAAAAAAAGAATGAAGTTTTTATACAAGGCAACAGAAATTTAAAAAAACTAAAGAAAGTTTTCATCCTTTGTTGCCACCATTACTAGCCTTGGTAATTATTTTTTCTTAAATTCCATAAACTTTTCAAGACCCTTAGCGTATATATGCATATATATGTGTGGTGGGGAGAGTGCCTCCCCCCATCATTCTGCAAAGATAAAGGGTCTTAACTTTGAAAATCTAAAATGAGATTTTTCAAACCTCCGATCTTTAAACACCATTCTGTGCTCCCTCAGAGAGAGGTAGTTTTCCCAGCCACCTTCATCAGTGGGTCTTCGTTTGAACAGTGGTTATCTGCAGGGTCTAACACTAAGGAGGGAAACAAACTCTCCGCCGAAGGGGCTCCATACATACTCGTTAGTCCTTGAGAAGGCATTTGGGCCTAATGCAAGCCAGATTTGACTTAAAGAACATTCAGATGAGCTGATCAACCTGATCAATTGCTATGCATTGCTTTTGACACAGGGGAAGAGATGATTTTTCTCAGAGGCCTATCTGGGAATTCACTCTGAGAAAATCTTTTGATTCCTCTCCTAAAACACACTTTCTCTTCACAGGCCCCATCAAAAGTCACAACTAGATACACATTTCTGAACGTATTTGCTTTTAAAAGTATTTCTGACCTCCGAAACGGCCGGGGCTGGGTCTATTTCACTCTCTCCATGTGCTCAGTTCCCAGCCTGTGCCCAGCACCAGCAGGAGTAGGTGAGGATCTATGAACAGAATGATCACTCTTGGTTGTACCCTGCTTCAGTCCCAGGTAACCACAGGTGGCTCTCAACACAAGCCCAGGTATGGAAGCCACATCGAGGCACCTAGAGCCACAGGAAACTACTGAAATCCAAGAATCCTTTCCAAATAATGAGGGATCAATAACAAAATTCCATATGACTTTTTTGTCATTCAGACCAATGCCCCACCCCCGAGACTGCGTTCCGTGTTTGGGAATCCTTCCTCGGCCAAATTGCCACAGAACATGAAGTTCCAAAGAAGATCCGAGTGCCGGCCAGAAAGCTAGCAGTCTTTTTACAGAGCTCAGAAAACAAACCAGCAAACAAACATGTGTTAAATGCATAAATGGAACTCTATCACTGTTCATCTTTTTCACTCAGAATATATACGAATATATAGATAAATACATACAGTATATATTTTAACGTTTCAGTGAATACATGCACAAGTAGAAAGAACGATTAAAAGAACTTGAAGCAGCTAATTGTATTTAACTTTAATGCTATTTAGTAATAGACTTGATTGATATAATTTTTATAGTTTCACAGTAGAATCATAATATATAGCAATGTATAACAGTCACATGTATATATAGTGTATAAAATACATATACGCACATATAAGCATACATAAATATTCATGTATATACGTTTTTCTGAAGTATGAGATGGGGCTAATATAGGTGATGCGCCCCAAAGATGATCACAATGTTCAGGTACACTGGGGTGGGCTTGAGAACCACTAATACAAATGTACATGTATCTGTGCACCAAGGTTTCTAAGCCTGTGATCCACAGACAATTTAAAGAGATCTTGACCTTGTGTGAAAATCTGTGTGTGAGTGTGCCTGGGTGTGCGTTTTATGGGGAGAAGCCAACAGCATTCCCGAGGAACAGGAGCCCCTGAAGAGACAAAGCCCACAGAAGACCGTTCCCCTGAGACACCACCGCAGTGTGGGCACAAAGTTTGTCTTTCCAGTGTAAGCTCTTTGCTTCATAAATGTGTGGCTGCAGTTTGTAATTCATGGAAACTTTTGGATCAAAACCTGTCACTGTTTACTAAAATTAAAAATCACTGTGTCTATTTGCCACCCTTAAAATAGAAACATTTAAAAACTTACATTCTGTGATCCAGTTTCAGTCCACCATTCTTCAGATGGGAGTTTTCTGAAGATTTGGTGACCTTGAAGAGTCGTCAAGCGCAGACTCACTGAGGACTTCTCTCAGGGGCTATTTTTGGAGTCCATGCCACTGCCTGTTTGTTCTTTGAGCCTAAAACCAAAAACAAAACTTATTGCGTTTGTATATCTGGCATTTCCTAGTAAGAAATAGAGACAATGCGTAGTCTTTATTCAATAGAATTGCTGTGATGAAAGAAAAGTTAGTTATCAGCAGTAAATTTTCTGCTTTACTTCTCTGAATGATCAAGAAAGCATATGCACATTCTGTCGTAAGTCACAAGGAACCCTTCAACACAATTTCAATCCCGTGTGCATGAGATGGCAAGAGCAGATTCCTGAGACAACAGGAAGGTATTTACACAGTGCCGTTTTCTCTTGCTCTGACCTAGAACCTACAAACGTCACCAAACTTCACCAGAATGAAATCCCATCTTTATTTGGAGTCATCATTCATCTTTCCTAATTCTCCTTCGTTTTGTCTGATTCTAGAGTGTGTTGAGGGGCAACTCTGCCACTTCCTGTTACTGGAAGATCAGCATTTGAAAGGTATGATTAAAAACAAGATTACAAAATTTAGGGCCTGGTTAAATTGTATATTTGAAAATTCTGTCGACCCAAACTCTGTAGTTTCTAAAAATAGTACATAACGTGTAACTGAAATGATTTTTTTTTTTTACGCAGAAAAGAGATGTAGCCTCAGATATAATGGAAGTAGTCATCAAAGTATCACAAAAGAATAAATTACCCTAAGTATAGCCTTGTGGACAAGTTTGAGGCAAAAATTTTTTGCTGCATTTCCTCCAAAGTTTCTTGTTGCTTATGCAACTGAATAGTTCCACTCAACTCCCTCACTAGCCTGGCAAAGTATATGATAAAATAATGTCATATATATAATGCATACATTAAATAATTTATGGAATATAACAATAGGTAGTACAATCAGAAGACTCAACAGATGGATTCTTATTTACAGACTCTACTATAGCCTCTTCTAGAAAAGAGCTACACAAAAAGCAAACCATTGGTAAACCAGAATTATCTCAGAAATCTGTAGGTTAAAGGAAATATTATTGTAATTTTGAACATCTTTGCTCCTTTTATTTGCTCACCTAGAGTTATAATGAGAAGAACCTTATCACTTAAAGATCCCTGGTAGATTTTGGAATCAAACTCATCTGCCTGAGTTGCTCCTTTGTAAATATTGAGAGAACAAGTGCCACTTGTCCTGAGATGACAGACCACCACAGGAAGTGCTTTCATCTTGGGGGAGCTTCAGAAATTCAAGATATTTGCTTTATTTCTCCCATCTTATGACATTTCTTCTGTGTTTCTTCACAGGTCCAAAGCCCTACTCAAGCTTAGAAATACTAGTGCCACTTTCTGACTTCAATAAATCATGACTCGGATAAAATGATTCATTAAAATTAGAAGCAAATAAATGTCATTCATGCTATTTTGCTTTAATTATTTTATCATTGCTGCTTGCTAAATATTTCTGATTACTATCACAAAAATGAATAGTGCCTATGTCAAAGTTGCTCGGCATTCAGATGGTAGAGTGTGTGGTATAGGTTGCTACAATTCTGTAGAACTGTTCCAGGTATGAAGGGATGGGTCTTCTGTAGAAATTTCTAGATTTCAATAGGGAAAATGTGAGATTGCACAAGTTGTAGCCCATTGCTCTTATGGTTTTCTTTAAGAGGTAATCTTAAGTAGAAGACTTGCTTCCTGACAACAATTTATTTCTTTTATTATTATTTACATCCCAGACAATATTATGCACCATATAGAAATAGATGATTTTGTGCTCTGAATGTTTAGTTCTTCTCATATAATGATCTACAAAGGTTTAACTCGTATCATGTGGCCATCAGATTCTCTTGCTCTGAAATAGCACCAGGTGGAGTTTGTTTCATGGGCTCAATTTAATGATTTATTTATTGTTTTGGTGTGTTTTCTGCTTTCATGCTTCATCTCAATTTTTGACTGTAAAGATAAAGGAGATTAATTCATAATGTATTTCATTTCAAATTTTATCTTTTATCTTATGCCAAGGTTTTGTTAAAACAGAGATACGATGATTCAGCATCTGTCTGTTAGAACAGGGTTGTACAGAGAACAGCCTTCAGGCAGCCTCGCCACATTCCACCCTATAATAACAGCTGTGTGAGGGAGCTGAAGCTTTCTTGAGCAATAGACTCTTTTTATTGCTATGTTGGGGGCAGGAATCTTTGGGTGGCACCATATTCCCTATGGATGCTCAAACGATAGGTTGTGGGGACTTTCTGACTAACTTCGTCGATGCTGTCATCTATACTTGTTCAGATCTGTGTATAGCCCTATGATAAGACAGCGAGTAATCTGTAGACAGGGGGAGGCATGTAAAGATGTAAATGTTGATGATGCATTTTTTTTTTTTTTTTTGTGGTGCCGGGGATCGAACTCAGGCCCTTGTGCTTACAGGCAAGCACTCTAATCACTGAGCTAAATCCCCAGCCCCGATGATGCATTTTTTAAATCAAGGACAAGATAAGGAATTTCTTTGAATCAAAGTTATGAATATCATGAAGTTATCAACTCCATGGCCATTTCCCCCATTTCTGTGTACACCACACACATGCCAGATTCTTAAGATGTATTGTTTTCATTTTTTAATTTCCGTGCATGCATATAACATATTTTGATCATATCCATCCTGCATCACTTTCCCTCACAGCCCTCCTCTTGTCTAACAGCAATGTCCCTTCTAAAATGTATCTTCTTTATTTGAAATAGTCATTTTTCTTTAATCCATGCTATCTGTCAGAAGTCACTATTAGTTCTTTTATAAGTATTTTTTGAATCAGTATCTGTTAGGGATCATTCTAAATGATATTTAACTTTCAAAATTATCTTTATTATTTTGAATGGTTTGTTTTGAGGTATATTCTTTTGTTCTTCACACATATATTCTCTCTCTCTCCCTCTCTTTCTCTCTGTCTCTCACAGATACACTTCTTCTGTTTTATTTTTACTCACCTTCACTATGCAAATGGAATTCACAGAATTCTATGTACAATTTACACTTTGGGTGTTAGGAAATGCTGGGTACTTACAGGTGGTGGTGACTCTGCCTCTTAGCGTGTCCTGTGTGCAGTATTCTTATCTATATCAGTTTTCATGAAGTAGAAACTTCAATCTGATTTTTATTTCATTGTATTTCCTTCTTAAAATTCTATGCTATATTATTTTAAACAAAATATGCTAACAAAAGATGTCGACCTTCCCATACATTGAACAATGAGTTTATAACTAAAGTTAAGCTCTACCACAATACTTCTACAATACTGTAGAAAATATTTTTATTAAGGAATGTTTAGTATCACTTGGTATCATTGAGTAAAATTTCACTTGGAGGGGTGCATATACAAAGGAAGTGATGATTTTCTGGTAGGCCCAGAGTAATGTCTCTTTCTCCAGTGAGAAGCAGGAAGACACATGGTGAAGGAAGGAAATGGCGGTGTGATGCAGGCAGAAGACTCGTATGAGGTGAGGAGTATGGGGAAGCTTGTGGCTGTGAGGGGTGAAATGAGATGGAAGGACAAAGCAGGAAGACATGAAGAGTAATATAATGAATATAAAGATTAAATTGTAAACCCACACTGCACAATCAACATTAAAATCCAAGCCCAGGACAAAAATCAGAAAGGTTTGAAGTTTAGAAGACAAGAAAGGATTAATGGAACAGGACACTGATCTGCTACCTGGCGATTAATTCAATGTACAATTAGGAAAGAAAAGAGCCAGTGGATTCATTCAGGGACAAATCCACACAGTTGACAAATTTACTGTTGAAAGAAATTAAAAAACATTGCAATATGTTTTCTCATTATCAATAATATTTCTTTTTTATGACTGGAACCAAATGTGCCTCGTAAAAAGCCACGGCCAACTAAGCGTCATGATTCTACTTGCTGGGAAGCTGCCGTCTTCCCTCCGGCAGAGCTGCCTGCCACACCCTCCAGATACTTGTCCCTGGCAAGAAGAGCCTCTGATGATTTTTTTCATCAGGTGTATCACTTCCAATAACATTCATTCGGTTCTTGGGAATCTACTTATTCTTTTCTGCTTGTTTATTCTGTTTCCATTGGAGAAAAGAATGACTTAGCACTTAGCCTCTGTGTCTTCCTTTTGAACTAAACATTAGAGCATTAGAATCTTATTTTGGGGGAAAACAGATTCCATGATTATATATAGTCCTGCTTCCCCCAATAACATTTTTCTTCTTTTTTCTTTATCTTTCTGCTGTGTTTTTCCCCACCAAGCTGAGCAGAAACAAGAGTGTAACTTTAAAAAAAAATAAAACTCTTCAGCACTAAAATATGAAAATTAAAAAGTTGATATCTTTCAAGATATAATATTCTTTCCTCTTGCTCCCTGCCCCTGGTTTTTACTTTCTTCATTTGGCCAGCATTTGTTGTCTTCTTGTACCTTTCTCTCTGCTTCTGAAACTAATTAATTTGGAAATGCAATGGCTCCAATGTCAGCTAACACAGTGGAAGGTATTTACAACAAACTCCGGGAATGTGTTATTAGGGTGCATCTACCCACTTACTTGTATAGCTCCGGGTATGCTAAGTTGCTCCATGAGAGACACTCTAGGTGACTAACATTTAACAGCAAAATTGATCACTGTTTTCTTCTTATACATTACCAATTTTTTTCCCTTTCTGTCAAAATATAACTGCTGCATTTCACCTAAAGCAACTAAAATGTAAATTGCAAGGTTGCCGGGGACTGAGAAACAATCATTACCCAGAACAGGCACCCTTGAAGTGATCCACCTGGCAAGTGTGACCAATCAGTTAAAGGAAGTGGTTACTCTTAGATTTATTGTATCAGAGTATTTAAAGTCAGATAAGAAAAAAATGTTTTAGAAGTTCCAACATGGGCAAAGAGATTGGACTTTGCAAGTTAGGAACAAAGTACAGACACAATTCAAATTTTAAAATCTAAGACAATCACTTAAAACTTTTTATCTGAGTCATTCTCCCCAGATAAAACCAGAAATGCAGTGACTCCAAAATTATATCATAAAGGTAAGAAATTGGCATTAGATAATGAACTCTATATTAAGCAGAAATAAAATTCTTTCTGTTAAAGAGATATAGAAAGAAGAAAGGGGAAAAAGCAAAACAGGATGAAAGACAGCATGACTCAAAGTGCATTCCTTGGGCTTCTGTGCAGTTTGTCTAGACAGGCACACTTTTTAGCAGAACAGAGAGGTGAAGTTACCTGCATATCAAGCATTTTCTTCTGTGGCAATGTCTGATTCTTTCGCACCCTTGTGAAGGAGGCAAGACTGGAATGTCTCCTTTGTAGAAGAGGAAACTGAACTCTGAGAATTTTTGTCCAAGTTTGTCAACTACTAAGTACACAGAGTCAAAATTTCAACCTAGATCTACTAACACCACGTCTAGTGCTTTTTCTGTCATGTTCTCGGGGGATTTCCCGGAGAGGAACTTGCAAAGAGGTAAATCTGGATGCCAGGACAAAGAAGAACTTGATCATACAATGGAGAAAAGAATAATTAGTGCCTCCCGGGGACTGTGAGAATTAAATAGAGCATCTACATGGCATGCTTAACAGAGTGCCTGGCACATACCACACACCAAGTGAAAGTGAACTCCTCTTACTAATATAATCAATTTAGCTTCAGATGAGGTAACCAAAAAAGTTTTGTGAACTAACTTGGTAACCTAATCACCCTGAATAAAATTGTTTCACTCGAGGAAGGAATTCTGAGTTGTGACAACCTATGAACGAGATTCTGAGTAGGCTGAAAGCTGCTTAAGAAAGAAGTGATATTGATCTTAATTTTTAAATAAATACAGTTGATGACATGCTGTAACTTTAATCAGTGTAAACTGAAGTAAAGAGGAAAAGGATGAATAGTCTACATGAGACAGTAAAAAAATAAAATAAAAAACACTGCTACGATCCTCTGTTTATCACTTTGGTTGTACCTCTAGCGAATGAATCTGCAAGCCTGTAAAATCCAACTAATCTGAACAATCAAAAAGCGGTTTGATTACAAATTCATTCCCTTCCTTAAGGGTTAGAGACTCTTCCATAGAAAAGAATCATCTTAGTTTGCTTGTGTAGGAGAAAGAAGAGAAAGGGGTGATCGATCTGGAGGATCCTGAGACTTTTCCATTTTGTTTGGTGCTTGCTGGCTCTGAACCGTCCTCACGGATCTCCAGCACAGCCTTCCGATGACTCTGCAGACACAAGGCTTCTTCCTGTGGTTATACCAGACAAGGTAGCCCTCCAGTGGTCAAAGATATTAGTCATTCCTGAGGCTGTCAATATAGAAGCCAGATCTTCCTGACACGCCTCAAGTCTTAGCTGGGGCAGATGCAGATCCACAGCTGCGTCTTTCATGTTGGATGAACGGATCCAGAGCTTTGGTTTCTCATAGGTGATTTCTTTGATAACCTAGGGTAAGCAATCCAGAACTAAAATATGAACACATTTTATTTGGAAAATAAAACATACCAAACATGAAATACCCTAAGGCCTGGACTGAGGTTATGAATAAAAAGCTACTTCTCATTGTCATTTTGGAAAGTGGGTCCTAAGCACTGTGCCTGATACATCAGGGTAAGTGAGGGAAATGCATCTATTTGCAAAACATCCCAATAGAAGCATATATCTTTAGAACTTATCCCTTGGAAAATCAACTGAAAGTCAGTTTTAAAAATCATCATGGGGAATTTCTGTTCTTCTCCTCATAATCTCTCTATGCCTCGCACAACTTATGCACTACAATTGTGTGCTTTATAGAAGTGACTGCCTTTTCTAATGGCCATATTAGCAGACATCTTTGATGACTGTGGCCCACTTCTTTTAAAAACAGCCTGGCTGCAGTGTCGTATGGCTCAGCTTATATAGAAGGCTTTCCCCTTTGAGCAGATATCTGTGTCCCTATAATTTCCATGCACTAGTTTTAGTTTTGGTTCTAAGAGCTGCAAAATATTAGTCCATTCCTTCTTTCATGTGACAACCCAATATTTTTAACATAGTCAAATACTATTGCAAACCACTGCCCTTTTCCTTGTCCACTGCCCACCTACTACCTGCTCTAACTTCTCCTCATTCTGTTGGTACTCAGTAGAAGGAAGCAAACATTTGCAGCAAATCATTTAGACTGCTTTGAGCATGACTTCTACTGAGAAGCAGGCATCTTAGGAACCAACCAATGCAGTACCAATTAAAAAGAACTATTTTTATGAATTTATATTCACCATTTTCGACTGAGTAGCCACCTTCAACTCAATCATTTAAGAAAGCAGGATGACTATCCTCATCCACAGTGTTGAATTATTGTTAAGCATTCTAACTGGAGAAAATTAGTTAGCTATAAAGATCTAGATCCATTTTCCCATCCTAGCCTCCCCAACCCCCTCTTCAAGATCAGTTACTTCAATTGCACTGAGATCTTACCATTGTTCTAAAATGTTCCTTTTTCAAGACTTAGTAGGGTATTTTAAAGTATACACACAAAGGTTCATAACACAATTATGTATGTTAGATGGATGCTATTACATTGATCTTTTATAAGATTATCAAAATTAAGTGCTATAAGAAACCCTATAGGAAACCCTATAAGAATTAAGTGCTGTAAGATGCTAAAATGTCTCCTTTAGTATCTTCATTGTGTCCATAAAGTGAGGTACATAGAGATTCAGTTATAGTGAATTTGTTGCAAAATTTTGGTCACATTCAAATTCTGTATCCTATAAATTCAATATTCCTATACTATCTAATCACGAGAAAGGAAGTCTAGAAAGGGAATGATATCCAAAATTAACTGTTTCTCAACCCAATTATTAAATACAGGATGACCAAAAATTGCATATTTTTCATTTGTTTTTGTAAAATAGCATAATAGGAAATATAAAAATGACAATTTTATCAAATTTATTCAATACAAGAATTGACTGATTGAAATGACACCCACCCGAGCAGCACTCGGGATAGTCGGCACATAAACAAACATGCTGCCAGAGTGACGGTTGGGCTAAAATATTAAATGCTTAATAATTTATTAGGAACAATAATTCTTACTTTATCAGAGATGTTTTCCCTTATTATCTTGTGCAAAGTAGGTGTTACCCAACTCATCACTATGCCATTTCCATCTGTTGTTTTTCTTCATAACCTATTCCAATTGCATTTCCACATTTGTTTATCTGGTTATATATAAACATACTTACTTTGGATTTGGATTTTTCAGCTATAGACTTGGTGAGTCTGAACAGATATTTGAACACGAAGCTTGGAATGCGTTAAGAGGACAAGAGAACAAGGCTGTAACATGTCACGAACCCCAATTTGCTAGGAAAACAAAGCAGAACTACAAAGGAACATAGAAAGCAAACTAAAAGGAGGACAGACAGGGACTTAAAAGCAGCTGCTGATCCAGACTAATTCCAAGAGCAGGAACACAGAAAGTGGAATAAGGGAATTCGGAGGAAAGTGTCAGAGAAGCAAGTAAAGGGCAAAGACTGAGCATTGACTCTACATGTTTTGACCTTGGGTGTTTGTGGAAATAGATTTAGTTGGCTGGCGACGGGTCCAAAGTATGAATGTGTAACACATAAATAATACATGTAAAACAACAATAACAAGAACCAAAATCTATGGGAACCAGAAAATAAAATTCATGTGATTATGCTTTGAACACCTACGATTCTTAACAGTGCAAGTAACAAATTCTAGTAGATGGGGATTTACTTGGGTGTTCCACTTGTGTTTAGGTGGACAGGTCAGGGCATGAAAGTGTGTAAGTGTTTTGTTTTTGTTTTTGTTTTTTTCCAGTTAAGCTTCTCTGCATGTGTCATGCTCACACATAGAGCCTTCCTTTTGTGGCTTTAGCCACACTGGCTGAGGGGTTTACCGGGCCCCTGCCAGGGTCCTTCCTGGGGAAGACAAGTGCATGCTCAGGTGATCTTCAGTATCAGGCACCTCATGACCTGTGCAGGTGGCTGCTTAGTGGAACCCAGTTTGAAGTTGCCTTATTGCCGCATCATTCATGGGGCTTTGCTCTGAGAGCTACAAAGATCAACAGAGTAAACTGAGAAAGCCAATCACTTTTTTCATTTAAAGCATGGAAAATTTACACTATATCCAGTCTCCAAAATTCCCCACATTTAGTAACAAAAACTCTGTCTTTCCAAAGAGATATCTATGACTGACATTAATGTGACATTTTAAATGGAAAGAACCCAAACAATGATGCTACCAAAATATTACGTGTTTATATCTCCCAATTTATTATGTTTATTAATAGGCATTTTTTTATTATAAGAAGCAGTTAATTTATTTTCAAGAGTTATGAAATTTACATACCGTAAGATCTTATCAGAATAATCATTTTTAAAGGTCACAATAGGTCTTTTGAGAATATAATTTAGCATGCTCTCAGTAAAATCTGATGAATCTGGACTAATTCTACAGCATCAAACAGATTATGATAATTTTTGGAATTATAAAATAGCTAAGAATGTAAGAAGATTCTAAGTAAGTTCTTCATAATGAGACTACTTTAAGAAAGTTTAGTTTCATACCATATTATATTTATGCTTTTCTTTTCGAAATGCTATTTAACAGATTAAAGATACCTGAATTGTATACACAAACCAGATATGTGGGGTTGTACTGTGATATAAAAGATTCACTTACATTAAATGTTCTCTCCAGCAAATGTTAGGCGTAGGGGTATGCTCTCCCCTTTAATATTTCTCCATGAATCCTACTAAAGCAACGCATTTTATGTATCTTGTTAGTAAGACCTAGAGAATTCCTTAAAAATATATACACTCAAGCTGTTCCTGTAAATTAGAATCTCCAGGAAGGCAGCCTTGGTACCTGCATTTTCAAAACACACAGCTATAAAATATATGTACTGTAAATTTTTATTCATTTTATAAATATGATGGTAATATTCTTTTTAAAAAGGTATTCCTAGATATTTCTAGATGTGATACTTCAAATGCTTAGCTGGAGGTTTATATTGCACCTTAAGATCATTCACTATTTTATGTGAAATGTATTTATTCAGAAATAAAAATTCTATTTTCTTTTACAACTGAAGAAAACAAGTTTTGAATGTAGCTATAATTTCACATATGTTTTGGTGGGCTGGAGTAAATACATTTGACTAGCACAATGACTTAGTTATCATCTTCACATCTAATCTTTCTTCTTAAATAGCACGCCCTAGTTTGGTTGTGCCCTGATATTTAGGATACTGTCTGGGCCTTACGGAAAGAAGATGAAAAGACTGAGGGTGGTAGATACTTAAAACCTTCTAGTTCCACTGTGAATCTCATTTACCAGTTTTTCTTTGTTCCTCAATAGGTCTTACTCATTTTACCCATGACCTCCCTTTCAGTTCCTAGACTGATTGCTTATTAGAGGCATTTCTCAGGAGCTGACTTTATTTATAGTTAACAGTAAGTGCATTTTAAACATCTATTTAAACTGAACCATAGTCTAACCTAGTATGAACACTTTCAAGCATATATTTTATACCATTTTTAATTATGCAACTATACTGCTAAAAACAGTATTTCTATTCTTATATAGTGTGAAATACTATAGAGAATTTAAGAAGAAAGTGTCAGTAATAAAGCAAATGTATTGTAAATCTTATTCTGTTCTTTGTCAACTCTCTACCTAGGATGGTTATTTGGAAATCAATTAGCCCACCACAGGGCAGAAAAAATTGAACATATTTTAAGAGCAGACATACTAAGGATTATTTTTCAGAGAAAAACAGATTAAACCATGAGACTACCTCATCCAATCCGAAAGCCATTGATTTGGTTTGGTCTTCCACAAACACATTCTTCCAGCTACCTCTGAAAGAGAAGGCGTTAACCAGCACCAACCAGGCAGAAGAAAGGAGGCTGCTGGGTGATAAGAGGCCCTTGATTTCACCTCTGCAAGGGGAAAAGAACCCCATAGAACATGAATTATTTTCACTGGTTTTATTTTAAATCCATTTTTGAAATTGACATAAATAATTGACACTCGATATCTTCAGATGAGTCTGAAAAACATTTAAGCAAATATGTGAAACATTCACAATTCGTCAGTAAACAGAGTGTGAGATGCTGAAGGAAACACAGCCTAGCTCCCTATTCAGAGCAATGTACAAAATTGTGGATGAAATTTTCTTGTTATATTGTTATTTAGTGTTACACTGTTAGTGCATCTTTGTTTCTTTACCTTCAATAATAACCTTAAACAAATAATAACTTGGGCCATGGAGCAAAAATCCAAGTGTAAAAGAAAACACGATAAAAATCTTCTGAGGACATTTATTATATTTTTTTGTCCTGTGACTCAGCATTTCTACCACTAGGTATTATCCAACAGGAATGAAAAAATATGTGCACAAATAGCCTTTTGCAGAACGCTCACAGGAGCATTATTTAGAGTAACCCCACACAGGAAATGACCCAGATGTCCACAGGCATGAAAATCCATGAACAATGGTGGTATGTTCATACACTGGAATATTATTCAGCAAAACAAAAGAAGAAACCACTGCTGTGTCCAACAGCACAACTGGGTCGATCCCCAAATTAAGATGCTGAGTGTAAAAAGCTGTATCATACTATTTATTTGAAATTTAATAATAGGTAAAATTAATTTATAATGATAGCAATTTGATAACAATAATTTCTTAAGAGTGTTGATGGAAACTGGGCACAGAGGAACTTTACTGGGTGCTGGAAGTAACCTGTGTCTTGGTGTGTATTTATTAAAACTACCCAAAATTGAGCATTTTCTGAATATAAATTATGCCTCAAAAATAAGCAGGAAGAGAGTTGGGGGTTGAGCTCAAGTGGTAGAGTGTTTGCCTAGGCCCTGAGTTTGATCCCCAGCAACTACTCCCCCAACCAAAATAAGCAAGAGGAGGAAAGGTAGGAATCTTAGTTCTCTTCTTACTTTGGGTTTCATTTTCAGCGCACAAATTAATCTACTTTCTAGCTTTTCTTTTATTATGTTTGAAATCCAGATTTTCAGGTTTTATTTTGTAGAATTTTTCAATATAATTTATGTATTTCTATAAGGTGAGTATAGAAAAATAGAAAATAAATTATATGTAAATATCTTTATGCAGGACTAGGCTCAATTAATAAAATATATACTTTTTCATAGTTGAGGCAGATATTTGTGTAAACAAATAACTTAGCAGAGGATGATAATTCAACAACAAGGATATTTTTCTTTCTTTTAAGCTGAGATTGTCCCTTATGCCCATGACTCCCATATCTTCTTTTTTTGTGTGCAATACTGTGAATTGAACCCAGAAACTTCACCCTGAGCTACATCCCAAACCCTTTTAATTTTTATTTTGATGCAGGTCCTTACTAAGTTGCTAAATTGCACAGACTAGGCTCAAACTTCTTATCTTCCTGCCTTGACCACCCAAAATGC
This sequence comes from Hystrix brachyura, assembly GCA_016801275.1. Lineage (NCBI taxonomy): Eukaryota > Metazoa > Chordata > Mammalia > Rodentia > Hystricidae > Hystrix > Hystrix brachyura. The sequence continues at coordinate 2,649,896 of QZML01000795.1, forward strand.
TGGGATTACAGATGTGAACTGTCACATTCAACTGCCAATACCTTAATGACTGATAATCAGGAAAATTTCAATTCCTCTTTTATTGTCAACATCACAATTTTATTAATATTGTTGCTTTTAATCATAAACTATGTAAATTTGTGATTTTTATACTTCAACTAGGCATCTTTAAAATATGACTGAAATTATTATAAAATTGTATCTGAAAGCTAGAACCCAAACTCTTATACAGGAAATACAATGTTCATGTAAAATACATTTCATATTTTACATGTTGTGTGTATGTATAAATCTATCAGTTTATTATTTTCTATCTTCCTCCAGTTTTAATAAGACAAACAATCCCACAACAGATTAAGTAAAGACAGAAAGTAAAGGTTTTACTTATGAAGCCTTTCCTTCATATCTTACTTACAGAAACAAGTTTTGCTTTAACTCACCAGGAGATGTGGATGGACTCTCTACAAAATACCACTTGCCCTGTGGGCTTGATTGCGGCTGGACTTGCTGAGTTCAGACAGGAAGGCTTGAATGTGCTCGTGAACACCTGTATCTTGTTCATACTGAGATACAGTTAGAAAACACTGAAAATGGGGATTACACATTAGTATAAACTAAGGTTGACAAGAGGTTCTTGGATTTGCATTAGGACATGTTATTTCAGAAAAAAAAAAAAGGAATACAAATATTACCCATTTCACACTTGTTCATTTTGAAATACTCGCCTTTCCTCAAAATGTGCAGCCAGACAGTCTGGTCCTATTTGAGAGCAGGCACCATAGCAAGACTTTACAGTCACACTCAGATTGGTGAGGACTCCTTGACACAGTCCATGGCGTGGTCAGAAGTCATCCAGTCTTCACCAGTGGACCCAGAATACACAGTGCTGACATGTTAACTTCAGTACAGGTGCCATCCAGAAAAATGTATTTGCTGTATGTTAATAAATAAGAATCACAGGCCATGAAGTTTGGACTTAGTAGCTTCACCACAGATACTAGCAGATCAAACCACATCTTACAGAAAGCTTCTGACAGCCTTAGACAAATGAAAGTGTACATTACATATTTTCCCCAAATTAACAATATGAAAAAACACCTATAAATGAAATTCATGAAGTTAGATCATCTTTGTGTAGTTACATTTCCAAAATAATACATTTATGTCTTTAAGATTAATGTTTCCATGCTCATTTGTTTTCTATATTCATGTATTTTTTTATCTTGATAAAAGATAAAGTATTTATAGCTACTGAGCACTCACTATGGTTTCTAGATACTGTTTGAAGAACTTCTTTTCTTTGGGTAGCTTTAGAGGTTCAACTAGGATATGTCTTTTAGAAAAACTTTCCTTCTGCACTTACTGCTCAGAGGAAATAATAACCCCTCTTCTTAAATATTAATTGTAAACTAGTACAACCACTATGGAAATCAGCATAGCAACGCCTCAAAAAACTAAAACTAGAAATTCCATTTGACCCAGCTATTGTCCTTCTAGATATCTTCCTGAAAGTTTTAAAGACATCATATTATAGCGATGCATGTATACCCATGTTTGCAGCAGCACAATTCATAATAGCTAAATCTTGGAAATGGTTTATACGTCCATTAACAGATGAATGGATAAAGAAAAGGTGGAATTATGCACAATAGAGTGCTATTCTGCCATAAAGAAAGATAAATTTGAGTCATTTGTAGGAAAATGGATGCACCTCAAGACCATAATATTAAGTGAAACAAGTCAGACACAGAAGTTTAAATATCATATTGCTTCTCTTACATAAGAAAGCCAAATTATAAATAAAGAGCAAAATAGAAGATAGATAATAGGAAGTAGGCTGATAGATCTGTCTCAAATGGGGAGGGGATCAAGAAATGGAAAGGGGGAAGGAAAGGGGATGAAAAAGGGAATTAAGATGTGTTCTGTATCTGTGCCAACCCCACACAAGAATGTAAGCACAATATAATGCAAACATACTAATAAATTAATATTAATTTTGTCCAGCTCACAGTATTCATTTTGCTACCTTTTGTTTCTACATCTCAACATGAGTAATACTTTTAAAACAGCACAGTAGGAGTTTGAATGTATGCATCCATTCTGGGCTTAAGAATACCTGAATTAAAAACTTTATTTTCATAAACCTTTAATCCTCAAGGACTCAAAATGGGCTGCTGTAAGATAATAAAGGGGAAAGCAAGAACAATAGCCACATCTGTATTGAAAGCATTTGAAGTTCTTGGTAATTCATTCAAGTGGAGCACCTACAGTGGGAAACAAAGAACTATTTGCAAAGGCTTTGTGAAAGCTACTCCCAGAGACCAGATGGTGAGGTAACAAAACTCTTTCTTGTTATAAAGGTCATGCTCTTTACCTTTTATGAACTTCCTGTTATTCACTCTAACTTTCTCTTAACTGTTTCTTAATTTTGTTCCTCATTTTTTAAAATAAAAATAGATACTATTTAAAAGGAGGGATTAATTTGAAAAACAAAATCTTTTGAGTGCTCTTAGGCAGGAATCTGAGTTTTAGCAGCCAGAGTGAGGTATAGACATTTGCTCATTTGTATGTATAACCACCCATACATTTTTTAGGATAGAATCAAGGCTATAGGTTAAAAAGTGTTTCAAAGTCAATTCATGCTCATTTTGGTTGCCAATTAAAAATATCTGCTCATCTTAGCATTAGTTGTAAAATACAGGAGGAAACCCATAAATATCTGTTTATGAAGAATGAGTGAATTATTACATGGAAAAATGAATGAACCTTAGACCATTTGAAGGAGTTAATGTTATTGGTTACAATGATTAGTTAATTTTGTACTGGACATACAAAAGTAGTGACTTGAATTCATATAATAGGCAATTATTTTCAGACTGTTTTCACAAATGTTATCTGATTTTGCACTCAAACAAATCTTTGAGAGTGCAGTACTTGTGTCATTTTCTCCACTGCTAGATAGCACAATGCCTAACATCTGATAGTCAAAGTACGCTAATGGACTTAGTTGAGGCATAACCATAATTTCCAAAGATCTCCATCAGGGAACAGATGAAATAAAACAATGCAATTCTCTTTGAATATTGAAACACAGTGATTTTAACATGTTTTGTGTAGTTCCCAAGAGTACAAATGGGATAAAGAGGCAGTAGATAGAGGGTAGATACTATAACTGTTAAAATAAACATGGAAGAGGACTTAATTTTTATGCATGTGTCTTTTATGAGCAAGAACATTGTAGTGAAACAATGGTTATTGAAATGTAGACTTTGGCTCAAGGCAAGGAATAATTTTGTAATATTTAGAATTGTCTGAATACGTTTGTTAATAAACTACTTCCTAACATTAAGCTCTGCCTTATTGGAGAATGTCACACACACTAAGCAACACTCAGCCACTGTGCTCCAGTGAAGTTGGAGATATAGAGGGAGAGTTGGAATTTGATGAGCACTTTGCTTCTCACACTACCTGAGAGTCTTCTTGTGAAACGTAACATTGTTGCCCAAGCAGAGACTGCATGAATGGCAACCCTGGTATTGCTTCCTTCACCGTTCTTACCATTAGCATCATTATCATCAAAAGAATGTACAATTATTCAATCTGGAATTCTGAGCACTTAGATCTATCTTTGAACGTTGTAGGACAGAATCTTTAACAAGACAAAATATGACGAACTTTACCCCGTTATGTATGGGAATCAGCAAAAGAAAAATTTGAATTCATTGTTTCTCCTATAACTCAGGTTGCTTGGCAGTGAGAAGAGACAGAGAACTATTTCCACTTAGAACTCTGTCTGACTTGTGCCCTTAGTCCTGTGGGACAAGCCACTCCCTGGTTGCACAACCTGAAGTATTCACATGTGTAGACAGGGCCACCAGCCAGTCCCTCACAGTGAAGACATTGCACCCTAACATCCACATCCCAAAACAACTTACAAAGATTCCCATGACTTCCTCAGTCTCAAGGATTCATTTTAAAAATTAAATTCATTGTTAGAGTCCAATTTATCAAATTAATTTCCAGTTTAAATTCTAAATCAGTAGAAACTTTATACCACTAGTTAACAATTATCTCTAAACTAAGCATGGAGATGATTAAGGCATGTTGAAAGAAATATTTCTTACCCTCACCTGCAATTATCAGTCCAGTAGAAACACTAGTGATTTTCTTGGAAATCTAATTATGTAGAATGCAAATTCTTCCATTGGATTACAAACTCCTTGAGGGCAGAAGCCTTGTAAAATATTCTTTATGTGATCCATAGTTATTTATTCAACCAGCAATTATTTAGTCAACACCCAGAAATAGCTTTTTAAAGGTTCCTAAGTGCTAGGTGTGGGAGGCACTGGGTAATTGCTATGCACAGGACACAATCCTGAACAATTTAGTCATTCTTATTGTCTGGGGTTGTGTTTTAAGAAAACACATTAAAAAGAATAGATCTCATCTCAGAGGACCTTAAAGGCTTTGAATTTGAGAAGTATTTTGGGATACTGATCCATGGCAAGAAGGGTCTGGAAAGATAGAAATACATGGGTGTGGGTAGAAATGAAAACTCCCAAATTCCCATGACCCAGTTTGGTCTCATTGCTTCCCTGTTCAGCCCTTTGTTTTCATCTTGCTCTGTCTCCAGTCTCTTTGGAAAGAGCTATAACTTTTACATTTCTTTTTTTTTTAATGAAGTTGGCAATTTCCTAGGAAACCTTAAGTGAAGGTGAATATTCTCTTGAAGTGGGTGTCTATGAAATCTCCATAACATGCCAGTATTTGGAATTGTCACTGGACTGTCTTCCAGACGTGGCTGTAAGTGTGTCTGTGACATTTCTTTTCTATCTGAGATATACTGTCACCTCTGGCCCCAAAGAACACCATAGCCAGGGCAGATAGGAGGGCAGAGAGAGAAAAAAGGAGATTCTCTGTTGTGTGGTTGTACCTCATTTCCTTAGAGACTTCAAAGCGGAACCGTACATTTGCTGCGCTGAGGGAGCCCACTCTCCACCTGGGGTGTGGAGCACAAAGGCAAGTGTCAGTAACAACATAAACAGATTGACGTATGTACCATTAGTTAGCAGTTTATTTCAAATTAAAGCAACAGTCATTTCTGTTTTGTCAGTCTCAGTGTTTCAAGAGAGATATTTTGGAAGCCAGAAGTATGTAGATATTGGAATCAAATGCATTCCCGACTCTGCCACATTCCAGCTTCACTACCAATTACTTACGTTCTCCTGACCTCTGTTTCCTCTTTTGTGTAGGCAGTTAAATAAAGCTTCCTTCCAGGATAAGTGTGAACATTAAATCATGCCACATCTATAGAGATATGCCAGGACAGTGCCAGCATGCAGTAGACGGTCAAGTGTATCAGGGAGTGATGTTATTATTGTTGCTATTTTTAGTGCACTGGGTCAGGGCAATGACAGAGAGGACAAGGTATCAGTTGCTTTTTTTGTTCTTGTTTTTGCTTTTCTTTTTAGTACACGTTTGCAGTACACGAAGTTTACAATACCACTTGGTTCTCTTTTTTTTTAAATCCACTTCTCCTTTCCTCTTACCTCCCTCCCTCTTCTAAATCTCCTTTCTTCATTTTTGTTCTTGTTGATATTATTCATCACATTTTGTGTTTATGACATAAAATAATTATATTCACTTAAAACCAGAGACCTAGTCAAAAATGACTAAGTGAGAGCTGAGGATTTAGCTCAAATAGTAGAGTGCTTGCCTAGCAAGTGTGAAGCCCTGAGTTTGATCCCCAGCACCACAAAAAAATAAAAGAGAAGAAAAGAAAAAGAAATGGGTAAGTGAGGAAGGAATACAGATGACCAACAAATGTACGAAAAAATGTTCAACATTCCTGGCAATTAGAGAAATGCAAATTAAAATGAGTCTAAGATTCCATCTTATACCAGAAAGAATGGCAATCATCAAAGAAATCAATGACTAACAAACACTGGCATGGCATAATAGTAATAGTTTTGATCCTAATGTCTATCTGACTTCATGACTTTATGAGTTTTGCAAAACTGCATAAAAGGGACTGCGTGAGAAAGTAAAGGTATATCACCAAATGAATTTCCAACACTGTAAAAACATTTCAAAGTGTCCATCCCACAGTGGTTTGGTAGCACTATCAACATATATATGGATATAATTATTATCTATTTATATTTTTTACAGAGGGAAGAAATATAACTAAGCAAGTTAGAGTACTACAGAATTGTTATCTCACTTTTTTCTTTGAAAGCATCTTCAAATATTTGTGAGAAACCAGAGTTCCCTGGCTCTAGAACTGTGGGTCTGGCTTGTCCCTTCCTCCAGTGCCCGCTCACAATTATACCGACCGGAGCTTATTAACGCTGAGCATCCTCAGACAGCCTGGCACTGAGTTGGGTAAGCTGGAAGCTCCAGGAAGAAGGGCACTCATTCTGGCCTTCTGTGCTTCATTCACTAAATCCTGCTCATACTGTTCCCTGTCTGGAAGTCTGTGGCTGGACGGTAACTCAGAAAGTTTAGTCCTGCTGCCCCTACCTGGCGTCTGGCTCTGAAGTCAACACCAGGTGCGATGAGCAACAGGAGCCCACTCATGATGGAGCTGTGTTCACAATCTTCCCTCCCTGTGTCTGGCTGTGGCCTCTTGGAGCTAGTGCTGGGATTGAGATTAGAGAAGACCCTAGACCCTAGACACAAAATTTGAGGGAGCATTAACTGTACTTGGTCAACTCCATGCTTGCTGGCCCTCGGACACAGGGAGCATCCCCTGGATAATGAGCTGCCCTTTGTCTAAAATTCAAGGAGATGCATGCACTCAGCATCATACCAACAAAGAGCCAGCATCCAAGTCAGTGACTCCTTAACTCTCGCTCCTTTCAGGCCCTTAATCATCCTGAACTTACACGGGACAGTGGTCAATGTTTCGGATACAAACAGCAGCAAGGCCGCATTTTTAGTGGCTGTGCTGTTCTCTTATATAACACTACAGGTGCTTTAAGGGGTTTGCTTTAAGATGTTAGAATTATAGTGATTGTTAGCTGTTGACTGCAATGGAAAACCTCAGCTGGGAAAGACACAGAAGTCTGAGGAAAACACCGAGTTGGACCTGTCTGTTCCAAAAGTTAGGATAAGAAGACTCATTCTGGTAAGAACACATGAAAGGAAAATTTGTGGTTGTTGAATTTGGGCGAAAATACTAACATTAAAGGCATAATTCTGGCTTCTAAAAGATTTATTTTATTTTTATATTATGTCTTGCCACTATCTGAAGGCCCTGAAGCATCTTTCTGGGCATAGGGGCGCAGTTCCCATAAAATAGCTTTAGCATTCTAACACGGGGAGAGCCTACTGAAGCATCTAGCAGCCTGGGTGTTGATATTTTATAGGGGCCAGAAACTGTACCACTTTCCCGAAAAGCAACCATTCTCTTGACACCAACAGAGAGGTAAAAGCCTCTTCCAGTAGCCAAATGACTAGAATGTCATGTAACTGAAGGAGTGGGAGGAAGGAGAAAAGTGGGGGTCAGACGGGGTTCAGCTCCTAAGAAAGCAGAAGGAAATGTAAGGACACATCCTGCTTCCGGGATCTGTAATATCCTAAGCTGTGGGCTTCCTCTCTCCTCTTACTCAATTGCTGGGAGAGCCTGCTCCCTGTAACTCCTATGGTCACCTAACAAAGACCACCCTCTGGCCACACCAGTAAAACATCTCGTCTCGCAGTTGGGAAACACCAACACAGCCCAGCTGTCTCATTTTACAAAAGAGAAAACTAAGCATCAGCTAGCTCGTTTAACCTGGAAAGGAACGGTCTTCTCGAATTGTCTACATTCACTAGAAAGCAATAGTCTTCTCAAATGGTTTAGCATGTAGAAGTCGTTTATATGCAGGAAAGTTCTGTGGTTTTTGTGTTCAATTCACTCACAGAAAACTTTTCCTATGTGTTGCTATTAAACATACCATTAAGTTAATTCATTTCATCTGGATTCCCTGCGTTTTTGGCTTTTACTTTACTCTATAGATTTAACTACTATGCCTTAAACATATTTTTTTCAAAACTAAAGCACACTTTCTTATATTCATAAAGAACCTCTCCAATAAATCATTAGCTAACATTAATTGGATATAATTAAAATCAAACCCAGGCACTCGCAGTAGCTCCTTTTATTAAATTGTGTGTGTGCATGTGTGTGTATGTGTGTGTGTGTATGCAGAAGGAAAAGCTTCTACTTTAAGAATGGTATCTACACATTAAACATAATATTTGGAGGAAGAGGTTAGTTAATGTGAAAAATGAGTTCAGGGAAGTAAAAGTAGGAGGAAAAAGGCAGAATTTAGATTGTTTGTTTTCACAAAATGATTCCTGACTTGTGTAAGTAACATAAAAACAGGCACTGAACGGGAAGTGAATCCAATAGTTCCTCTACAAAACTTTATAATGAAATGAGGGTGAATTTTATGAAATTATTTTACACACAGGAGTAAACGCTTGAATTGTGATCTTCGGCAAATGGCAACCATTCAGAAAATGAGTGTTTGACTGAGAAGCATGAGAAGGAAATGACTCACAAGCTAATAGAAAAATACCTGGTGGTGTTGCTTTGTTCTCACATTTTCAGAAGGGAAATGGAAAAAAATTAAACAACTTCATCATGTAGGCAATTGGTGAGAAACATCCAAGGTCATAGACTAAATGCCCAAGAAAACCTAGTCATCCAGACATCCTTCTCAACTCACTGAAACACACAGAGTAGCAATTCCCCGTTCTGCAAAAGACCCAATTAAAATAGAAACAGGAATCAGGGTGTTGCTTACTGAGGACTGGTGCACTAAAGGAAGGGGGCAGTACTCATGATGCTTTGAAGAGAAATGAATTTATAAATGATGCTTAAAGTTTGTTGTAGATTCTTGAAGAAATGTACCTGAAGTTGAGTTGCCTATTAGTTTGGAGAGTTTCATTGTGTTAAAAAAAAAAAAAAAAGTCGTGAGGGACTTGGATTCCGAGAGAAAAAAAAGTGAAAAATGAGTTCAAAATGAAAAATGGATTCTGCCAACTTCACAGAGACTTTAATTCCTCTATAGAAGCTGATTGCCAAGAGATCCAAAGATCAGATCCCCCCTTTTTATAAAAACATTAATTATTACTAGATAGCTATTCACAGAACTAGGAGGTTATTTGCAAAAACATGGCTGGGTGTGGTCATTGACATCTGAGCAATTATTGCCTTCACGCAAGAACATTTACCAGTTTGGTTTCTCTTGCCAATAAAATCTATTGTCTGTTAAGACTTTGATTAATAGTTAGGAGCGAGGGTGTGTGTCCCCACCTAAAAATTTAAAGACATAGAACATAGTTTATGGTCACCCACAGCCCTCATTTCATGGAAACTGCACTCGTCTCCCCTGTGCTCTGTTTGCCAACTGCACTATAATTTAGAGATTACTAACTTGAATCTTGAAAAGTCATTCTCTCTATCCTCGTATTCATTCAATCACAAAGTCCTGACCAGGCAAGTCCCTTCCCAAACCTATCAACTTCATTCACTGTGCATCCCAGAGACCTGCGTTCTGGTCCAAACCACTGATCCTTCTCACCTGTACCACCCACCTGAGATTCTGTGCCAATAGTATTGTGACATTCTATCCGGGTGTCCACACAACAGCAAACACAGTCCTTCAAAAGTGCAAACCTGAGAGTGTCACTCGCCTGCTTAGAGCCCTTGATGCCTCTGCACTAGCCTTCGCACAAAGACAAACTCCTCATAGTGTGGGAGGCCCTCTCTGCCCCACAGTCTCCTCTCCCCAGCCCATGTTTCACTGCCTTTCTGAGTTCTGCAGCCTGCACTTGTAGCAGTTAGAGGAGCCTGTGGCTTCTCACTACTGGGCCTCAGAACACACTGTTCCCGCTACAGGACCCCTTCCCTTCCCTGCCTATTCTGCCTGCATCTGTTCATTACTCCAGATATGAGTCAAGGCCTCTTCCTTCAGACTGTTCAGAACTGATTTAGAAATGCCTGCTTCGCACTGCCGTAGCCTCTAGGCCCTCGTTCATAGCACTAATCACAATGCTACGCAGTGGAAATTATAACAGCCACTTCTAGCCCAAGAGCTAGAAACCCACCAGTATTGACAAGTCTTATCTGAAGAGATACTTTTGGGGGAAAAAATCATGTTTTAAAATAGCTTATTTAAAATATCTAGAAGGAATTTTTGTTTTCACCCCACTTCCATTCTGATCATTTTCTTTTCCTTCCAATGTGCAAGTGATATTAAGATGTGTTTCATTGCTTTGTTGCTGTTACATACCAATCATAAGATTCAAACTTATAAAAAAAATTACTCACTTTGGTGTGGTAGCACTTGCCTGTCGTCCCAGCATGCTGGGAAGCAGAGGCAGGAAGATTGCAAGTTTGAACCCAGGCTGGGAAATTTAGCAATTTAGTGAGACTCTGTCTCAAAATAAAATAAAATAAAATAAAATAAAATAAAATAGGTTGGGGACTGTAAAGACCCTGAGTTCAATCCCCAGTATTGTAATCAATCAATCAATTTAAAAAATTAAACATTTTTTAAAAGTCACTCTATTTCACTGAAAGTATTCATATATTTCAAGTACAACAGTGTTACCATTTTGCCTCATAACATGATAGGCAGAGAACGAGGGATGAAAGGGAGTGTATTACAGGACTCTCCATGACATAACTTCAGCTCAGTTACCCAGCTATTACCTGTTTCTCAGGTGAACTCTCCGAGGATTTTGCTTCTTAAAGGTGCTACTGGTATTTTAAAAACTTAGGGTTTACAGATACTATTCATGGCGCTTCACACATTGTAGGCTTGTACAAAAGAATAGAAATGAAGCATTAGTGTCAAATGATGCCCGGTTGGTTAAAGACACATACCTTGCCCTTCTCTGTTGATGAGTAGAATCTGTCAGTCAGTGAAGGGGTATAATTTATCTGCAGAGAAACTGTAAAGAGAGGATGAGGTAATTGTTCCTTCTCTCAGAGAGTTAACAGTTAGGATAGCCCATATTAGGAGAGTTTTTAATCAGTATTTTTATATAAACTCACAGAAAGTTTTTTTTTAATTGTGGTTAGTATTTAGCCAAATGAAATCACCTAAAAATGTCAGTGATCCAAGTACAAGAACACATTATGAAATTGTTCAAATTCATGAGAGGTATAATGTCCCAGGAAGGGCTGAGATCATTGGAGATATTCGGCCAGACAATAGACATGCCAAGGAAGAGAGAGCCATGTGAGATGTGGGGGCCTGAGAGAGGACTCTGAGCATCGCTAGGTACAAGTGAAAGAGGCACATTGTGAAGCTCAAGGCAGTATGTTCTCAACAAGAGTACAGTGATGATTTGGATGAGTTCTATGAAAGCGTTTTAAAAATGTTAAAGCAAGAATAATGAAGAAGAAAATGATAGTGAAGATGGGGGTGGTAATGACCCTCCCAGGTCTCGAAAGATAGATGAAAACACACCTCTGCCTGCTCCTATAGAAAAGGATCTGTCCAGTGCTCTTTCCCCACCTGGAGATCATGCCTTTGTATAGGCTTTGGCGTGTGGCCAGCCGCACAGAGTTCTCAAGGAATCGGTGGAGGTGGGAGTGCGTGCGGCAAGCAACCCTGCTATCTAGCCACAGTCCGCACTTGCACTCTGATTTGTCCCCTTCTTAAGACCTTAAGAGAACAGATCCACTTAAAATGAGGGGGACATACTTACCACATGCTATTCTGTCCGTAATGGTTTCCTAAGCTAGCAACACACACACGCGCGGGTGTATGTGCATATTTTGATGCGCACACACATATACACAACAAAATTTGAGAACATTTCTCTGAAAAGGATGCACTCTGTGTTTTGTGAGTTCACCTGGGTAGAAATCTACACAGAACACATGAACATGACTAGTTTCTTCATGAATTAATCTGGTGTTATCAAACGTAGAAGAGAAGAATGTGCCAGGCAGACAGGATGGGCTGAGCAACACACAGATAGTGGGCTTGGTTTTTAAATAGAAGAGTGCTCACATGCTACAGTTTTTACCAGAGAGTGGCAGAGCCAGTGGGGAAAGAGAGAATTGTGTAACACTTCCTAGCCAGGCTAGACAGTTTCAACTCTATCTTTATGTGGTAAAAAGCCCTCAGTGTTTTATAAGAAGAAGACTTGATTTTACCTGTGTCTTAGAAAGATAATTGGCATTTACAAATAAAATATGGGCTATTTCACACTTTGGAGTGAGATAGAAATGAGTCAGAGGTAGCTGGCACATCAGATAGGAAGCTAGCCCAGAGAAGTAACATGTCCTAAATTAGAGCAATATCTATCAGAAAGAAAGCGGGGGATATTAAAGAAACATTTTAGTGGCAATGCTAATTAACAGCTGCAATGTTAAGAAGGAGGGTAGAAAGAGAATTCTGTTGTTCTGTGCTTGAAATGTTAGGTGTTTATTTATAACTAAATTGTGTACCCAAGAAGACATAGCAGGATCAAGGAGGATATGGTGATGTGTTTCATCTTGGAAACATACTTAGGTGGTTTCACTCTAGGACATTCAGGTAGAGTTATTTGAGAGGCAACTGTGATTTCAAATGGGCTTACTGAAACATACAGGTAGTAGCATCAATAATTATTAAAGCCATGTAACTAGTTGGGATCATATAGGGAAAAAATTCTGAGGGAAGTGGACAAGCGCTCTGGAAATACCGATATTAATAAGCAGATTGAAGAAATATGATCCTGAGAGATAAAGTCTTTATCCATTATACAGTCCTTGCCCTGCTTTTATATTAACATGGTTCCTGAGCTCTCACTTCTTTACAAACCATGTTCTTGGGACTAATGGCTTCATTCATTCTAAGGACATACTCAGTACCTCCTATATGTTGTGTTACAAAGTGAGGATTCAGAAGCAAGTCAGACATGGATGCTACCCCCAAAAGCATGAAATTCAATGGTGAGAGAAAGGTTGAGAGGCTGTTACCTTTCCTACTATTGATCCTAGTATGTACTGACATCATTCAACAGAAAACTCAAAGTTTCTGCAGTGCCCGAAGCTGTTTCAAGTTTTGACAATTCTACCAAACTAAAGCCATGTCATAATTACAGAATGCTGGACTTTGGTGAATGAAAGGGGAACCTTAACCATGAAGTAAATTTATGGGCAGGACCAACCAACCAAAAATGTAAGGAAAATTTGTGTTTAGTTTTCTGCATTGCCTTGTTCTTTACGTTGGTGTCCCAAATTCATATATTGAAACCTAACACTTAATGCAACGATGTTCAGAGGTGGAGCTCGTGAGCGCTTCCCTGCTGGATGGGATTGACGTGGTTATGAAAGAGGCTAACAGGAGCCACCTTGCCACTTCCACTCCTCTGCTACATGAGGACACAGCAGCAAAGTGTCATACGAGGAAAGGGCCTCTCTCCAAACGCCAAAACCACTAGTACCTTGATGCTGGACTTTCCAGCTTCTGGAACCGTGAGCAATACATTTCCATTCTTTACAAATTAACTAGTCAAAGTTATTTTATGGAATAGCTGGTAAAAAAATTTTTCCACTCTATGGGTTATCTCTTCACTCTGTTGATGGTCTGTTTTGCTGTGCAAAACTTTTAAACATGATGAGATCCCATTTGTTGATTCTTTCTAATATTTTCTATTGTCCAGCTGCTTCTCAGGCAAAAGACTAATATCTAGAAAATAGAAAGAACTCAAGAAAATCAGACTCCTCCTCAAATTTAAAAGCTCAGTTCAAAAATAGGCATCTGAAATGAATGGACTCTTCTCAGATGAAGATGTAAAAATGGCAAATAAATATATAAAAATGTTCTATATCACTGGTCAGCCAAAAATGCAAATTAAAACAACCCTGAGATTCTATTTCACTCCAGAAAGAATGGCTATCATCAAGAAATCAACCAATAATAAATGCTGGTGAGGCTGTAGGGAGAAAGGAACCCTTCTCCATTATTGGTAGAACTGTAAACTGATACAACCACTATGGAAATCAGTATGGAGATTCCTCAAAAAACTGAAATTAGAGGTCCCATTTGATCCAGCTATTCCCCTTATTCGGTATCTTCCTGAAAGAGTTAAAAGCTTCATACTACAGTGATATATGTACATGCATGTTTATAGCAGCACAGTTGGTTAGCTAAATCTTGGAAACTGCCCAAATGCCCATCATCGAATGAATGGATAAAGAAAATGTGTTTTTTATATACAATGGACTATTACTCTGCCATAAAGGATAAATTTGAGACTTTTTGGGTAAATGGACACACCTTAAGATCATACTTTTATGTGCAATAAATTGGACACACATGTTTAAATATCACATTGTTTCTTGGGTGAGAAACCAAAAGCACAAATAAAGATCAAAATGCATAATACATATCAGGAAGTAGGAGAAAATGTTCAAATGGGAAGGGGAACAAAAGAGGGGGAAGAGGAGAGGGAAGGGAGGGAAAAGGAAAAAAGAGAATAGAAGGGAAAAAATGGAAACAACACTTTTATAAATGAGGAAAGGAAGAAAGGTTGAAGGGAGAGGAGGGGAATGGGAAAAAAAGAAGAGTCAAGATATATTATAAACAGGTACAAATTCCCTATGCTGAATGTGAGTTTTATGTAAACCAAAAGTGTACCAATAAAATTATTTTTTAAAAAAAAGTTATTTTGTGATATCAGCCTGAACTGATTAGGACAGACACTATTTCCTTTCGACCTGACTTTCACTCTCTACTGTCACTTCAGTGGCTTCCAGCCCCCTCTGTAGTTGCCCAGAGAACTGTGTCTGCAGGCAGACTGCCCAGTGTGGGATCTCATGGCTGCTGTCAGAGTTTGTCTTTGCCTCCAGTCCCTGAAGGATATGCTGCTTTTAAATGGTGATAGATGTGACTAACAATTAGAAAATTAAGTTCTTCCCAAAAAGCATATCACTGCAGACCAGTTAAGTTCATTCCCTACAAAGTTTTCTCCAAAAGAATAATCATTATACTAGATGTTGCTGATTAAATTATCTTGGGGCATTTTCTACATCTTTGAAATCATGTCACATTCACTCAGTACTCATGGATTTCACAACACTGTTGAAAATCAAGCATCTTCCAGGTCTCGTACCAAGGATCATAGTGCTGTGTCATAGGCTACCCCTGATTTATACTATTACTATTCAGGTGAAAGTCTTTTGTGATGAAAACACAATTCAATAAGATGTTATTTTTTATAAACCCCTAAGTAAATTCAGCATGGTCTCCATTTATGTTTAATCTGTTTTTAAAAGTTGTGCATGACTTACTATAAATGTTCATATTTGTGAATCATTTGCTTCACGAATTTAAATCCTAGTATTTAAAATTAGTTCATTACCCGATATATTTGCAAAAGAAATTTTATCTGAAATAAATCAGCAACATTGAGCCAGATCAGACTTATATTGCAAAAGCATTCTTTTCTTCATTGTTTGCTTCTTTGGTTTAGAAAGTAGAGAAAGTACTGGTAGTTTCACAGCTGATTGGAGAAGAACAATCACACTTGTACAGACATGTCATATTTTTATTATGATAAATAGGGAAAACATAAACTTCACAGCATATTATATAACATGCTGTAAATAACAACTGCAAACAGTTGGAAGATATTTAATATTTGAAAAACTATGTACATATTAATTTTTATCAAAGAAAGCTCAAAAGATGTCAATTTGAAATTATTAATGAAATTTTTGTGGTCCTGGATCCCAATTTCATATTTTTTCAGCATCTAGGTTATTCACTGGTTTAGAATCAGTGATTAAAGTCTAATGTCTTCTTTAGATCAGCAAGGAAAAGTTGTTCTGTGCACCTAGTTCTGGGAAGGAGCTGGGCTTACTTCCTAAAAATAAACATGCCTAAGCTGCTTCTGCATTCTTATTGCCAGCAGAGCAGAAGGCACAATCCCAGAAGGAACATGGAGGAGAACTATAGAAATGAGGATGTAGAAAACTAATAAAATTAGAAACCAGGGAAAAAATTCTAGTAGAAATGCTAAGAGTAGGAATAAAGGCCACAAACCAGATGTCTACAAAGTCTCAAGTCACCAGGATCATCTGCTGACCAATGTGAGGAAGAAAAAAATTCAAAGGAAACACCATGTGATTGTAATTAAACAAATGTGTTCACTCCTGGTATTTCTTTAGTGCTGCAGGACTATGGTAATAACAACCCACTCGATTTTCAAGGGCAAGAGACTTTCCCACTAAATAAGATAATGTCATTCTTTCTGATGACAAATAGGAATGGATGATCAGCTTTAAACACTGTGGACTCAGGGAGCTGCTTTTCTACAATGTTATTTTCAGTGGCTGCACTTGCTGTGGTGCCCTCCTCAGTGACCTCTATAAAGGATTTGTGCATTAGTTTCGATATGTAGAGACGACCTCCCGAAGCTATTCCAGACAGATCAGCTCTGGACTCATCAAAGATATCTTTCAGCCCTAGGGCTTCCAAATGGTGTTTCATCTCATAATTCTTCTCTATCTTGAATTTAGGAAGAAACACCTCCACATACTGAGATTTCATTTTTCTTGGATTGGTCCAGTCCATTAGATTCCTAAAGGTGAGTTTGCTTTCAATCTGTGGGAATAATTAAAAATACTTCAGACTCACACAGTGAAGGAAAAAAAAAACTACAAAAATTTTTTTGCATTTAAGTACATGACTGGGTCCTGAGGCAGTTTGGAAAGAGATAATGATTTAAGTACATATTCTGAGTGCTTTTCAACAAACCACATGTTTAATTTGCTCTGCCATGACAAAGCATGGCTTGTCTGCACTGCAGGCCATGTCTGTTCTCGGCCTACATAGGAACAGATATAGCCAAAGTGGAACAATAGGTAGATGAAAGAATGTGGAAATCAAACAATCTCCAGCAGAGCAAAAAAAGAAATCAGTAGTTGTTTCAATCAGTGTTTTGTGATCATTGTTCTGGTATGAAGACACAGAAAAAAAATAGTTCCACAGCTTACACAAGTAAGCCAATGAAGGTCAGGTGAGTTGAGGCAGAAACCCCAGTGCTCCAGTGCCAGGAATTCGGGAACCAGCTCTCTCAGCACAGTCACACACAACAGAGGAGGATCCAATTCAGTTTTCTCCTTAATAGGTGACACCTCTGAAGCTCCGGAGGACATAGGGAGATAGGCCCGGGGGTGCAGAGTAAGCAGCCTTAGTTATGTAGTTAGATGCCCATTTGTCTCTCCAACCAACATTATGGTAAGCCCCAAAAGATTCACAAATCGAATCTGCCAACTTTTGTTTATTGAGGATTGATCATAGATTCTTCTAGATTCCATGGAAAGACTTTTCATGATTATTGTTTCCAAATCTTATGTATAGACATTTCTTCTCACATCTAGAATTATTGGAATCTTCTCTCAGCTTTTCACATATATTAAAATTTACCCATTTTTCCATCAAGGGCTTAAATTTATACAAATAATCCATTTGAATTTTCTGTGTGTAAATTTTCCAGTTTGTGGATAACCTGTAATAACTCGTTTTTCTGAGTTGGAATTTTTTTTCGCATTTGGTCCATTGCAATGCCAACTTCCTCGTAATTATCTGACAAGATTATATAAGTATTCAAGCTTAGAAAGTATGTAAATTTATACTAATTTCATTTATACTAATCTAATTTGTATATTAGGTAAATCTATTATGCAAAAGAAAACTCAGACAATAAGTGCACGAATAAATCTATCTTGTGAGCTATCTACTGCTTGTCTTACTTCGGGCTACTTTATTAATATAGATCACGTTATGTTAAAATGAATGATATTTGCTAAAGTCTATTAAGAAGTTATAAGGTGAATTATTGGTCAAATATGAGTACCAATATCTTATAGCCACACAGACTTAACAATGCCAAGCGTGTGATAATTTTCTTACTGTTCTTCATTTTTAAAAAGATGAAAACCTAATGAGAGAAAGTCATTACACAGATTCAGTGCTCTTCTGCATAGAAACTAAATTTCTGAAGCTTTAAAAAGTCAATTTCAGCATCAATAATGCTGTCTAGCACACTAGGTACTTTTAAAATATTTGTCCAATAAAGTGATATCCTAACTATCTGAAATGTCGAAACTGATGGATAGACACACAATCAGGAGTATCCTTAATGTCTTCTTACCCCCAGTACTGGACGGAACAGTGACTTACTTGGGACAGGTCGTCTTCAGGCAGCAGAACGTACATGTTTATGCCGCCTTGATATCTGAGCTGCAGCACCTGCATGGACGGGTCCTGAACGGTGGTCAGGTTGAACCTCCGTTCTTGATGCATCATGGGAACAGCTTGCTTGGAACACTGAAAGTCAAGTCACAAGAGGTTATTTACAATCCCGCTTCACTTTATTTTTTTGGCCAAGTACACATAAAAACATTATATTCGTCAGTTGGTCCTGTAGATTTTTTCCAACATGTTGCCAATACTTATTGGATTAGTGAACATCTTAGTGGTAAAAGCACAGATTTTGAGTTTACTACCTGAGTTAAAAAATTCTAAACTCTGTGACATAAGGGAAAGTAACCTCACCTCTGTCCCTCTTATAGTCTCAGTTATATAAAGGAGAAGGCAATAATACCGAGAGAGGTTTGTGAGGATTATGTGAGTTAATATGTTTAGCAGTAGGAACACTGTCTTGTGTGTAGTGTTTTAACTGAAAATATCTATACGATAAGTGATAAATAACTACTAAACAGCACTAAATTTTAAAATGAATGCTACAGATTTTTCTCTTACCAAAATTAAAACACAAATTAATACTATCAAAATTATACAAATTATACAAATTAAGAATTATACAAATTAAGAATGAAGTCTGGAAAACTTAAAAGTTTCTGCAAGACATTTGGTAATAGCCCTTCAATGAACAGGAAGAAACTCAGTAGCTCTTTCTAGGGGATATAATACACTGATTTAAAAACATGACAGAGGGGCAATAGACTGTCTTTTTCCCAATGATATTATGATCTACTAACTTGTCCACATTTCTGCAATATCCTCTTTTAGGACAAAAGGTTCTATATGGGAGAAGAGATAATTGTCTGTCCTTGAAGCAAATATTTTTCTTTCTCTGGAAAAGCTGCCCTCTTATGACTGTGAGACTAATCTTCGGGAAGAAAAAACATAGAACAATGAAGAAAAAGAACACACCAGCCCGATGAGACAGGTTAGATAAAGTGAGCCTGGCAAAGTGCAGGCTGGGATGTCCATAACCACAGTGTTTCATGACTGTGTTGGGCAGGGGAGGATCACGTGCTATAGAGGTGATTTCACAATGTTCAATGCAATGGAAATAACACTAATGTCAGTGACTGAGCTTCCACAGTCTATTTCATTAAGAAGTATGTGTTATAGCAATATTATAGGGGGTGTGTGGCCCAGTCAGAAGAGAGTTTAAAACAAGGTTATTATAGGGTATTTCTAGGTAAAATAAAAATTTCATTAGGAGGGATAAAAAAACAAAAACAAATGAAACAAAGTCCTAGTCCAGGAGCCAGGAGTACTTCTGCTTTTGTCTTCATTTTTGGAAATAAGGAAACAAATGCAATTTATCACAGGAGAAATTGAAGGAAGGTGGGAAACAAAACCTCACTTCAAAGCACTGTCAGGGGGTTGGGGATTTAGGCCAAGTGGCAGAGCACTTGCCTAGCAAGTTTAAGGCCCTGAGTTTGATCCCTGGCACCCCCAAAAAAAACAAAACACTGTCAGTCTCAGTCACTGAAATTCTAGTACTACCTAGTAGGTTTCATATTATCCTAGTACTACTCAGTCTGCTTCTTACAGATAAAACCTCTGCGAGACAGAGCTCTGTTTTATTAGGATTTATTATGTCGTATTACTTTTTCATACATAATTTTCAAATACTTCTGTGTCCATCACTTACTTTCCCACAGAGACTCCTACATCGTGAACTTGCTCCCCCAGACTGCGGCGTAGGACACACAGACCGCTGGCCTGCAGTCCAGGCAAACCCATGCAGCAAGCCTGGTGTGCAGCCCAGTTCTCGTCCTGCTTTGCCAAGTCTCTTCTGGCTCCTCCCACGGAGTTAGCACACCGCAGATAGGGCGCTTTCATCTTTGTTTTCTACCCTCCGAGTCACTCGGTGATCTCTAATTGCTATCAGCACTCAGCATTCCTGTATCTGAAACCTCTGGTGTAGGACAGTGTAACAGAACACTTCAACAGATGAAAAGTACAACTTGAAAAATAAAGCTAAATTTTAAAGTTAAATCTGAGTTTCTCTGTCTCGATAGAAAAGGCTGAATGATTCAAAGGAGTTTCAGATTTCACCCAATCAGATCACGTTGTTCTGCACGTGAAGAAGACGACGAGGCCTATAGGGCTAGCTGGCCTCAGACACCTCAGCTCCTGGGAGGCTGGACAGGCTCCACCTGATATAGCTGACCTTCCCACTATACTAAGACTCACACGTGAAGTGGTATAAAAAAAGGAAAAGAAAAACCAACCAAGAAAATATATTTTATGAAGGTTGATAATAAGATGTTTTACATTTTGAAAATGAAGAGATAGAAATAGTGGAAACATATAATTTCACTAAATATCACTTCTCCCCATATAAAAAGAAACACAACCTTGCTTTGACTCAGGAAAATCACTGATGGTAAGTAATTCTAAATGTAGACCCCCACAGTCAAAACCACAAAAATAACAGATGCGTTTTGAATCATGTTTTCCTTGTACGCGGATCCAACTAGAATGTCTTAAAAATAAATGCATTCTTTAATAAATGGATTCTTCCAATTTTGAGTATATATTAAGGAATATGAATTCATGGGCTAGACCTCTTTGGTTGTGTTTTATAACTTGCTTTACCATTTCTTTATAAATCAACTGCTTGCACAGTATTGGCAATGCAGAAATGGATAAAGAAGTGGTAGGCCTACTATTTGCTTAGTTAAACACAATTTCCTGCAAAGAAATACTACCAGGAAAAGTTCTCCACACGATGTACATACCTTGGGTGATTTGAAATGACACTTTACAGTTTCACTTTTGGCGAAAGCCGATTTCCACTTGCCTTTGAAATAGACGGCATTCACCAGCACCATGACAGCAGATGAGCTTATGCTACTATCACTAAACACCTTTTTTATTTTGCCTTTTGAAAAATTCATTAAGGAAAAGAAAACATATTAGTTGTTAATGTCTATTTTAAAAAACTGTTTTCAAAGATCATTAATGGGCATGAAGATTTTTCTTACCAAATAATAACAACAACACCATCAATAAAATAATAATAGTATTGGTAACATTAGTAATAACCTATGAATAATTAATACGTCTGGCACTTCCTAAACCCTTTAAATACA
The DNA here is from genome assembly GCA_016801275.1 of Hystrix brachyura. Classification (NCBI taxonomy): domain Eukaryota; kingdom Metazoa; phylum Chordata; class Mammalia; order Rodentia; family Hystricidae; genus Hystrix; species Hystrix brachyura. The sequence goes on from QZML01000795.1 coordinate 2,671,257, forward strand.
ATATTTAATGCTCATAAAAATCTCTAGGCGGTAGGCTTTCTGTTGAGGAAACTGAGGCACAGAAGGATTAAATAATTTATGCAAAATCATACAATGATAGTGCAATGAAAATAGGATTCCAGCCAGGAAGACCACCTCAGGGTCCCCGCTCATGGGCACCAGACTGCCTTTACTGCACTGACCAGACCACCGCTAGTTACTGTGACACTCCAGGTATAATTTAACTCTATTCAGTTGAAAGGGCTAATTCCTTCCTTCTTTCCACATTAATGAGATTTTTGCTAGAAAATTTTACTCATTCTGGGTAGTAGAATTGCAGCAATGAAACACTCCACGGCATCATGGCACTCACATTCTAGCACAAGAGAGTCAACAACCAAAAGAGCATTTGCGACACACTGGTACCATCTCTATGTGATTGGTGTTCTGTGTGGGCACAGATTAGGGACAACTCACTATGGATGGGGCTGTCTGCTTGAGGTGAGGTCAATGGAGGAGGACAATGATCTTCCTTAAAGCAGAGACTTACTTATTCAAAGATAACAAAGTGAATTTGGGGAAACCTTGATTCATTCCTCTGCATTAGGGAGAGTAAGGTTAGAAAGAGTAGAGGCAGGGCCCAGATGATGAAGAGCACTGAATGTCTGGGAAGAATTTCAGAATATCCAGAAAGTAATGGCAAATGATTGTTCAGATTCACTGAAAGTGAAGGAAGGGCATGTCATGATGGATCAGATTTGCCTTTCAAAAGGATGGCTATGATATTATGAAGGGGAGAGGAGCAGTAACTACAGTCTACATGTGTTGTTTAGAATATTGGCAATAACTTAAATTTTTTTCTCAAGTATTGAGTGTGTATGCTTACCAAAATTATTATAATTATATAAACATTTGAATGAGAAAGGAAGAGAAGTAAGTACTAAAAAAGGAAAAAGATATTAGTTATCTGATAACCTTAAATACTAAATGTTACATAGAATATCATTCAGTTACTGGACAAGTAACAATTACATAGCTTCTCTTGATTTATAAATGCTATATTTTGAAACTTTTGATGGCTAAAGATTGAAGTAACCCACTACTGATATAAGGATCCATGAGTGAACAAAAAGAAACTTAGACATTATAATTTTATTCCCAGAACTAACTATATACTGCTCAATGTTTGCATTTAAGAGTGTACATTACCTGGCTCATGTTTCAGAGGTGAAGCTAGATTCAACAAACACACTATAATGCTGATGGTACCAATTGTAGCCAACCGTTGGTAAAGATGTAATCACTAGCTCTGAGATTGGCTGATTAACAACACAAAGGATGGACAGATTTCCTTATTTGTTTTAAAGTATAAATGTACACACAGTAACTTTGTTTAATGTACTACACCAGAACATAGGCTAGAATTTAGGTTTTAACTGAGAAAGAGACTTATCAATAAAGCGCTGAACTTTTTCACAAAGGCCTTTGCCCAAAATATTTTTTTAATAAATGAAATTTATTTTAAAAACATAACTTTTACTGCTTTATTCAATAAATGAAAAACTAAAAATATCAGCCCCTAACAAGTGACCCAATCAAAAAATGTACATCCTTTAAAAAAAAAAAAAAACAGTGACATGAAAATTGATTTCTTTGACAGTAGGATGCTATAGCTGTACGACTCAGACCAAGAAGGAGCAGGAAGATGAAAATTATCTCAATCCTGACAAAATGGACTGACCATTAGAATGAAATATCGTCCTTGAAAATAATGTCCTGTAAACAACTCTTAGCTTTTGTTCTCTTAATGAGGATGAGATATTGAGGTTAATTCTGGAAATTATCTCAGGTTGCTATTGATTGTGAAATGGTTATAATGTGTGTTTGTCTCACGGGGTTGTTTCCCGGTCAAAAGAGATAATGTAAAAGACAAGGCGTCCAAAAAGCATAAAGCACTCAAAATATTAAGGTTACATAAAGCCACGTGGCAGCCTAATGTGAAAGCCATTTTAAATAATAGCAATAATGACTTTGCATTCATAGGAGCTACATCTTATGTGTACAAAGACTCTTGCATTAAAGTTGACAGTTATTAATATTCATATTTACCTAACAAATCTTGTAGAAAAGTAGGGTATTGCACTCACCATGTGTCTCATTTTCAATCCATTTATTAATTTTATATGTGGTATCTTCTATATCATTTGTAAAATCAACTCGTTCCACTTTGGCCTTGTACCATTTTTCAGCACACTCAATATAGTTCTATAAATGAGAATACAGTTCTATAAAGTTCTTATATTGATGAATTACCACAAACTAAACATATAAGATTTATATTGTTGAACTTGTCTCTTAACTTCTACTGCTTTATTCAAGAATTAAGTTCAACTCTGTTTCAAAAATGAGTTAGTATAGATGAAAATATAGAAAAGTGGATGAAAGCAGATCCACTTGAAAGTTGAGTTTGTATAACACACACTCTTTTCACCTAATTTTCTCTGGAACAGACTGGAAGAGGCTAATAGACATTACGGCCAAAACCCACACTTTGGCTTTACCTCTGCTTTCTCTTCCTAAATATCCCGATGGCCTGCTAACTATCCTCTTTCCTGCTGAAAATCTTTTGAGGCTGCTTATTGTACATAAGATAAAGCCCAAAAAGATAAAGCCCAAGTTTTTGAACCAGCCTACCAGACTCTACTGATGTACACCCTACTTACCTCATCCCAAGTCACTTTCCCCTTCACACTCTGCTCTCACCACATCCCATGTCTTACGGTCCCTCAAAGGTGCCATCCACATGTTCTGTCTCCCTTGAGGCTCTGAGCAACGTTCTTTCTGCCTGAAATGTCCTATATTTCTCATGGTTCTCTTATCTACCTTATATATCTTACAACTGTCTCTTTATCCTTACTTTTCTAAAAGGCATAATATCTGTACATCTTCACGGGTACATTAAGATAAGTTGATGCATGTATACAATGTGTAATGAGCACTTTCATTTCCAAATGTTAATCACAGCTGTTATCATAATACACATTTCATAATTTGAGATTTTCTGAGGTCTTTATGAGACAGCAAATTCTATGACTCTGGGAACATATATACCTTATTACTGTGTTCCTACTTCTATATGTAGCACTCTGCTTTGTACATAATAGATGCTCAAGAAATACTTGTTGTTTTTACTCCTGGAATATAGCATAAGGGAAACTCTTGAATCCATAGGCACAGGACAAGACTTCCTGAACAGAACTCCAATAGCACAGGAAATCAAGAATCAACACATGGGATTACCCAGCACAGGAAACAACAGAGTAAAGAGACAACCTACAGATGGGAGAAAATTTTTCTCAGCTACTCTTCTGATAGAGGATCAACATCTAAATACATGAAAAACTAAAAATATAGCCCCCAACAAGTGACCCAATCAAAAAATGTGCAAATGAACTATATAGAGACGACTTCAAAGACATGTACAATAAGGATATGAAACATGTTAGCCACTGTGAAAATGCAAATCAAAACAACTTAGAGAGTCCACCTTACTGCAGTCAGAACACACACCATCAAGAACACACACACACACAAACACACACACACACACGCACACTAAATGCTAAGGAGGATGTGGGGGAAAATGGAACCCTCCTACATTGTCAGTGGGAGAGTAAGTAGTATGATCACTGTGAGAATTAGTATGGAGATGCCCCATAAAACTAAAAATAGAAATACCATTTGACCAGTGTTTACCTTTCTTGAGTATTTCACAAAAGAATTAAAGGCATCACAGTATAGTAACACATGCACAGCCATGTTTATAGCGGAACAATTCACAATAGCTAACCTGCAGAAACAGCCTAGATGTCTGTCAGTAAATGAATGGAAAAAGAAAACATGTTACACAATGGAATATTATTCAGCCATAAAGAAATATAAAATCTTGACATTTGCAGGAAAATGGATATAATGCAAGATGGTCATGCTAAACAAAATAAACCAGACTCAGAAAGATCAAACATAATATATTTCTCTTATATGAGGAACCTAAAACAAAAATTAATTAATTAAAAATAAAGAAGAGAAGACAGAAAACTAGAAGCTGGACCCTGGGAGATGGAGAAAGAGACTGGAAGGAGGGGGATACAGGGAGTGAAATGGTCAAGATATGTTACGTGCATGTGTGAATTCCCCAAAATGAACCTCACTATTATGTATTACAGACCTACACAAATAAAAAAGAAATACTTATTGTTTTCAAGAAACAAAAATCATGGTTATCAAATTAATTAATATATCAATAACATAATAAATACATTCATGTAAATTTTGAGGGAAGGATTTTTCATGATTGGAAGAAATATTTAATCATGAACAATAAAGTTCAATACAACTCATGTGAGTTGCATATATTGTATTATCAGTGGATATCCTGCATAAATTTTATAGGACTTCTACTCTAGGAAGACTGGCTAGCAACCCCTTATCTATGTGCAAGATGAAAGTAGTTCTCTAATATGGTATGGAATTTCTAGTAAGTAATTTCCATGGACAAGGTTCTTTTCATCTAGTGATTAATTCACCTCATCCATCCATGATTCATCCATCCATCTATCCAGCGATCCATCCACTCAGATACTGGCTATAACGAGTAGTTTTAAGAGCCAATCCCTGCCTCAGAGAAGTTAGTGCAAGATGTTACCAAGGAACCAGCTAAACAGAGGCAAGGGGCTGGGAGTCACACAGATGATATTCTTCTCTACCACTTCCAGAAAACCCTGGAAGATCTATATAGATCTATAGATACTTTTCTTTTTTTTAATTACAGCTTTTATATCATACCAGTATGGTTCAAGGATTGTTGCTTCTTTTAAAGGAGACATGAACTTAAATGGCATGAAGAATAAAATTTATAATAGTTTATAAGAACTTGACTCCACCTTATGGATTTGGTGTTCTGAAATTTCCACAGCAAGTGATTTCACAACTAATCCAAGAATTGTCTAGTCTTATCTGAGATCGTGATGTTGCTCATCAGTTCTTTCCACCATCCCCCAATGACTCTCTTTTGGTTGTCTCATTAAAGTGATCACTTGTTTCAGACACCTAAATCTTCTGCATCTGATCATTTCTCTGCGATCAAGATCATTCTAGATCATTTCTTTTGTCTTCAAAAAAGAAGCATCCTTCTTCTTTTTGAGTAAAATTCTTCACCGTTAATAATGTCTGTCATGGTTAATTTTATGTGCCAAATTGACTGGGCCAGGGCATTCCCAGGCAACTGGACAAACATTACTCTTTATGTCTATAAGGCTGTTTAAGTAAAGTAAAAAGTCTGAGACTAAATAAAGTAAATTCCTATCCCTGGCCACATGGATGGCCCTCACCTAAATAGCCAAAGAACCGAGTAGAACATTAGGGCTAGGTAAGAGGGAAATCTACCTGTCTGCCTGTTCCCCCTGGGACACCGGTCTCTTACAGCCTTTGGACTCTGATTGAAACATTAGGTCCTCTCCTATATCCATAGCTGTTCCTCAAGAAAACTCTGACAAAAGCATTACTCCCTTTTATGTTTTCCAGAATCATGTCCTGCTGTTTTTTCACTGTATTCCCTGCTTGTATCTCAGCTTCTCCAGTGTTTTATTCCCTGTGCAGAACAAGCTTCTCAGATTTCCCAAATTTGAAATATCCTATCATAACTTTCATTTCAATCTATTTATTTGATCAATGTCTCATAGCTTTTCAGAGTACATATCTTTAACCTCCTTGGTTAAATTTATTCCTAAGAATTATTTTCTGTAGTTATTACAAATGGGATTGTTTTCTTGACTTCTTTTTCAGACAGTTTGTTATAGTTTTTAGAAATGCTACTGAGATTTTGTAAGTTGATTTTGCTATCTTTCAACTTTACTGATTCGTTCATGAATACTATCTAACAGGGTTTTTTTGGTGGAGGTTTATGTTTTTCTGTATGTGGGATGATGTTATTCTCAGAGGCAATTTAACTTCCTTTCTGAATTGGGTGCCTTTATTTATTTCCCTTTTCTACCTGCTTTAGCTAAAACATTCAGTACTGAAGAACACATTGAATAGAAGTGGTGAGAGTGGCAATCTTTGTCATGTTTCTGATTTCAGAGGAAAATCTCTCAACTTTTTTCATTTGAGTATGTTGCTTATCGTGTTGAGGCATATTCTTTCTATGCCTGATTTATGTTGAGAGTCATTACCATAAAAGTATGTTGAGTTTTGTTGATTTTTTTCACTGCACCCATTAAAATGACTGTATAGTTTTTAAACTTCATTCTGAAAAGGGCTGTATTATATTTTCTGATTTGCATATGTTGAAACGTCCCTGTATCACAGGAATAAATTCCACTTGGTCATGGTGATTCTTTTAATGTGTTGGCTGAATTTTTTAACGTATTGTTAGTATTTTGTCGAGGACTTCTATATCTAAAAGCAATATTGGCCTTTAAGTTTTTCTTTTTGTAATGCCTTTGTCTGGCTTTGGTATGGGGTAGTTCCAGTCTTGTAAAATTCATTCGACAGTGCTCACTCCTCTTTAGTTTGGGGGAAGCATTTCAGAGACATTAGTAGAGTTATTTAAATGTCTGGTGGAAATCAGAAATGAACTCAGCAGGTCATGGGCCTTGATGGAAAACCGTTTATAATTCAATCTTCATACTCAGTATTGCTCTCTTCAGATTTCTATTGACTGATAATTTAGTCTTAGTGGGTTTTAAATTTCTAGAAGTTTATGCATTTCTTTTAGATTATCCAATTTGTTGCAATACAGTTGTTCAAAATATTCTTCTAAGATCATTGCATTTCTATGGTATCCATTGTAATGTCACCTTCTTCATTTCTTATGCTATTTGAGTCTTTTTTTTCTTTCCAGGATAAGTAAATGACTGTCAATTTTGTTTATCTCTCTAAAAAAAAAAAAAAACCTCGACCCAATTTCATTGATCTTTTGAATTGTTTTGGTAGTATTTATTTCATTTGTATGTACTCTAGTACTTATTATTTCCTCCCTTTACTAAATTTAAGCTTAGTTTTTTTCTTTTTCTAAGTCATTAAGAAGTAATGTCAAGTTTTTGTTTGAATTTTTATTCTTTTCTGATGTAGGCATTTATTGCTACAAACTTCCTTCTTATAACTGCACTTGCTGCTCTGCAAACTTCTTTGTCCTGTACCCATTTTTGTTTGTCTCAAGATTTATTTTTTTAATTTTCCTTTCAATTTCTTTATTGGCCCACTGGTTTTTCAGAGAGGAAAGTGTTCTTTCTATAATATCTACAACTGCCCTGTGAGTTTGAAATTATTTTGAAATGTTTTCTTTTTGAAAGTAGAAGGAAGGCATAATAAGTCTTCTTCACAGATGGACTACGCAAGTTAGAGAAAAAAGGTGACCTGATAGCCAGTAGGTCACTCCCTGAATGAGAACAAGGGGAAAGAGAAGGTGTAGGGGCCAGCGACAGGTGTGCTGAGGACCCTGTTGTACCCACATGAGGATGTATATCCGGCAGGTGTGGCATTGAGCTTGGCACTGAGGGGTAAAGGATGACCCACAAAACAGCTGTGAAGAGCAGCAGAGGTATGGAGAGCAATCTCAAGGAACCGTATGAGTAGATCACCTCTCCCTGGGTAAGAAAGTAGGTTGAAAATGGAAGATGACCAAGTCAAAATCCCTATTAATTTTTTTAAGAATGATTGTAGACATAATGATAAACAAAGGAAACAGAGTTGAAGCAGCCAGAGGAGGAGGTAGAAAATTAACAGAAATCAATATTGTAGAAACCGTGACAGCAGGAAGCTTGAGAGTGCACCAACAGTGTTGGCTGGTCGGTATGACTGAGAGTTTAGCTGGGATGGGAGAGCATGACATTGTCATGGCAACTGTATGGTTTTAGGATTTCTATAAACGTCATTTAGGATCCCAGGAATAATTGCTGAGGAATCTCTCGCACCGATGGGTATTTGGAGGTTTGCTGAGGGAAGGAGGGCATTGTTAAGAGACTGGTTGAGGAATGCATCTGTGAGTATTTTGGTTAATGATGAATATACCGAGAAAAGTGAAGAGGTCAAGATCAAATAAGGCAAAATATTTGTTGAACAGGTAGAGTAAGAATGAAAGGACAAGAAGAATGTGGACATGACATGGGAATTGAGAGTATTAGACTTCAGAAATGAAATCCTTTTGGGTGTTGCTGAGTTTCAGGGTGTGGTTTGGTTACCTTTTATCAAAACAGTGTGAACAGAAGGTCAGAAAACTATAAGCTCCCAAGTAGGGTAGAACATCCACCCAGGTAAGTGGTCCCAATCCACAGGAACATTGAAGTTATTCAGATAGTGCCAGAATTGGGGGGAATAAGTCTGATCCAGGCATTTCAACATTGATTAAGAGAAGAGGTGAACAAGCTATGAGAGATGGCAGCTGCATCTTCCATATCACACATGTGTAAAGACAACTGATAATCATTGTCAATTCTGATAGATTCTTCCACATTAAAATCTGAGTGAAAGAACATTATAAAACAAAACATCAATACCATTGTCTGGCTTTATACTTGGACTGAAGGACTAAAACATTATAACTAATTACATTTAAAATTGAAAGTAGCTTTACAATAACTAAATGTACTTACAAATATTTGGGAGTTAAAATAGGAAGAGTCTCCATTTTCCATGTTATTGATCAAATTTCACCCTTACTATGTTTCTGGGTTTCTGACTGCACTGCTTTTTATACATTATGAGTGCCAAGAAAAGAAGTATGGAGATCTGCTGTAAATAGTAACATGATAGACAAATCAACTCCCAGGAAAAGAGTCAACAATCCCTCAGGAGCACAGCAGTGTGCATGGAAATAGAAAAACCAAATCAAATGTGAATATATAGGGTGGCCCTTATGAAACTTGAGTAGAAATCTTGCAGGCTGGCTCAGAAACAAAGTGGCCGGATGCTTTACTATGATGCCAAAGGATTTCGAAGCAGTGCAGGGGAGAGGCAAAGAATGTGAGTGAGGACAGACAGAGGGGACTACGATGGTTGGGTGGGACACAGAGCTGGCAAAGACGCATATAGAGATTAGCCTGGCAATGTCACTGAGGCAGTGTTATAGATAGTTGTCTGAGGAGTGAGAATTAAAGGGGAGGGGAAATAAGTCCAGATAAACATGACACTCTGTCTGCTTCATGGTACTAACCAGGGAAGCAGTTTCTGGCAGTCACAGCAGTGACATGCCAAATCGCGGGTGGGTTGAACATAACGACACGGAGAGTGCACTCTGCATCTCGCTTGAATTTGGGTAGCCAGGATACTGCGATGAATGCACTAAAGCCAACACTAAGCAGAGATTTTAAAAATTCATCTGCTGACCCTCTTCTTCCCACCTCTGCAGCAGGCCCGAGCTTCTTTTCTGCCAATGACTGGCTTCACCTGGCCATATCTCACAAAAGGGACTCGTTTATAAACAATCTCACTGAAAGGATAAGGAAATAACTGCTGAAAGGAGAGAAGCAAATCACGCCTTGAGAAAACAACAAGTTAAGAGCGAGAACTCACAGCAGGGATACGAACAGTCTGAGTGTGAAGCCTAAAGGCAACATTGACCAATGTTTCTGGACAGGTCTGACCCTCATTTGCCCTGCCCCACCCCAGCCACCTGAATCCTGCTCCCAGTTGCCCAAGCCTTGGAGCAAGGCCTGCTCTGCTAGGACAGGGCGTATCCACCCCCTGCTGGGTCACATAGCCTGCTGCTGTAGCACATACTTGCTCCCCACTCTCACCCCCCCACTTCTCCACCTAAGCCTGTCCCACTAATCCCATTACCCTATCCATAGAAGACCCAGCTCAACAAACTGAACTTGGACTCTCTTTTGGAGTTAAGCCAACGAGACCCACACAGAACCCCAAATCTGGGCTGGCACTGTGTTCTTTTATGGGGTCATCACCATTTACCTAACATTTTCCTCTGAGTCATGACTCCCCTGCCATGCCAGACCCCCCACCTGACTGCATGATAGCTCAACATTACTGCTAGCACAGAAGTTCTTGGAGTCCATCAACCCAAACCAAATATGAGGATTCATTGGGTGAGAAGTTGGCCTTTGGAAACATTAATATTTTGGGAAAAAAGAAAATAATTACTTTTGTATGGCTCATTAGAAAGACACAAAACTTTGCTCACATAATGAATTTTAAAAGATTCAAGTCCAGCTGGAAATAATCGTATAAGACGTTCACCTACCTTACTAATGTCGAACTCCTTTTCTGCAAACAGGCCATTGGCAATGCTGAGTTCATAATCCTTGTGGGCAGCATTTATATCAGAGAGAACTTTTTTCAGTTGAAGCTGAAGTCCTGTCTGTTTTGTAAAACGATGTATAAAGTTTATTCCTGGACTATAAGGATATGCATAATGTCATTTACTCATGAAATAAAACATGCACATCATACTATAAGACAGCTGAAAAATAATAATGCTATAAGAGCAGCAGATAATGCCAACAAATATCTAATCCCTTACCCTTCCTTGTAATAGTATCTGTGATCAAATTAAAGAATTCAGTGAAATAAATAAAATTAGAATAAAATTACTGATAGAAAACAATGACTTTGTGTACTAAATAATTGATTTTACCAATGTAAGTTGCTGGTGAATAACAGACGAAAAGAGATCTTTTGGTTCTTTGCTATCTTACCACAATCTAGCCAAAGCACAAGTTAAATATTTTTAATTAATAAAGAAACACACTGTTGTTATGGTTTGTGCCTAGATGTCCCCCCAAAGCCTCATGTGGTAAGAGGTAGCTGGATATAGAGTGTGTGATTAATAATTAGACCACTGATTGGTTTGGCATGTTCTGCTGGGATCAAGGATGTGACACTAGGATTAAGGGTGGGAATACTGCCCACTCTAAAGCCAGGTAGCCGGGATAAGAATTAAACCAGGTAGCCTGGATAAGGTATAAAATACAAGAAGAAGCTGGTGTAGCCCCCCACACACACATTGCTTGCATTCCTTGCTTACCTGGCTGCCTTCTGCCTGTCTGCCATGCCACCCTCCCTTGGACCCGGCTGATTGTGGACTGAAACCTCTACAAACTGTGAGCTAAATAAACCTTTCTTCCCCTAACTTTGGGTGTCTAGTATTTTGTCTCAGCAATGAGAGAAAAGTAACTAAGACAACTGTCAAGCATTTTATTTGAAATATCCACAGTCAGGTTTGTTCTAAAAGGATGAGGGAAAAGTAACGTATATTCATGAAACAGTAATTTTCTTCAATTTAATCATTCATTCTCTCTTTTAAAAAAGAGCACATTGCCTGTACCTGATTGTTAGAAGAGTTTTCATGTCCTGAGATGGTGCTGGAGTACAGCGTCTGCAAGCAGGACACAAGGAAAGTGGTGTCAGAACCAGGAGTTACTAGGGGAAGAGCTGCCAAGAGGTCTTAGAGGCAAAAATACTTCTTTGCCAGTAAAACAGTCTAATTGTCATTCCAAGTTCACCAGTGTTCTAAAGCTGATTCTCTCCATGACCCCAAGTGAACATCAGTGAGCTGAAAAGGACAAAAACATGCTCTAGTTTTAATTTGTATTACATTTTTCTCCTTTTCCATATCCTGACTTCTCACAGATTCTTCTGGACTTTTGAATTTGTGTTAATTTACATCAATGCTGTAGTGACAAGAAAATATGCTCATCTGATTATCATTCCACACACAAATAGAAAGTGTATTTAAACAGTTGAATTCAACGGTTTTCAACATGGTATAGTTACCACGATGCTCACTACCTCAACATAACCCAAAATACCTGTGGACTATTTTATGACCTATGGAAGGCTAAGCCTTTTTCTGTTTTCTTTTTCTTTTTCTTTTTTTCTTTTTTTTTTTTTTAATGAACAGGCAGATATCGTTTAGCATTTGAGCCCGAACAAGTTAGGTTGCCAATTCGCAGATTCATTTCAACTTACTTAAATTCTGCTTACTAGATTCCCCCCTCCTTTTTTTTTTTGTTCATTTTTGTTTTTTAGAAATTTCAGAATCATGGAATCTAGTGATTAACATTAAACCCAGGAGGGAAAAACAAATGGCCTTTTTGGCCAAAATTTATTTTAAATCAGATTAATCTTCTTCAACTCTCTCTAGGTCTTTACCATAGGGAACTTGTACCTGTACATGGTCTGTCTGGCTGCTGCTTTTTACCCCATTTGCCTCCCCTCCTTTCAACCCCTCTTCCCCTACTTATTTGTAAAAGCTTTGTTTCCATTTTTTCTTCTTTCTATTCCCTTTTATCCTTCCTTTCCCTCTCCCCCCTCCCTTATTCCTCTTCCCATTTGAACAATTTTTTCCCTTTTCCCAATATAATACATTTAATCCTTATTTACACTTTCAGTTTCTCACACCAGAGAAACAAGGCAGTATATAAATGCGTGTCTGATTTATTTCACTTAAGAGTATGGTTCCAAACTGCTTCCATTTTCTTAAACATTATACATTTTATCCATCCACGGATACATTTTTATTAGCTGGTGGATTTTTTCAAAATATTTATATTTATTTAGAAAAATATCGACTTTAAAGCTTTGCAATACATCGCTCTGAGTTGCATCTCAGTATGACAGCTTCAGGACGGTTGTTCTCGACTGGGGACAAAATTTCTGGAGATATTTTTGTTTGTCATGACTGCGGACAGGGCAGCACTGCTGGCACTCGGTGGCGAGGGACCAGGATGCCGCTAAACTTCCTTGCTGTCATGCTGAGGACAGCCCCTTACAACCAAGAATTATCCAGCCCAAGTGGCAGCACTGCCAAGGTCGACAAACTCTGCTTTAGAAGATCATGCTGAGTTTAAATTTTAAGTATAATATTTATCAGCATGCAGTTGACCTGCCAACATCCCCTCCACAGAATCACAATGATAACACCACTTCAGAGTGTTACTAGGGGTACCAAATAAGGCTGTGTTTGTAGGGCTTATCCCAGAGCCCGGCACTGATGTCATTCTCAGCTGTGTCACCGTCATCTTCTTAAAGTGAGGTACTCTGTGGGCTGAGTCTTAAGCCTCCCTAGCTTTTAACCAAATGGCAGTACTAGACTTAATAGTAGCTCCCAGTGGAAGACTCACTGCGCTCTGCAGACAAAGAGAAGAATCATGCAAGTTTAAACTACCTACACAAATGATCTTTAACGAGTACTGAGGTATGACAGATTACAGCATGGACCAGCTTCCCTTAGCATGTACTTTTGAACTAAACTCAGCAGAACCGGGGCAGAGACAGGAAGGGCTTCAAGACCTGTGCATGCAATCTGGACCTGGTATTCCACCTGCTCATAAACTGCTGAATTTCTGTGGTAATTTCCCAAGCAAAAGGAGCGATACCTTGACCGTCTCACTTCTCTGTACAGCACGGAGCATGTAAATGTGCCTTCTTAGGCACTTTCTGAAGGTGGTGAAGAAAGAGGTGCTGGCAATGACTATTCCGGTAGTTTTTATTATTGGGTTTGTGCTACTGTGTCATTCGTGTCCAGGTAAACAATGTCTGAATGAAGACATCATTGGTATCTTCTTCTAGCTCTCCTATCTCGGCTTCATCTGCTCTAGCAGCAGTTCTCATAGTTTAGTGTATACATGGAGAGCTTGTTAAAACCCATATTGCTAGCCCCACACCCAGCGTTTCTGATTCAGGAGGCCTGGGGTGGAGCCCGGTATTTGCATTTCTAACAAGTTCTCCAAGTGATGCTGCTAGACTGAGGAACAAACTTTGAGATCCTGGATATTAAGGAAAAGACTCGGAGTTGAGATCCTAGGAATAGTCTTGCTAATTCCTGACTCAAAATCAAAGGCTGAGGCAGTACAAATGGTAGAGCCCTTGCGTGGCACTATGTGAGGCCCTGGAGTCCATCCCAGCACTGCGAACAAACAAACAGCTAGATAAGTGCTGCAAGCTGTGTGCTTGCTCTCTGGAAGGGAATTAGCGGAGTGTGGGAAGATAGCGCGTCTCGTGCCTTCAGAATGCCCTCCACTGACAGAGGGGTCATTGCAGCGACTCATCTTCCTGCGAAAAATAGTTGGCCCAGTGACACAGTGCAAAAGCCCAAACCGACCTTATCAATCTGATGTGCACAGTCGCCTCGAGCACCCAAGCGGACCAGGCTCAGGGCAGTGAAGATACTCAGAAAGGACAGGAACACGTTTTCATTCCCTTGGCTGCTATCCATCTCTCTGAGCAGGTTGAAGCCAAATTCTGCATTTGCCGCAGCAAGGGAGGCCATTGTGAAGCCGAGGGCAGCCTAGGAGAAGAGGGAAAATTACATTAGTTCTGAGCATGTTTTCTATGACCAGTTCAAGATCTGTACGCATTTTTAAAAATTTAAATCTTCATTTCTTCCGCTTTGGATGCAATTATCAAATAATTTACAACAGAAATCTGGCCCAGCATATTCATTACTAACACTCTACAGCTATCTCTTCTGACAAGACTGAGATAACACTCATCTCACCTTGATATTCTTCCCACGAGGGTTCTTTCTCGCCTATTCCTATCCAGGACACGTTCTTCTGGATGCGCATTTCTGTCCTTAGTGGCCTTTGAGAGGTCACTTTAAATCCCAAGCAGACACATTTATGGGTTTACTATTTCTCAAATCAACCCAGATTTCTAAACTGATATAGAGCAAAAACATTGTTTACGGTATTAAAACACCAAACTATTCAAGGTGCCTTTGCTTTCTAAACCACTTGTATTTTAATAAAATGTTAAAATTTAAAGGCTTAACACATTACTTCCTTACCATTTTTATCCATCATGGTCTCCATACACATTCTTTTTCTTCTGTACACTAAAAGGGCTTTTATTTTTCTCTTCAGTTTTTATTTCTTACTAGTACATGTTTGTAGTACTTAATGATCACGTTCCTTAAGGGAGGTTGATATGTGTACATAGTGCATCTTAATTCTAGAGTAGTTATTCATTCTAATTTTTTAAAAGACCACACTAATTTCAAATATAATGCACCCTTAGTCCTATATATGTATTTATTCTTCTAATACCATATTCTGATTTTTATATGTAAAATATGATAATCACAATATGCATTATGAACTTACATGAGACTTCCTAACACACATGTCTATCATTTGCTAGACAACCTAGGTTGCAGTAGCAAATTGAAGATGAAAATAAGGAAAACTTTGAATCCTTCCTTCACAGTGTTGTTTCTAAAATACAGAGGGGTGCCACCACCAGGAAATGCTTCAGAGACCTATGTCGGTATTTCTCTGCAGACTTTGTCCACAATAAAAGTGAACCCAATACGACAAGTAGGATTGCCTCAGACTAAATGAACTTTTACAAATGCTTCAAATTATTCTCTCTGAATATTCCATGATATTATGTATACACCTCATGGTGTGACAAGTTCTGAGAGTCATAAAGCTTATCGGGCCTAGCCATAGCCCTGACATTGTTGTTAATAGTTGCATGACCTGATTATGTCTTTAATTTCTCAGTTTCCAAGATTCAGGTCATTCAATAAGATGATCTATTCACAGGACCTAGTATAGCAAAGATCAATAGAAAATCCTGCTTTCTTCTAGCTTTCATCCTGTACACTGAACTACCAGGCATCTGGTATGGAGAGGAACATAGTGTGGAAGAGAAAGAACATTCTGAATTGGAAGACAAAAAGGATCTAAGAACCAAATTTTATGAATTGCCATTGTGTATAGTACATAGTTACAGTCACAATTAGCTAATGCCCTGGATAATAGATATTGAGAAATAGGAAGAAAGTGTTCAAATGGGAAGGGGAACAAGCAGGGGCAGGAAGGAAGGGAAAAGGAAAAACAGAGTATAGAAGGAAAAAATGGAAACAAAGCTTTTGTAAATGGAGATGTGAAGAAGAGTTGAAGGGAGAGGAGGGGGATGGGTAAAAAAAAGAAGAATCAAATGTATTTGGCACAGGTAGACATTCCCTATGATGAATGTGATCATTATGTGTATCAAAAGTGTACAAATACAATTAATTTTTAATTGCCTAGTTCTTTATTATTTATGTACTGTATTAGTATAGTAAAATGCACATAACATAAAACTTACCATCTTAATCATTTTAAGTGTACATTTCAGTGGCATTAAGCACATTCACATTGTTGTACAACCATCATCATCTCTCTCCAGAGATTTTTAAAAATAAATAAATAAAATTACAAATGAGATTGAAGTAAATTTTTCCATTTTTATCAAATGGGCCCTTGAGTTTAAAAAAAACTAATAAGTATTCTCATAATAGACAGTGAATTGAAGCTTCAATATTTATGATTTTCTATAAAATAGTAGTAACCTATTCTGTCTTAAAAGACAAAATATTTAGATATTTCCATGTGAGATGTTCATAAGGTACACTTGAAATTCCAAGACCCATGACTGTAACTGAGGCATAGAGCTATAAACAATGGTTCCTCAGGGTCAAAGTCCACCGTTTGCAAGACCCATTCTTCAGTTACACTCCAGAAACACAGGGTTAAAAAAATTCACACCCCACACACATTTTACTCCAAGAAATAAAATCTGTGCTCTTCTAAAATTTAGCCAGGGCTGGAGGTGCTTCTCACAGTAGAGCGACTCCCTAATATGTATGAAGTTCCAGGTGTGATCCTCGGCACCACAAATCAAATAAATAAAAAAGCAAACAAACAAATAAATAAGATAAAACTTATCCAGAAAAATATTCAGTTGATTTCACATCTAATCCAGGTAACCCATGATAAAGAGCGGTGGCTCTTGTCACTGTGCTACAAGAGAAAGGGTGGGACAACAAAGCTGGTGGCGTGGGGGTGAGGCTCAGAAGGTGCTAGAGAAAGCCCTGCGTGGCGTGGGAAACTGGCGGTACTTAAGGCCTCCAAAATTTTCAAGGACTCAAATCCTATTTTTGACTTGCTCCTAAATTTTGAGTATATTTTTGAATATTGCTCCTAAAATATGAAAAAAAGGCCAAAATTAACAAACGTACAAATGTAAGAAAATGAAACATATGATGACTTTTATATTAAACTTATTAGTAGTAAGAATTTCATTACTTTTAGGAGTAAAGTGTGTGCTAGATTCTCTCCCTTCAAAAAGATTGCCAAGAATTCATATTGTCAACAATTATAGGCAGTGCTAACTGAAATAAATCAAGTCTTTGAGACTAACTTGAAAGGTAAAACCATAATACTCTTTTCCAAATATTTACAGTAGAAACTATATTGAGTAGCCTATGAGTCTATATTAACACATTGATATAACGTAGGCTACAGTCTTTAAGAGTGGAAAGATTTTTAAACAATTCTGGTTGGGGATCTTCTTGCATAGTTCAACGGGGATCTGGAAGCTACCTCGTGGTATTATATCCCAAAGTGCAAAACCATTCTTCATGGTACGCTTTGTTTGGTAAAGCCTCAATTCTTCTTATTGCTTTAAAACTGTGTCTATTTATCCATTTGGTGGCATTTTTTCAACATTATTCTTTATTTTCTAAGTAAGTATCACAAATTTTCATTTTCTAAGTTTCAGTAATCCTGATAATTTTCCACGAAACTATTATGGAGCAAGTCCTGGGGATCAAACTTGGGGCCTTGCACTTGCTAGGCAAGCACTCCACCTCTAAGCTAAATTCCCAACTCCTAAAACTGTCATATTGATGAAAGAAAAGCTACACAGAAATTTGTTCATTCGGGAGGTCAGGTACTTTTTTTTTAAATTAAGATAATTTCTGTGGCACAGAAATCACACTAAATAAAAAATTATTATGTAAAAAACATAAGCCAAGACATTCCTAGACAATTATAAATTCTCAAGCCATTATCTGTTAGAATGATAGCTGGTACTACATTTTATATACTTAAACACCTTTGAAAAGACATGTTCACTAATGTTGAAAATAAATTCCAAAAATATGTTCCACTTCACATAATTGTTATTATCTTTCTCTATGCAGACACACTGTAGTTTCTAGCAATGAAAGTAACATTCTTCCATACTCATCTGATAGAAAGTCTGAACCCCACTGACAAATAGACAGCTTTATTTAAGACTGACTTAGTTATTCTATGCCCCAAGATTCTTTAAGGGGACAGATGAGAAAAATTAGCATGAGACCAAAACCATCATTTTTCTTTCTCATATAATTACATTCACACCAAATTAAAAATAGATAAAATACTATCAAAAATAAAGTAAATTTTAAAAACCACCAAATACCAAATGACTTGGATCCCAATCAAAAAATAAATATAAATTAAAGCTACAGAAAATGTCAGTGTGATAATACCCGGTATGCCACTGTCAAGACAGAGTGCTGATGAAAAATTCTTTTCAAGTCATAGAAGAACTTGTTTTTAATAGAGTAATTTTTAATTTTACAAGAATATACCACACTTTTATGATGTTTCTTGTGTTTTTTAATGTACAAGGAGGCAATTAATTCAAAATTATCAACTAATACAAATTAGTAAATATTCATGAAAGTCCTTAAATTCCAAATTCAGTGTTGAGGACCTGAGAGCCTGTGATGCCCTGACGCTTATTTGATTACTGACAGTATATTTCAGTTCAAGAGCTATTTTAATCCTTTCTTTCCTATAGTCAACATACTATTTCCATCAAAACAACAAAAAATAGATATATTTTCACCAAAGCTTTGTTGTAAGTGTCTACTAAAAAAAAAATCAAGAAAAGCAATTTTCAAAATAAAATATAAGGAAAAACCAGGCACAAAACATATTCAATAAAACATGAAATTATAATGATAATATTTCATGGGCATACATTTACTATATCAATATATTATATGTTTTAAAAACTTAATAAAAGTATTATTGACTCAGGATAATTTTGACTGTATAAAGAAAATCATAGCTCCTGGTGCACTATTGAAAAAAAGCACTAAATTGAAATAAACATATAAGAAGAGAATGAATAACAATGGAATGTGCTTAATTTTTATTTTTATCAGTAATCAAATGTGATGCTATAAAGATAATTGCTACTCTACAGAAGTATTTTTAAATCTTCCCATTTCTTTTTAAAATGCTATTTCAAACTTTGATAAATCTCTACTCAGCTGAGTACCCCACTAAGCCATGAAAACACAGTTCAATGCTATTCTTGAAAATTAGTATACTCCAACATACAGTGCCTTAACTAAGGATACTGGAAGAATTTGTGCCTAATTCCCTATTTATCTATTTGCAGATGGAACATAAAGTTTTAACTGGTAGCTCATCCACTGCACCGTGCTGTATGACATTCTCAAAGTCAGTCCCGAACAAGCCATAAGGCAGAGAGGAGCACAGAGTGAGATGGCATCGATAGTTGGGTGAGTATAATTTCTCAGATGCAGAGAAGTAGCCAAGATTTATGCGTTTCTCTGCTCTCTCTCTCTCTCTCTCTCTCTCTCTCTCTCTCTCTCTCTCTCTCTCCCTCCAGACATGACGTTTTGGACTCTGGAAATATTTACCTTACTGTCTTCATAGAGGAAGTTGGCAGCTGGTTGGGTGAGTCTGAATGGAAGAGTTCCCTGCATTACTCTGAAATATAAAGCCTCCAACTCAGACACTCCCTCTCTTCTTTTGCGATGACCATGATCGTTTTAAATAATGCCATTACAATGAGATTGTGCTCAGGTCTTTATAGGGCAAATCAAAAGAAGTTTGTAGCGTGTCAGCTACAGCTCTAATTCAGAGCAGTCAAAATAGATTTTCGAATGAATTAAATGTGAGCATTGAAATGTTATTTAATATCACACAGTATTTTTGTATAGTATATGTGGGTATCCCTACATTGTAGCACAACTGGCACTTCTTACGTATGGAAATTCTTTCACTGATTTTCGTTGCTTCTGCTTGTTCAGTTCCCCTGTGCTCGTTTGGTATTGAACAATACAGCAGAGGTCCTCTTCAAGGATTCATACTCTAACACCTGCAAGTTCATTGCTGTAGAGGAGTATCAGCACAATCCTAGAGATTTGAAGAAAACAAAGTTCTGGGGGACAGAGGGTGCATTTTGTCATCCATAAAATAAGAAATCAGGTTGATTATATTGTGTGTGTGTGTGTGTGTGTGTGTGTGTGTGTGTGTGTGTGTGTGATCACCAGCATATTGTCTGCTTTGGGAAGTGGGGAATAATGCATTTGAGGGAGGTAGGTGAGCTGACCACTTCAGAAGGAGCAGAATTTTATCCTACTTCATGTTTTTGGCTTTACTTTGCACAATTCCCACAGGCATTTGCCCAGACTGCCTTCCTTTTAATTGCATAGTTTAATCCTAAACTGGGTATCTTGTGTGATCGTGTGAAGCTCTCTAGGGTGAATATCATTGCAGAGAGGGATATGTGTTCGACTATGTTGACATGTAGGGAGAAAGAGCTACTTCCTCCAGAAAACAAATATATTAGTGGTAGGAAAAAATGGAAAATAACACATAAAAAGTTTATCATTAATTCCAGAGAAAACAAAGATTATACGGCAAAACAAATCATAGCATACTTTATAGATCAGCTGTGGATAAAATCTCTCTGTTAGAATGATTTAAACATTAAATATTGAGATAAATAAAATTTATGGCATATTTCTCTAGGGAGATTAGGAGCAGATCATAAAGGTCCTAGTAGGGAAAAGTCTATTCAACAGGTACCTCATCTTTACATGAAAAAATTTAGTCTCCAAAAGTAAAAAGCAAAAACAAGCAACATTAGCATGTTATTTAGATATTTACAGGAAGATACAAGAAGCAGCATTAAAAGTGGCGAGTGTAATTGTTCTTGTGAAGTGGGAAGCAGAGAGGGAAAGAGGAACAAGAACGGGGTTTCTCACTTATTTATGCCAGAAATCAAACCCAGGGCCTCACACATGGGAGCTAAGCATTCAGCCACTGAGCCACACTCCCAGCCCTGAGACTGCCCCTTTTATGGCAAATTTTGTGATCTCATCTGGACCCCTCACTTCTTAGGTTACATGTAATCTAGAAGTAAAATAATGAATAGATTCCTAAGTGTAGGGTATTATCAACTCTATCAGCTGCATGATCTTAACTAAGTAACTTAATTTTTCTGTGTCTTCTTTTTTCTTATCCATGAAATAAGAATCGAGGTCAATTCTTAATTATATGCATAATCAAGAACATGATATTTCTTGTAGAATAGGCCCTCGATAATGTTAGTTCCCCCTTCCTACCTCCTCTCCAACACCACTTTGTCTTTGCTATGCTGTATTATATATTATTACCATACAACATAAGAAACACATCCAATTTAGCCATTTTTATATAGTACTTCACTTTCCAAAATCTGGATATTTACCACGAACATCACAACATACAGTTCTTTCTTTCTCAGGAAAATAATGTAATGCCATCTCTGTAGGGATTTAATCACAGGAAGGCTGGGAGGATGGGGGAGCTGGACAGGAGAGCTCGGAGCTCAGGGCAGGGCAGGGAGAACAGTGGCTGCACTGCATGGAGGGTGATGTGAGCAGGGAAGGACTAGAGACACCAACTCGTCCAGGTTGCCCGAAACTTTCTTAGGTTTAGCATCCTAGGACTCCCTCAGACCTTGTATGTTCATGGGGATTCATCTCCTCCCTTCGGATACAGTTCCCAGAGCTTCTCACAAGCTCTTTGCTCATCTAATGTACTCCAAAACTGTGCTCCCCACTGGGACACAATTATTTCAATATCACCATGAAGGTATTTCTGACCCCCAAATATACCACAACCTGCTCACTGATGCCTGAAATCTCCTTGACAGAGACGTGCCTTCTCATGCCACTGATAGACGTGAGGTTTAGAGCCCAAATATGTCAGGCAGAGAAGAATGAACACAGTGTGATTTCTCATGAGAGGGTCAAACCAAGCAATGTACACTTTTCAGGTTGTTTCTGTGGGTAGACACACAGTCAAGCAAGTGATTGCCTTTGTTCCCTCTAGTGGAAAGGGAGGTTTTCTTGGTGAAAGAATGGGGAAGGAGGGATTCTGGAAACCTTCTGTCTGTTAAATTGAATGCTCATATTGAGTGCACCTTTATGTATCCAATTTATATTTCTTACTTTTAAAAAAAATAAGAAATTAAAGTCAAATTCTTCAGAAATAGTGTCATGCCACTTTTTATATAGCTCAAAGTTGATCCACTCTTGAGAGCTAGCTTTGATGGAGGGTGGGCTGGGATTCTAAACCAATGATACACAAGTAATTAATAGGATGTAAAATACGGCAGGAAGAAATGACGGACATGGCTTATGGCAGAGACTTGGGGTCACAGCATTTCCTCTCGCAGCATGTAACCCTGAGCAGATTTGCTGGTGGTCATACAGGCTGCCTCACTAGAAGAGAAATCTCTCCAAAGAAATGACCGTGGGAGACTTCAGGGCTCTGTGCACGATCACTGGCCATCTATACTTTTCTTTGAGATTCAGTAGTGAACTTAACTCTTCCTGCAATAGCGGACAGGAGCAACATATTTGAATATGTCAATCAACAATATATTCACACCAGAAGTGATAAGAATCTTATCTTCTTTTTTTAAGTGATTAGTTTTCATTCACGAGCAAAATGTTTCCACACTACTGCGGAGTGTTCAGCCCTAAAAATTTCACTTATGCACTCAAATACATGACAAAGAATTGGTGAGGTAGAAATCTGATTTATTATTTAACGAACCAACCTAAGCATTTCCAAAATATATTTTGTTCTAAAAACCTTAGAATTAGTCTTAAAAGCTGGTCACAGGCGCCTTTTCTGCACCCTGCCCAAACACTTGCATATTACTGTTTAGACTTTGCTTCTGGAATAGTTCCCATGAGACTCAGGACACATCATTCTTTCTAAAGAAACTTCCAAGTGTTTAGCTGTCCACCAAGTTTCAAAACAGGACCTGACTAAAGAGGTCAGTATGTGGTTCATTCAGTTTTCATGTGAATCACGTTTGAAGAGGTAATTTTCCCAACTCCATTCTGATGATGGTGTTAATGTAACCAGGCAGATAAATAGAAGATCAACAGTATTTATCAGCCTGTCTCAAAACATGGTGCATCAGTACACTAAATAGACATCAGTAGACTAAAGCAAAGCTGAGAGACAGCTGTGATCCTGTTTGCTATCCAATTTTATTGCAATTTGTCATTGGTCTCTTATAGGCCAATTTCTTTTTACCCTATTGTGTATAAATTTGCTCGATATAATGACCAAAAGTAGAATTTAGTAAAAATGTTTGCCATTCTTCAAACTCAGTGTTTATCTGGAAACTCTAGCTTTTTTGCTTGATTTTTCTTTGTACTGTTTCCCATCTTTGTCTGCTCCTCCTTCTTCCCAGTTTGCTCTGGCTTGGGAATTTCCACCAGATAAATCTGTCAGGTTAGTTATCTCACTTGGCCTCCCTAGATGCTTACCTGAAGTAAGCAACTTTAGATAGCAGCTGAAACTTAGGGTGTTTATTCATTCTTGTCGCCATGCCAGCCTCTCCTCCACCCTTCTGACCTGGCAATGGAAATCCACATCTGTACTACTCAGATCCACCCTGCTGCATCACAGGCTGGAGTTCACTGAGATGGGTTTGCTCCCTAAAAAGTGACCAGATGTAAGCAAAGGTAGATGGGGACTAACTGGTTGCGTATATCTTTGCCATCAGAACATGTCACACTGGGGCAGCAATGCATTCCCATCATGTCTCCAGCATCACAGTGTTGAATAGTGTGCTTTCCTCACCTTCACTTCTGTGTACAGAAAAGTTGGCAATACTGGTTCTTCTGGATGAATGTTGTCTGACGTACTGCCAATGTTTACCAAAACGACTGGCTCTGTTGGAGTTAGAAGGTGCAATCAACTACCGCCTGCCCAGGAAGGTGATCTGGATAGCTTATCCAAAATCAAATGGAGTAATTATTGTTCATTTCTGTGATAGTTTATGAGTGACACAACAATAGAAAAAAAAATAAAGTAACAGATAAGCCCAAAGCTTTTTTCATTTATCAGTTGCAGTAAATTTTCTGATGCAAAAGGTTGCTGTTGACACAGAAAATAGGTTTACAAATGGATTTTGTGTCTTCTGTACTTTGCTTACAGTGAAAATTGATGAGAGTGAGCTGAAATACTTTTAATCCCACAGCGTTTCTGTAGTCTACCTATTGTAGAGATAAAGTACTTTCAAGTGGTGAAATGGTTTGCAGGTTAAAGGCGAAGGACCCTCATGCCTCACAAACAGAATAATCCTCCTGGAATTACCTAGACTCGGCCCTAATTAAAAGTGCACTTATCATTATTTTCTTCTCCATTTTAAGTCAGAAATTCCTCCCACTACTGTGCCTGCAACAATCTATTTTTACAACTAACCAATCTCAGTGTGACATAAGTCCAAGAAGAGACTCAGTCATGGGAACTAACATGTTCTATCAAGTCTTCTCCCTTACTATACAGTGCTAACCCAAATTTCACAAGTACAAAAAAGGTCACATGAATGTTAGTAATCTAGATTTTACTGTCTCTTGTCCTCGCTTTCTTTGCCCAGGGCTGAAGCCTGCTATGATATTTGAGGTCACCAAGGAAAAAAGTTTGCACTACATATGTCTTCCACATTTCTCTTCACCTTTTCTGGCTCCTCATCCACTTTCTTAGGCTCCAGGAAGCACAAGTGTCTCTGCAAGAATATTACTCACTGGTGCCCTCATAGATGCCTATTCATGGGGTCAGCACCAGCACTTGGTACCATGAGGAAGCGGGAAAAAGTTTCCTTCCCCACCCTTACACTTTGTTGCCAAGTATCTAGCAAGAATGCTTATGGTACTGGCATCTTCTAGAATTGTCATCAAAACAGTCCTCTTGCCTGATGCTTACCTGTAGGACCAGATGAATATCAGAGACTCTTGTCTTTTCATTCATGCACTGTACCTGTAGTTACCTGTGCAAACACACCCGCTTTGTAGATTCTTTGCCTCAGTTCAATTAACAATAATCAATAGGCTCTCTGGGGAAAAATCTTCATATGACCCAAGGAGTTTTGAATTTTCTCTGCTATAATCAGCAAATTTCCTATCTTTACAAATTGTATCTGAAGTATATTCTGTTATTACCCCCAAATGAACCACTGATCATAGTTTCTACTTAAAAGTATAATATAAAGTGGATAAAAATGTTCATTTTTCCCAAGAAAAACCTTAGAAATAAAACAAAGTGATCAGTGTGGACCC
Source organism: Hystrix brachyura (assembly GCA_016801275.1). NCBI lineage: Eukaryota > Metazoa > Chordata > Mammalia > Rodentia > Hystricidae > Hystrix > Hystrix brachyura. The sequence continues at coordinate 2,696,461 of QZML01000795.1, forward strand.
AAAGTCTTTCTTTCCCTGAATCTAGGGAGTGACTGTATAAAGAATTATAAGAAAGCACAACTTTCTTATAATCATACTCAAGCTACCTCTACAAGAAAGGTAATATTTTTCTGCACAGATTTGATATCTTATGACTATTAATCTAAAAGACCTTCCTTTCATGGTAGTTTCTTAACTACATTTTTTTCATTTCTTTAAGACTTTTTTAATCTTGGTGTTTTATGCATAGTTTTTTTTTTAATCAATCATTTGAATTCAGCGTATGAATTCTCATCCTCGTAAAACCAGAATATCTCATCCTCGATGTCAGGCCAGAAACAAAAACTTATTCCTCCGTTCCCTTTCTTTCTTCATTTATATTATAGCAGCTGGTACTACACTTAGGCTTAATAAAAGTTAGTGAAATGAAACGACTAATGGTAAACGGAAAGTATTAGACAACAAAAGCAAACAAATAGAGTAACTGAGGAAGAAATCATTAATTAGAGGTAGAAATCTGAAATAGTCTGACAAATGAACTAAGCATTTTATGTAGACCTTGGAAAATTAAGGAAAGAAACATTCCAGAAAGAGGAAGTAGCATGAATAAAAGCCCACTAGAATGAAAGTTCGCAGCAAGCTAGCACTGCAGATTGCAGGTATTTCTTGTCCAGCTGCCCAGATGGACGACGATGTTACTAACAGAGACAGAAAATCCAGCAGGAGTATGCATGATGGAAAGGAAGGAAATAATAAGTTCAGCTTTGAATACACTGAATTTGCAATGTCCGTAAGACATGCAGCTAGAAATTTAAGTCTGTATATAAAAGAAGTAGTTGTGACACAGATTGTAATTTGAAAGTCTTTGGCACATATATGGCAGGTAAAACCATGGATTAGATTCCCAGACAGAGAATGCAAGACAGAAAAGAAAAAAAAATGTATTTGTTTTTCGGGCAAGAGCTCTTGGGAAGTTCCTACATTTAAAGGATAAGCATAATGTAGACCTAGACTTATAAAGAAGGATAGGATGGCCAGACAACTAACTGTGGCTGACAATTAAATGGTTCTGGAAGCTAAGTAGTATGGTTATGTGATTTTTCTGCAGTAGTATTTGTAAGCCAAAGAGCAGGACAGAAAGCAGGTTAGACTGTGAACTATGAATACAGGTGTGATAGCTTAAAATTTAGTATTAGTAAGAGTGCAGATGAAATGGCAGGTTATAAAGTTGAGGTAAGGCACAGCATAGGAGAAAGGCAGGGACCATCTTCACGGTTTCCCAGAGTGCAGATTGTTTCAGGACCATGGACATCGGCCCATGCAATTCCCACACTGAAACTCCTGTGAGCGATGAACATGGTAAACCCTTACAGGCTACACAGAAGAGAAACCAAGAGGGACTGTGGACAACGTTTGGGACATCACTGTACTAGAAGACAAGATATCGCGTACGATTAAGGAAAATATTGAATACAACTAAGGCCAGGAAGAAGTGATTGAAGGTAAAAATTTCTGGATTTCAAACATAGGCCATTATCAGAAAACAAAGCTAGATAGTACCTGTGTCCCAATGTACCCATTCAAGCCAGGGATGGGCTTGAATTAAAAACTAAAATGCACAAGCCAACATTCTCAATGACTCTGAGGAACCAGCTTCAAAACTTGCGAAGAAGGGACAGATATACACGTTTAGAACTCAAAGGAAGAAGAGCGGTTAAAGAAATTAATCAAAAAATGTCCTGAAAATGACGATGAAAGCAGAAAACAGGTCTTGCCTTCTTCCTTTGCCCTAAGTTAGGGGCACAAAGGAAATGACAGCTTCCATTTGAGAGATGTTCGAGGAAAATATTAGCGATAAATCCAAGATTACATGAGGTGTCAGTAGAGGACCCTGGTTCAGGCTACAGTGAGACTGAGAATTAATTCTTTTTTCCTTTGGTTGTGGACTGCTAATGGAAAAGGCTCAGTAATAGATGCTAGATTTAGAGTCATACTATGAAAAGGGGAAAGATTTGGGTGTAACAAATGTTCAGAGTTAAGGGAAATTCCCCACGTGCCGTAAAATATATCAACCACTCCCTGAAAGCTGAAGTCATTTGTTTTCATTCGTTTGAAATTTTGTTTGTTCCAAATTCTAAGCATTGAGATTTTATACACTGTTCTTACTGTATCTACCAATCTAAGTTATTTATTTGAATAAAATCTTGTAGTAGCAAGTTCTAGGGCTTAATTGCATATCGTATCATGGATACTTCATTCTAAGTGATTGCATGTTAGGTCTAATTTTACTTATTTATTTATTTATTGGTGTATCCCTTGTGGCTTTACTGTGGGCAGGACACAAAACAATCCAACTAGTCTCTATCCCTTGTTTACATATAAATATTTGCCCTATCTTCTGTTCTTGCTGGCACTTCTTGCTCCTTCTCCTTCTCTTCCAGTTGTTAAGTGAATAATCTTTGCTTTCACTTGGCAATAAATACAGCGATATAGCATTCTTCTCAGATATTTAAATAAATGCAATCATTCAGATGTCCTCTAATCTGTTCTCCTCAGAATTCCGAATGCTGAAGGCCTTATTAATCTCCACTTCTTTGTTCCATGTCATGTCATCATATTGGTTATGGTCACAACCAATAGAATAATGGTTTTTATTTCCAAAAAATTAAGTCATCATTATTGTTTCTTAGCGAATTTTCCAAGTGGATTCTTTTAGTTATACATGTATGAACAGATTGACAGGAAGTTTCCCAAATAAAACGCAATTTAATTTCTTTAGAAAAAAATTAAAGTTCACATTCCACCTCAAAATTTTAACTTTCCAAAGAAATGCAATAATTGGTAATATTGTTATGAATAATTGATAATTATAATTTATTGCATTACTAATAATTTGATTTGATAGATCATTTTATCATCACATCCTATCATTATCTTTCATGAAAAATACATAAACTGAGTCTCCAGACTAAGCAGTGACAAAATTCAATGTAAATGATATATTTAATGTTCTGTTCAATGGTAGATTTAAGCCGTTGGCCTGTGGTCTTCTGTTTTCAGTATAATTTTAAAATCTCTCCTCCTGGATACACAGTTTGAGGGGGATCACGAGTGGTAGGCAATGAAAAAAACTCCTCAAATTTATAGGTGAATTACTGGACTCACCTGCTCGAGTCATCTGTGAAACCGAACAGAATCAATATACAAAAATATCTGAGAGGGCTGGGGATTTAGCTCAGTGATTAGAGTGCTTGCCTTGCAAGCACAAGGCCCTGAGTTCAATCCCCGGCACCACAAAAAGAAAAAAAAAAATCTGAGAAATGAATTAAGAAAGTTTCATTCAGATCAGTCACTGTGCAGCACAAACACAATGAAGACCAGAATAACACTAAAAAGATCTCAATAACTAAATTGATATTAAAACAAAACCTTTCCAAAGTGGATCAGGATACACTTTCTGATCATAAATGTGTTAAGTGCCAACTAAAAAGATCTAACTAGGAGTCAGATTTCATTAAATAAAACTCAAAATGTCTACTACATAATAGAAAATTTTCATCCTACCCAAAGCCAAAAAGCCCAACTCATAACAAAAGAAATCAACAGATGCCAATATTGAGATGACACAGATGCTGAAATTATCTGACAAGAGTTTTAAATCAGCTATTATAAAAATATTCTAGGTAGCAATTTCAACCACTGTTGTAATTGATGGAAAAATAGAACTCAGTAGAAATTTTGAGATTGAAAACTGAAATAAATCGGACACACATGTTTTAAATACCATATAGTTTCTCTGGTGTGAGAAACTGGAAGTGTAAATAAAGATTAAAATGTATTATATTGGGAAAGGGAAGAAAATGTCCAAATGGGAAAGGGAACAAGGGAGGGGGAAAGGAACAAGAGAAATAAGAAATGGAAGGAAAAAATGGAAACAAAGCTTTTGTAAATAGGGAAGGAGGAGGGGAGTGAGGGGAGGGGAATGGGAAAAAAAGAAGCAGCAAGATATGTCATGTACAGGCACAAATCCCCTATGATGAATATTATCACTATGTACATCTAAAATATACCATTAAAATAAAATACGATTTTAAAAAATGCAAAAAAAAAACTGAACAGTAACTAAAATAAAAATTCACAGAAAGGCAGTATAATAGAAATGACAGAGAAAAAGATAAATCAACTTTAAAAAATAAATAAATAAAATCAATCATACAGGAAAAAAAGAAAAAAATGACTTGAAGAGAGATAAACAATAGTTTTCCAAATTAAACAAATGAAAATATAGATTTTTAAAATAGCCAGAGTCTCAAGGAACTGTGGAATAACAATAAGAGGTCTAACATTTCTATCACTGGAATTCTGGAGGGACAGGAGAAAGAATGAAAATTGTTTGAGCCAATAATAGCTGAAAACATCCTAGATTTTAATGAATGTGGAAGGAATATGAAAGAAAATTATATCATAAAGTAACAGTAGTATTTTTTTACTACTTATATTAAAATACTGATGTTAGTAACTGCCCTAGTTGAGTGTGTACGTAAAATCCTTGAGCAACTACAAAAAATATATAAAGAAATTTGCCCCAAAACACAGTAAAAACACGTTAAAATATAAAATTCTGAGGGACAGGAGAAATAAGAAATGGAAAGAAAAAATGGAAACAAAGCTTTTGTAAATAAGGAGGGAGGAGGGGGTGAAAGGAGGGGAGGGGAATGGGAAAAAAAGAAGCAACAAGATATATCATGTACAGATGATATATGATGAATGTTGATGAATGTTAACACTATGTTCATCTAAAATGTACCACTAAAATAAAATTTTAAAACTTCTAATACCCAAATCAGAGTACAAAAAAGAAAGCCAGAAAGCAATTATCCTTCATGATTATGAAGAAAAAAAATTCACAAAACATTAGTAAATCAAACCCAGCAATATATATATAAAAAAGTAATGCGCCACAACTATCATGGCTTGTATCTAGATGTTCTCCCACATCCCCATGTGAACATAGGTGGGGATTTTTGGAGGTAACTGGATCTAGAGTGTGTGATGCTTGGATTAAAGATGTGATGCTGGCATTTATGGTAGCTCTGCCTGCAAAACTTTTTAGTTATGTGATTATTACTCTCCTAATTTCCTATTTTCTCCTCTTCTTTCTGTTTCTTAATTGGGATCCCTCTATGAAAGATTGCCGTTCCTTCTTCCTGATTTATACATGTATGTTTATATCAGTATAGACTCATGGATATTTATTTTATTCTATCAACTAAATCCAATGTTATATTTTATTGCTCAGTCTTTTTCCAGCTTTGCAGCTCCTTTAGGGTGCCTTATTCCTTTTGTGTTCTTTGGAAAAGAGTCATCATTTCTGAACCCTTTCTTACTTCCTGTTATCATAAGATGCTCCGAGTTCATCTTGTGCTTTCCCTCCTTCACCACTGAAATCGAGCCTTCTCCAAAGAACACTGGTTCTTTTCATGAGAAAGCGAAGGGTAGGGCATGTAGGAAGTAATGAAAAGAGGTAACCAGGGCAAAGAGAAAGCCAGCAGTCCCAGAAACCAAGTGGAGAAGGAGTGACCAGCTAGGTGAGACAAGGATGAAAGCAGGGTTCTTATGCAAACACAGAAGAAACCCAAGAACCCAACAACATGCAGACCACTGCTGACATTAACAAAATCAGTGCATTTGAGGTGTGGGACTGCAGCCCCGGAGAGTGAATGGAGATGAGAACAGGAGCTGAGAATGTGGAGGCATCATCAGGAACCATTTCTTCAAAAATTTTTGATATGAAAGTTCTCAGAGCAAGGGAGGATAAATGTCTTCAGGGAAAAAGGATACTGAATAACTATTTGCTCCTGAGGATAACCCAGAGAAGGGATAATAATAGATGGTGTAAGAGGGAAAGGGGATGTTTCCAAAGAGCCTGCAAATGTGAGCTATGATAGGACCCACTACAGTGTGAGAAGATGGCCTTTAATACAAGCAGGATCCCCCCATGTCGTTTCCCCTACCTGGACAGTGCAGGAAATGCTCCACCATGATTAACAGGAAACTCCCCCGTTCTACCATTTATTAAGTGCTTACTACACTAAGGGTATGCATTTTTTGGAAAAATACAGCATGATCTTCCTGTAAGAAACTTAAGGTCTAATAGGAAAAAGTGGGCACTTAATAAACATAAATGCGATGGACAAGGACACTAATTGCCTACACTCAAATTAGTTAATTTGGGCAGAGAAGCCATTGTGTCCAGTTTTAAAACTGCATCTCCTACCTCCCTTGCAGCAAGGATGAACATACATTCAGTCAGTAGTTATGCAACCAGAAGCTGCTGGGTGGGGCTTCCAGAATACTTTTCTACTAGAGGTTGTTATGTGCTCATTTTAGTCTTTGCTCTTTCCCCTGTTTTCTTGCCTGGTGTGCAGCCTCCTCAGAATCTAGAGGAAATTATGAGGGGAGGAACAAAGGAGTCACAGAGACACACATCCTGATAGCCTTTAACTGCTCAATTTAATGCCACACAACACTTATCTAATTACAGGAGAGAATAAAGATTATTTTTCTAGTGGTTGAAACTTATCAAATTATCCCTAACAGACACACACATACAATATAAATAGTAAGTTCCCTGAAGTGAAATAATACATTTCTAGAAAGAGAATGATGGGGTGGGATCACTAATTTAGATTGTACAGCTGAAGGAGGATTTTCTAAGGAAATAAGAACACCTAAATTAGGACCTAAAATATGAGTCGAGTGAGAATGATTGTTGGAGACAGAAGTAGTGGTGGTGAGCTGTAGAGGAGTGTGAACAGCAAACAAAAAAGAAGAAACAAGGAGAGATGCAGCATATCAAGAGGAAGAATCAGAAAGTGAGGCTCAAAAGGAATTTGTATTTAATCCTAATTTAGAAGGGAAGCTAGTGAAAAAGATTAAGAAAGAAAGTGGTTCTTTTTCCTCTTATTTTTTCTTTTTTTATACTGGCGATTGAACCCAGGGCCTCATACATGGTAGAAGGAACTTTAACTCTACACTACATCCCAGCCTGCCTTACTTTACTTTTTAAAGAAGAGCCTATCTAGTCAGTAGAGAACAAATCATAAGTGGCCAAAGTGGAAATAAAATAAAAGAAGTTGTTTTGACAGTCTAGGCAACAGACAACAGTAGTGTACACGGGAGAATGGCAACAAATATAGAGAAAAGTAAAGTCAAATTTCAGAAGTAGGATCTTCAGCCTACATGGATAGATTTCATATGGAAGAAGAAAAAAAGGGAAGAAAGAAGATAATATTTAGACTTACAGCTTTAGTAATTAAAGATGTACCTATAGTACTAAAATGTGGAATTCTGTAGAGAATGTTGAGATTTGGGGACTTAAATTTGAGGTGTTTGTCAGCTGGCATACAGAGTTGGATCTACAGTCATGGAATACTGAAGAGAGTTTGGGGACAGCCATATGAATTTGGGCCCTGAAAACCCTAAAAATATCTGAGATCACCAACCTTGGAAAGAGAGGACTCAGCAACTGAGCTATGAGGCACTGACACATTTGAAGTTGGCAAGGGAGTGTGGAGCTATCGCAGGGGAAACCAGAGTATGAGGAAACCTGGGAACTCTGGTTTCACTGAATACAAATGAAGAAAGACTTTTGGACAAGCCGGAAGGGTCAGTGGTGTTCTGTGAAGGCTGCTGAGGGGTCCTGGGAACACAGACACTAAGAAGTGTCTATTGGCCTTGGCGGTAAGTGATGACCTTGCCCAGTAAAGGACAGTTTTGTGCAATGGTGTGACTTAAAGCCAGTTTGGGAAGTTAAATACTGAATGAAAGTTGGAAGAGTTCTCCAGCACTCTCACAAAAGCTTTGCTGGTAATTCCAGCTACTTGGGAGGCCGAGGCAGGAAGACCACAAGTTTGAAGCCAGCCTGGGCAACTTAGTGATAGCCTATTTCAAAATTAAAAAAGAAGAAGAAGGAGGAGGAGGAGGAGGAGGAGGAGGAGGAGGGGAAGGGGAAGGTGAAGGGGAAGGAGAAGGGGAAGGGGAATGGGAAGAGGAAGAAGAAGAGGAAGAGGAAGGAGGAGAAGGAGAAGGGGAAGGGGAAGAGAAAGAAGAAGAGGAAGAGGAAGAAGAAGGAGAAGGGGAAGGGGAATGGGAAGAGGAAGAAGAAGAGGAAGAGGAAGAAGAAAAGGAAGAAGGAGAAGGGGAAGGGGAATGAGAAGGGGAAGGGGAAGAGGAAGAAGAAGAGGAAGAGGAAGAAGGAGAAGGAGAAGGGGAAGGGGAAGAGGAAGAAGAAGAAGAGGAAGAGGAAGAGGAAGAAGAAAAGAAGAGGAAGAGGAAGAAGAAGAGGAAGAGGAAGAGGAAGAAGAAGAGGAAGAAGAAGAAGGAAGAAGAAGAAGAAGAAGAAGAAAGAAGAAAGGCTAGCACTGTAGCTCAGAGCAAAACCCTAAGTTCCACCCCAGTGCTACAAAAAAGCAAAACGAAACCAAAAAAGCATCAAAGTGGCTCAATGGGTCAATGTAGTGCTTCTAAAATAAGTAACACTAGAGCATGACATAAGGAATTTAGTACTTAGCTTATTCATTTATGCTAATTCCATACAAATTTAAGAATATGAAACTTATTTCGTTGTAAATAAATACTCCGACGTGTTGTTTGCCTTTTAATTTTCTGGTGATAATTTTTACACAAATATAATTTTAAATTTTATGTAGTTAAAAGTAGATTATTTCTTCTGTAACTCTCACATTTAGAAACTCTCTGTTCTGTAATTCAATGCCTTACTGCTCACCTCTTCTGGTAGTTTGCTTTGTTTTGTTATCTTTCCTTCTGTAATTCTTTCGTATAAGGGATAATATACATATTTGCTACAATTATTGCTACTACTAGTAGCAAGAATAAGACTAGTTCACCACTTACCTCACTATTATTTCTCTAAATTCTTTCCCCCAAAGATGTGTGTTCCCATTTATCAAAATTTTATTTAAGTACCAGTTTGCTTCTGGGCTACATTCTGTTCCGCCCATCAGTACATTTATTTCTTCGCAGGTTTAATAAAGGTATATTTCAGCGTCTGACAGGTCAAGGTCCTCACAATTGCTCATAATTTATAAAATATTTTGACTAATTTTACTCTTATTTTCCACAAGAATTTTAGATTATTTTTCAAGAACATCTTATTGTAGTGGAATTATGAACTACTAAAATATATTAAGCCAAATATTATTTAAGGAGAAGAGCCTTGTGGTATAGAAAAGGGTTTCCTGGAAGACCAGTGAGAAGATTCACTTGGGACACTTACTCAGCAGCCAGTGAAGGTGAGACGGAGTAGGATGTGGGAACACAGCAGGACCGTCAGAGTCCAAACAGGCAGAGGCTGATGTCCTTCAAGAAAGGGCAACCCTATCCCATCACTCAATGTCTAGCTGATTATTTATTATTCAGAAAAGAAATTTGTCTTCAAAACCTCCCAAAAGAATAACTGGGGAGAAGGCTGCAGAAGAGTAGAAAGATAGCGCCTTCTCATATGACCAACCAGAGCTCGTTGGCCTGTCTGCCCCTACATTATCCTGCCTTAGACAGTGGGAACTAAGTCTGGGAGTGACTGAGAAAAATTCACCCAAGCACATAAGATCAGTTACTGTTCATACGTGTCCAACTCCTTGAAAAATTTGTTTCTTTTCTCCTGAAAGGTTGGCTAAGTTTCACTGTAGAGCCTGCCTTCACTGAAACTCTTACCATATAAATGTCATGCTGAGTTTCTGTTTTCATCACTTGGGAAATGCTACGCATTTGTAATTGGATTGCAATGCAGTTCTAAAGAGTGACCCATTTAGTAACACAAGTCAAACTCGTTCTTTTCTGGGTTCCTTGGCCTAGAATATGTTCCCAAGTCATGGAATTCTCAAAGCATGGCATGGTGAGAAGTGAGAATTTAAAACAACAAAAGTTAGTCCTCTGTTTAGCAAAATATTTTAGCTATTACATATTCAAGGGACAAAGGAAAGTAACTACAGTATGGTTTTCCCAGTGGGCGGCCATTCATCTCACTAAACCCAAAGGTCAAAGGCCTCAATGGAAACTGCACCTCACCTAAGGCTCTTTAGCTGCTAACCTCCTTCTCTGAGTTTCTACTATTCATAGTACTCTTCATGACTGCTTTATATTCCTGTAACACTTTAGCATCAATTTCCCAATTCATCCTTTAGGCCAAGCAGTTAATGTATTTGAACACTATCAAATAGAGCTTCGGGTCATGACTCAATTGGGATTGCTTTTTTAAATTAAAAAAAAATCTATTTTTGGATCTAATCATATACTTAAAGTAGATTATTTACCAATTTTTACAAATACCAAAATACTTAAACCAATTCAAACAGGAAATAATTTTTGGTTGAAATTTTTTAAACATTTAACTAGCAACAATAAAACTCTGTAGAACTGTATATTCTTATGGCAAAATTACCTTTCTGGAAAATGTATTATTCATTTCCATTTCTTAGCATATTGTTTATGCTTGTTCAAAAAATAGTTGCAGGGAAATTTGAAACACAGAGCTGCAGGGTAGAGATACCATTTTCCACAACTCCCTGAAACAACTCAGAAAAATCTTGCTGCCATTCTGATAACTAAAGGCAGAGCCTACAGAATATCAGTCCAGGGCCCTGACTCTCCCTTGAGCAAGACTTTCATCCACCTTTCCGTTCTAAGCAAAATCCACTCAAATCCTCATGTGACAGAATGTGTTTAATACCATACTCTAGAAGCAGAAACTTCCTTCTTTTTTGATGAATTTTTTAAAATGAGGGCATGACCTAATCTCAATATATATTTCTCATTTTGTGATTAAAGAAGAGATGACTGAGAAATAAGAATGAATCCAAAATGCATTGCTGAATGTAGCCAAGTAGGTCAGCATATTAAATGATATTTTTTCTTCTTATAAAATGTTTGTACATGAAAAGGCAAAGATTAATAAAACCTGCTATATGCAGCTATTTTTGTAATAAAAAAGTAATAGTATTCAAGGCTCTTTCTTGTGGAAAGAGTGAATGCTCAAAAACATAGAACGAGTGATTGTCAAAGGTAAGGACAGACTTGGGCCATCTGACCCCAACATCCTGCTCTCTCCTCTGCTCACGAGTGTTTCTGCTGAGGCAGACAAAAGGCCCTCAGCCTCCTTGCTGGCTCACCCTGTCCATTTACAGTCCAGATATCTGCCTTCTTCTCTTCCGATGCTCACTCCGGAAGATCCCATCCTCCCCATGGCTTCCAAGCACCGTTCTCTGAGGACTCTCCAATTCGTGTCTCCCACCTACCTCTCCTTGGACTCCAATTTCGAGCCTGCTCGACACCCCACAGGCTCTTCCTTGCCAACCTTCCTCACCTCAGGAAATGGCAATTCCCTGACCTAGTTGGTCAAGTGTGAGATCTGCATAATCTTGGACCTCTCCTCATGAAACCCCATGACAAGTAGCTCAGCTCTACCCACTTTCCACCATCTGCCCCGCGACCACCTTCTTCTAAATCACCACGAGTGTTCGCCTGAACTCTTGTGTTAGTCACCTCAGTGACCTCACCTCTCCCGTCCTTGCCCTTCTTCAGTCTTTTCTCTTACTTCCCCTGCAGTGACTGTCTTTGGATAGAACATGGACCCTGTTAGTGTCCTGCTGAGAGCCCTACAAACACTTTTCTGTCTCAAAATAAAAAATTAAAAGGGGTAAGGATGAAGGACCTGGGTTGAATCCTTAGTACCATTTTAGATGATAAATAGATAGGTAGATACATAGATATATACATAGATACATACATAGATACATACATAGATAGATAATGGGTGGGTGGATAGTCAGATGATAAATGAAATAGAGTCATACATGACCAGATAGGATAGAACAAAAGGGTCAGATCTCAGAGCCTGCTTATAGCAAAGGTGAGTATTGTTTTGTGTGTGCATGTTCACATATACCATCAATTACCATGTTATTGAGAATCATGATCAAATTTACTTGACAGTCACTGGCCAAGAACTGAGTCCTCATTCAGTAAGGAGTCCCCTCAAGCTTTGACATCCTTTGAAATTTTGCTAAATATTTAGAGTTTAAGGCTACAACTCTTGGACCCTGACCAGCACAAATTCTTGCTCTTTACTCATTAGTGCACTTGGGCTCTCTGAGGAAGCCTAGGAGAGGTGGTTTTCCGCAGAAACTGGACTCCTCAGTGTTTATTCTTCTGAGCAAGAGGGTAAGATGCTGAAGGGAGGGACCTGCCACAGACCACGACTAGGGTCACCATGAGCATTTGCTTCATTTTTTGGTCATGCCTACTAGAGATCTGGGTAGCATGAAGTCACTGGAAGGTACAGGCCCTAAAAATGACTGTTTTATCATTTTCCCTGAAGCACCTTCTTACTGTTAACTGCTACCTCTCCAGGGGCCAGTCACAGAGGATCTGAGACTGACTGAAAATAGACACATGAATGTCATTCACAGCCGGGCTCTAGATCAGGTTAGATCACCAAATGCCAGGGTGGAGCAGAGAGCATCTCTAAGAAAGGGCCTCATGACTTCTGTTTCACTCTCTACTGGTTGATCTGTTCTAGATAGTAAGAATTTGACCACTGTGAAATTTAGCCCTATGTTCCACTTTTCATCTACTCCAAGTGCACAAATATCTGAGGAGAATGAGCTTATTGCTGTAGACGATGTCTGGCTATTTACATGATTGGCCATTTGGGTTAACTCATAATTCTGATGCTGTAAAAAATCCTAGAACTTTATATCAGTGAACATTTTAAAGTCATACTGACCGTGCATTTGTTGAGTGCCATGTCGAAGATGGCATGACAGTGACACTGTGTGTGTGTGTCCATGTCTGTGTGTGTGAGACAGAGAGAAAGACAGATGCCATGAGAACATGAATGTGATAGTCACACTAGGTGTGAATAAATTCTTACTAAAATGCAAAGATAACACACCCTTCTGATGAAGGCACTCATAGTGGAGAGAGCCACTTAAGGATAAACACATAAACCAGGAAGGATCCCTTGGAAACTAAAACTTCTATGAAGGTAAAACAGACTTTGAACATTAAGAGAAATTCTCCTGTGGCTTTACTTAGTGTATTGTCTAGTACTTACAGTTAAATGAAAGATTAAGGAAAGCATTGTGGATGAAATGTGCTTGATTTTTCAGTTACGACATAAAAGCACATACAAAAATAAGTAAGCAAGTAAGACATATTTGTGCCCCGTTAAAACTTCATTTACAAAGTCAGGTATCAGTCTAATTTAAAGAGAGAGCCAGAATTCGCCAAGCCCTTCCCTAAAAACTTAAATGCCTCCCTGAAAGTCAGATATAGATTACACCACACAGTCGATTGGCAAACCATACAGTTAATTTTTTGGAGATCTACATTGGACTTTAGAATTTAAAACTCTTAGGACAATCCAATTTAGCAAAAGATAATGGCAGCCATTTGTAGTGGTGAATGCCTATAATCCCAGTTACTCAGGAGGCTGAAACAGGAAGATTACAAGTTCAATCCTAGCTTGGGCAACTTGCAAGACTGTCTCAAAAAAAAAAAAGAATGGCTGGAAATGTAGCTCAATGGCAGAGCACTTACTTAGCATATGCAAGGTCCTACTTTCAGTCCCCAGAATCACACACACACACACACACACACACACACACACACTAGCAGAAATGAGTATTTCTCTTGACCTTCGCAAGCACTAATACCATTATTATTGTTTGGTTTATTGCTATTATTCCCATTTTACCACCGAAAATTGAGTCAGTTGCTTTACCTTGTTGCAGTGGAATTTGGGAAAAAGACAAGTGCCAAGCTTGCCTGCCCTAGGTTGTTCTCAATGCTGTTAGCTCTCAAAAAATCTTCTTCACTAACCCTTCAAAACATGCTGAAGATGGACATAAGCCCCTGCTTGTCCTCTACCCTGGCTTCCATCAGAATGTAGGGGAGCCCTGCACTCCCGGCTCACAGAGTGAATGGCTGCATGGCCTTGGGAGCCGTGCCACAGAATGAACCTCAGATTTCTCTAATATAATGGTCCTGAGTTACTCTCCTCACCCAAGCTGATGGCAACAGTCTACTCTCGCAGGAGGAACTGCTCCGGGTGTAACATACAAAAAAGTATCATTTATCATTTGTTACTTTTATATTTCCCTCTTTGTTTTGCAAAGTTTTAATTTAAAGTAAGGGGTTGATCGAGTTTTATGAAAAATCCTTACATTATCTTTATAGGGCTCTTCTTCAAAGGGAGACCAGCTTGGGATGGTGCAATAATCTTTTCAGTGGAAATGGATTAGTAATTGTTTGATTGCTGAGTTGCCAGTTACAGACATCTCTAGGTAACAAATCTGACCCTGCATTTTAAAATTACTGGGTAACAACTTTAAGGACATGCACTAGTCCTAAAAATTGAAGTGACTCACACAAATTATTGAAGTTATAAAAGTAATAACACTCGTTACATATAAAAATATTGCAATATTTTTATAAGCCTTTATGAAGAGATCAGGCCAGGCTCATCATGATTACAGGGCAGTGCTCTCACTGATACTGCAGGTGAGTCTGGACACGAACTCCTCACAAACTAATATTTCATCCTGTAGACAGAAGCGACAAGTAATGTATGATATGCAGGAAAATCCATTCTGAACCAGTTCACACATCCACACAGTCTAATGATTGGGGGGGATGCACAGGGGGCTCAGGGCACAAGCTTTAGAAGTTGAATAGGAACGTTAAAAGTTCTTCGAATTGCAGGCTGATTGAGCACAGCTTGTGTCACTAACTCATCTTCTAGAGTGGTGCTTCTACACATGAATTTGGCTCAGTGAATCCCCAGACACCAGTATCTACTTAAAGCAAGATAATTATATCATGTGGAAATTAGTAGAAACTAAGATTGTTTCCATTTTTCTTTCTAAATTTTGCAGCTACTCATGCATCTTACAACTCCAAAATTTGTCTTGGCTTCTCATTGGAAAAGAAGAATTGAAAACAGGACAAATGAGAAGAAAAAAAGGAAAATAAACATTTTTCATCATTTTTGGAAGAAACAAGAAAAATCAAAAGTTTCTGACTAAAGCCTAAATTAAATGTTTCTAAGTATGAAAAGCTTTTAAAACTTCCGACACCTCAGTGTAAACACTGCTGGGCACCAAGAAATTGAAACATCATCGTCATACCTCCCTACAAATAGTGCACGATCTATTGAAAATTTGAAAATTAGATTGCAGTGGGAAGCTTGTGATAGTGGAAGCTTTGGGGATCTAGAAGGGTGGCAGAATGCTTCAAATAGAAAGGAGCTCAAATTCCAGCTGTCAGGAGGAGAGAGGGAACCTGCTGAGGCCAACAAGGCTGGAGAGAAAGAGCAGAAGAAAGGACCTGCTGTGCTGAGCTCCCACCACTGGCACTTCTCTGTGGCTTGCCCTGATGACCAGCACCGTCCTTGCCTGGGACTCTGACTCCACCAAGGATGATCCTAAGGTCCCAGAGCTGGCACCTACCTTGTGTCCCCTGTGAAGCTTTTACCTCTGTGTGAGTGTTCTGCTTGGCATTACCCATGGCAACAACCAAGTTGCCACAGGAAAATCTAATCTGATAAATTCTCAAAGAATAAATTAAGAAGTTGTTGACTTTGTAGTAATCTCAAACCCAAACCCAGCCTTGCCTTACTAAACAGGAACAGGACTGTCCAGTCCCCTGGTGTAAAATTTATTTCTTCCTATTTCTACCATCTCTCCATCTCTAAAGCACTCTACAGTCAAATGGGAGACTTCAAGGAAAGCTTCCAGAACATCTTTGCTTACTGAATCTCTCTGGAGCAATCAGTGCCATTCTATTCATCAGTATAAATGTGATCTTCTCTACTCATAAACCCTTCAACAGACTTGGGATCAAAAATCTTCCAGATGAAGCCATCAAATACAGAGTTTTCTAGTTTCAACATTTCTATTCCAATAGTCAGGGAGATCAGAACCTCCCAAATATAGACAGCACTTTTCATTCCTTTAAGTGGCCCACACTTGGATTGATTTTTGTTAAAATCAGTACTTTTAGAAATACTAGTAGAGATGTCAAGGCTATAAGTCATCGTAGAAGAATGTAAGTGTAGTACAGAAATGTTCTAAAGTTCATTTGTGCCCATCTCTGGATTTGCTGGAGAATTTCTGAGCTCCAAATAAGTCCATCAAGTACTCAGAAGTACCTGTCATGAATAAAAAGAAAAAAATCCAAGCCTCTCGATACTTTTTGCCGAAATGTCTAAATATCATTGGTTTTAAGGAAAATATAACTAACAGAGAATGTCTAACACCTAGGAGATCTTCTTGGGAATTATCATCATTGAATTACAGTCTCTAGATCGGAGATTAATATATAACCTGTCACCTAGGTTTTGAATCACTTACTTTAAAAAGAAAAAATAGACAAACATAGTTCATAAGTAAACATTAATTCATTCACACATTTGATATGACTATGACTCCAAGATAAAAACTCAGACACTGATGCACAGAGATTTGGTCTAGTCCTTGGCTAGGTCATTTCATAAAAACCAGGATCTGACAGCAGTTGGTAGACCTTTTTTTCTGCTATATGAAGACAAAAGTTGATTTTTCTACAACCACTATGTTGGCCAATGCAATCGATGTTGCTGTTCACTAACCTTGAAGATCACTCCACAAGGACCCTGCAGAGACTGGGAATTAGGTTGGGGAGTGTAAGATGTTTTCAGAGAGAGTGTAGAGGCTATTGTTTACCAAGCTAGGGAGTGTCTCCTGGCTAAGAAGCCAGGTGCTGGAGATGAAGACACTCCTTTGGCAGGAGGTGAACGCTCACAACATGAAAAGCTTTGAGTACCAGGGTCTGTCTATCTGTTTTTGGGAGTCTGAGCAGATTTTAAGCCTAGAATAATCCAGTTAGCATAAGAATGCCACTCACCTCCTCCCACTGCAGTTCTGTAGCCTTCACTTCTGGACTCCAGTTCCTCCTTCCTCACTTCTGCCTCCTTCCTCCTAAGATTCTTTACTCCTCCCAAAGCAGAACCTCTGCCAAGGCTCAGGGAAGATTCCCCAGACTTCCCATTGGCTCAGCTCCCAAGGGCAACTCCCAAGGGTGACAAGAACAGTGGCAGTGACAACAGTAAATGAAAAGCTCTCCCTTCCTCTCAGACTCCACTAGGGAAACTCATGGCCATGAAGGGCCACCAAAGAGGGGCTCCAAATGGGCTCTCCTGTCCTGCTCAGCAGAAGCTCAGCACCCTGCCAAAGAGTCATGTTGTCATCCTCCCACTAATCGTGAGGAAGTAAACCCAACAAACCAGAAAAGCAAAAGATTCTTATGATTCTCTTTCACATTCCCATCTAAATGTGTGTGCCTAGACACAGGACAGGCTGCAAGTTGAAAGACAAATGTGAGAACTATCAGCATAGAACCTGGAAAAGGGACAAACACAGGAATGAGCCTGAGCTGGGAGGGGAGAAGCACAGACTGTAGAATTGATGCCTCAAGTCGCTTGCTTGAGTTTCATCCATTTCTAGGCAGTCATTATGTGGCATTCAAATGGAGTTTCCGAAAGATGAAGTGACTCGATCCCTTAATAAGCATGTGACATACACGTGATTTTGCCAGTAAGAGGGAAAGAACTGACAGGCCACACACACAGCAGAGGCCATGCATTCCAAGCCAAATACCAGTATATATATATACCTCCTGGGAAACATACTTGTTTTAATTTTTTCAGCTTTGTTTTTTATTAGTACATGTTTGCAGTACATGATGATTATGTTTATCATGGGCAGCTGGTATACACATATAATACGTCTTAATTCTTTTTGTTTTATCTCTTACCCCCCCACCCTGTTCCTTCCGACTCTTGGTCTTCTTCTCATTTGCAAAAGCTCTATTTGTATCATTTTTCCGCCCCCTTTCAGAATGTGTGAGACATTATGCAGTGCTGAAAATTCTGGAGCCACACAAACCTGGGTTCAAATCTCAACTCCTCACCTTGTAGCCCTGTGAATTTCAGCAAGCTGTTTCACTTCTCTTATGTCTTAGTTTACTTATTTGAAAGACAGGGAGAATTTTAGCAACTTCATGGTTAAAAGGGTTATAAATAACATGTAAAGTACTTAGCATACAGTAAGCACTTGATGAATGTAGCTATTATTGTAATAATAGGTTGAGGCAGTCCTGGCAAATGCAAGATGCGTTCGTACTCCACCTGCCATATTCCTTTATCTATATATTACCTACTATTCAAGAGACACCTCAAGTCTCACAGTTTCCACTGCCTTCCAGATCACCATGAGCTCACCCCGACCTCTTTATTTCTTGATAATACGCTTTGATCATGTAATTTTACTCAATTTTCCAACATGTTCTCTGTAATTTTACACAGTCACTCCTAAGTCCCTTCTTCATAAGGTTTTTGTTTGTTTCTTTGTTTGTTTGTTTTCCTGAGCACAGAAAGCAAACCACACTGTCTTAAAATATTCCTTGTATTGAATATACCAAAGCAGGTACAAAGTCTCAGGAAGTATATGAGGTGTGATCAAAACCTTCAGTGAATGTTTAAAAAAAATTTTAAAATATTATAGTAAAAGACGCATTGCCATTAATCCCCCTCAAAGTAGCCACCCTGCCCCTTTAACACCCTGTCACTCTTCTTTCCATTTCCCCAAGCAGTGCTGGAAGGCCTCTTTCTTGAGTGTCTTTTCATGGTTGCTTTGATAAATTAAAAATATCTGTGGCAATTTCAGTCAAATGAAAACATTACAGTGTATCCTCATCCATCTTATTCATTGTGTACAGCTTCTGGCTCTTCCCAAAAGTCAAAATGACCATGAAAAGTAAATGTATTTTAATCTATTCAGGACATGGAGGCAGCCACGACAGTGCAACTAAAGACACTCGTAAAAGAGAATGTCCAGAACTGCTTCAGAAAGTGACAAGAGTGATGGGATGACTGTGCTCAATGCAAGGGGGGATATTCCAAAGGTGATTAAAAGCAATGAGTCTTTTACTGTATTTTTTATTTAAACATTCATTGTAAGTTTTTATCACATCACATACGTTCTGCTGTGATATTGTACAGTAGGGTGATTATGATTTACAAGAAAGTATCATATATTTCAAAGTAGCTACAAGGGAAGACTTTCAATATTCTTACCACAAAGAAATGATACATGTTTAAGGTGATGATATACTGTTTACCCGGATTTGTTCATTACTCAGTGTATACAGGTACAAAATATCACATTGTGCTCTATAAATATGTGCAATTGTTAAGTCAAAAACTTTTCTACAAAATTAAAATTATACAAAATAAAACATACCTTTTAAAGTGATGTGCTTGGAACATAAAAATGAAAGGTAGTAAAAACTCAAATATTCCTAAGTCCTTAGTTCAGGCCAGGTACCATTTAGAGGAAGACATGAATGAGGCAGCCAAACTCCCTACTTCCTCACTCACCCTCCTTTAAGAGATTGGGATATACTAAGAAATAAAGACGGAAGTGGAGCTATTAAATTCATACCAAAAGAAACTTTGAATAGAAATTTAATAGGGATTTAGAATGTCAGATTGAAATTGCTCATGAACTAGTTTCCCAGGAGGATTCAAAATAAGATTTACAAACTAAATGCCACACATTTATCACCTCCTTCCCCTCTCGAGAGCAAGTCTGCCATCTAGTTGCCACCTGTAGTTAAAAAGAACCTTTGCAAACTCTTGCCCTGAGTTTTAACCTGATTAAACAAATGTGAATTGAATATAGTCAACTTCTTAATAAAAAACATCAAGTGTTCTTCATTTGCTTTAAATAAATTTCAAATTTCTAGGAATTCAAGTGAGTACACAATCTAGTCTTCATCAACCAAGTGTAAAGAAAGAAAAACTCTGGAATTTTGGCACCATTATATTACTAACTCCCTGTACAATCTTGGAATAATGTTTCAATTTTTTTTTCAATATTATATTACTTGTATCTAAGAAAAAGATGTTTAGACCTAATGACTTAAGAGACAATCTTGTTATTTGATAAGATATCATCTACCTGTTTTTCTCTTGCCCATTTCCCTCATTCCCTACAGAAATCCTCCCCTTGGGTCTCATACTAGACTGGGGGACATAGCTCCGTGGTAGAGCACTTGCCTGGCATGCAGGAAGCCCTGTTTTGAATACCCAACATCATAAGAGTAGTAATAATAGGATATTCCAAGCTGGAACCTCCCAACCAAGCCCTTCACAAAAGTCACAAGAGATGCTTTAAATGAATGTTGTTGTTATAAGCCACTATATTTAACAGCAATTATTTGATATGCAGCAATAGTAACTGTAGCAAGGCCTGAGCTTAGATTCTAGCTCTTCTATTTTCTGTGTACTATGGGGTAAATTTCTTCATCTTTCTAAACCTGAATTCTCTAAATATAAAAATGAGATTGAAGGCATCACCTACCTAACTGGGTTGTTGGCAGAAGAAATGACTATAAAGCACTTAGCACATGCCAGAGTCTGAGGGAAGTGGAGACCATCATTATTAAATATTTTAAATGATTCTCCAACCATCATTAATAATATTTTATGGCATTGTCTTAAGTAACCCTTAAGATATTTTCATGTGTTGTTGATTACTGGTGCCTATTTAGGAGCATGGATTTTCCTTGCTGTCTTCAGCCTTGAGAATGTGATCTACAGAGCGATGGACAATCCCTTTGGCAGCTCCTGACACTTTCTCGCTCATCTTTCTGTGCTGCTGATGCAAATGGAGTATTTCCAAGGAATCTACCTCTGCAACCACTGTCAAAAAAAAAAAAGGGCCAGTACAATTGTAATTTCCTTGAGGACTACTGGCTAGGGGTTCGTTCTCCCCACTTCAAGCCATAGCCCAGTAGTACTCTTCTTGGTCTTCTCACCTAGGCCTCTTTTCGCTGGAACTGTCCACATAGTGAAGAGGTAAAGACCAGAGGAAGCTATCCTATTTGGCTTGGTACAGCTAAGCAAACAGGTTCTGGAGGATTATTGTAGGCTCTCACCTCCCCCAAAACCACTTAAACACTACACATTCCCTGTCTTGCTTTGTGACCAAGCCCTCCTCAGATCTACCCCAGATAACTAACTCCTACTTCAGCTTCACACTGTGATAAAATATGTATGTAACGAGACTTTCCCATTAACAAGTTTGTCTGAAGTCCAGTGCAGATATTAGCAGATAACAGGAATCTACCACGCTATAAAGAGGACTGCTAGGGCATCCACTCAAGATAAGCCAAGAGGCCTAGTCTGAGGATCGTGAGCTCAAAGCCCACATCCAGGGTATTGATGAGGATGCTGGGGATTTGATCATGGAGGTTGGAAAACAGAAGTGTCTTTGGAGAAAAAGCAGAAAGGGATGCTTCTTCTCTCCACAGGAGGAAGGAGAAGGGTAAATTCCTCATACCTTAAACCACCAGGTAGAGGACAAAATTTAAAAGAAAGAAAAATATTCATAGAGAATGAAATGCTTTGCACTAGGAGGAACTGACATCTCCCAGGCAATTGGGCATTTGCTGTGATGTGGACATCTTGGTCCTTGTGAGATGAGGAAATGAGAGCTAAGTTGAAGAAGACCTCCCAGCTCAAAGGCTAGAAGGCACTATCACACACAGAGACTGAGACAGAGGGAGAGGCTGTATGGTGGGAAGAAAGAGAAAGTCATAGCTTCCATCAACTTGAGGACAGTTTCAGAGATGAAAGGTAATTTCAAGCAGCCCTCCTGGATCCTAGAGTTACATTCCATCCCACACTGGAGGCCAAACCCCAAGTAGAAAAAGCCTCATGGGTCAGTTTATATAGCCTCTGAACCATCTTGGAACAAGACTGGGAAGGCAAGGCAATGTTGGAAAGATGGAACAGAATACAGCCAACAGGTGGCTGGAGTCTTCCCACCCTAGCTTCCACTTGAACTCAGAAATGCCTGTCCACACCATATTTTCAGTCCCGTGGGCAGGACTATAAGCTTTGAGGTAGACCTGGGGAAGTTCTGGATGCAGCACCAATAGAGTGTGATAATGTCGAGGATCAGCTGGAGAATTCACATCTTGCACCACTGCTTTGTGGGCACAATGGTCATCATTGCAGATTCCAAATTGAAGCAACACAAGAACAGTGGTGAATCAGAGCGGGTCTGGGGTCACAAGTGGATGCAACAGTGGGATTCTTAAGGACCTACAATTATCTGTGAGAGCTGATACAGAAATGGATGATGGGTTTGGGATTGTCTGGAAGACACACGCCATACGAGGTCAAATAAAGATGTGAGTAAAGCAGTATTTACAAAAGTAAATGAGTGCCTTACATATAGAACATGGAAATCCTACCAAATCCCAGTGTAATCAGTGTCAGCCCAATGTCCTTATTAATTCCCAACAAAGGGACTTTTCAGCAGTGACAGTTAAAGATGCTTGGGGATCAGCCTGGGGAATTCTTGGCGTGGTCATTTGTGACTGTTGTCGGAGACTCTGACTCATGTTCACATTGCTGGACAGTTCCCTCATCCAATTAAACTATGAATGGTGCCTGTCATTGTGACATCCAAATTGTTAGAAATGCCATCCCCACCTAACCAAAATAAATCACAAAACATATGTCATCCCTAACTTTAAACTACTCTTTAAAAGTATGCAAAATTATTTAAGTGGAGAATGCTTCATATTTCATGTGGCTCATACTGCACATTTCCTCTCACACACATGGCCAGTTGGAAGCCCAAGTCGCCTTTCTGGAACACAAATCAACAAAGTCACTTTCCTCAGAAGAAAGCCCATGCTCCCTAAGCTGATTTACAGGGGTCCACTCATAACAGTCACCTGGTAACAGCTGTCCTAATTGTCATCACTCTTCTAAAGTCTGTCTCCTCTGCTGCAATAAAGACAAGGGATTGAGCCTTTGTGTTATTTGCTGTATATCTCCGTGACTTAACATTGTACATGTATCTTAGCAGGTGCTCAAGACATGTTTATTGAAGGAATGGGTCAGTGTATCAATAAACAATGAAACAACAAGAATCTCTTTGTCATTGATTCAGGGGCCGAAAATCTGCTGTTGGCTGGAGGTGCATGGGCCTTTTTTGATTTTTGTTGAGGTTTAGCTTAGTGCCTTATTGATTTCTGCTTTTTTTTTAGTTGGTACAACGAAGAAACAAATGTTACCAGTGGAAGGGGTAACTGAGGAAGCTTCCTCTGAGACATGAAGGTCTATGGCAAGAAGACAGAGTACACTCTCAGCCAGAGAGAGAAAGGAGTAAGGGAACACTGGCGCAGAGCCGGGATCTGGTAGAGTGTTGAGCTGCTGTGGCCGGAGAAGTGGAGCCTCATACCAGCATCCTTTTTCTCTGTTCATTTTGGTAACTAATGGCCAATAGACAGGGTGACTTCAGGCCATGGCATAATATCCAGTAGTATTAAGGTAAGGTAACCACATAATTCATTATCCAAATCAGAGTGTCTTTGAGAGTAAAATGGGGAGCTGCTGATCATTACACCAGGACAACAGAAGTGACTCAGGAGCGAGGCAGACATGCTAGGCAGACAGCCACCCCGCTAACCCTGACCTTGACCTTCGGCCCTCCCAAGGCACCACAGTTGGAGAACTTGTCCGGTTCCTTAAATGCAGGAGTTTGAGGGTTTTGTTCGAACAAAGTCCGTGTCTTCACTTCTGTTATTCCGCTCTTTTCCTGAAAATTTCCGAGATAGAATAGAGGACAGAATGAGAAACGGTAAAGGGAAAAACCTAGACTCCTTGGCAAGTACAAAGACAAGTCTCTCACTGGAGTGGCCCAAATCATGTTTTTCTTTTTCGTTTTTTTTTTTAAATTTTTAAATTTAATTTGCAGCAAGTTAATCGAGAGGAAACCAACCCCTTCCCAAAGCAGGGAGACCCTATCAAGGTTGCTCCTTTATGCACTCTGCCCTTTCTGTGCCCCACAGATAGCATGACTCAGAATCTGGTACAGTTTACTGCCTGTGGGAAAATGCCATGTTTCCCTGGCCATTAAGGGTGTGGATGTAGATTAGGAAAGCAGCAATCTTTCTGAGTCACTGTGACATTGTGTGTACCAAACATAGACACGGGGGCTCAGTGTTTATGTAAAAAGAAGGGAGAAAAAGACACTGGATCAACTGAGACAAGCATTTACATACCAAAAGGAATAAAAATAATAAAAACTAAACTACCAGTCAAGAACATCTGAGAAAGAAAATAGATACTCACTTTGATTTGTGAAATATAGGTCAAGAAAATCTACCTCCTCACTCTTCAGCTTCTTCCTTTTTTAAATTAGTAGCCATTTTTTGAGAATTTTAGATTTAGAGAAACATTAAGCAGAAAATACAGAGTTCTCATAATACTGTGTTTGCTCTCCCCGCCAGTTTCCCCGTTACTAACATTTTGCATTAGGGAAATATATGTGTTACAGTTGATGAGTCAATATTAACCTACTTGTTTAATATTCTACTTAGTGATTAATTAAATACTCTACTAGTAACTAAAATTCCGTACTTCACATTAAGATTTAATCTTTGTGTTTCACATTGCCTGGCTGTAACAAAATTATAATGATTGTAGTATCATCAAAATAGTTTTACTACCATAAAATCCTCTGGGTTCCACCTATTTATTCCTTCCTTCATCTTCCCAGACCATCGGAAATCAATGATCTTCTTACTGCATCCATCATTTTTCCTTTCCCAGAGTGTCATAAGTTGGAATTATATTATATGTAGAGTTTCAGTTTTGCTTCTTTTATGTATAAATATGCATTTAAAGTTTTTTCATGTCTTTTCATGCTTGATCATTTACTTTTTTACTACTAAATATTATTCATTATATGGACATACTATAGGATTTTTAATCAGTGAACTTATTAAAGGATATCTTAATTTCTCCCAAGTTTTATAAAGAATGCAAATATTCTACAGTCCTCTGATCTACCAGCTGAGCTAAAAAAAAAAAAAAAAAATTAGGGCCCCAACATAAAAAAAAATCAAGACCCCCAAGGGTTCCACCTATTTATTCCTTCCTTCATCTTCCCAGACCATCGGAAATCAATGATCTTCTTACTGCATCCATCATTTTTCCTTTCCCAGAGTGTCATAAGTTGGAATTATATTATATGTAGAGTTTCAGTTTTGCTTCTTTTATGTATAAATATGCATTTAAAGTTTTTTCATGTCTTTTCATGCTTGATCATTTACTTTTTTACTACTAAATATTATTCATTATATGGACATACTATAGGATTTTTAATCAGTGAACTTATTAAAGGATATCTTAATTTCTCCCAAGTTTTATAAAGAATGCAAATATTCTACAGTCCTCTGATCTACCAGCTGAGCTAAAAAAAAAAAAAGGAATTGAGATGTATTATGTACATGTACCAATTCCCTACAATGAATACAATTACTATATACTGCAAACATGTACTAATACAATATTTTCAAAATAAAAATAAATAAAGCAACTATAAATATTGTCACGCAGGTTTTTGCATGGACATGTGTTTTAAACCCTTTTGGGCAATTACTAAGGAGTGCAACTGTTGGACCGTATGTTAACAGTTTGCTTAGTGTAGTGAGGTAGTAAGACACAGCCCAGCTGAGCCCCACAACGCCCGTTTGTATTGCACCAGCAGTGAGTGGGAGCCCTGTTGCTCTGTATCCTTCCAGCATTTGGTGGCGGCAGTGTCGGGACTGGCCATTTTAATAGATGCATCACACCATGATTTTAGTTTTCCATTACCTTAATGACATGTGATGTTAAGCACATTGTCACCTGCTTACTTGCCATCCATGTGTCTCCTTTGATATGTCGCCTACTGCTATCTTTTGCCCATTTTTAACTGGTTATCACCTTTAGGGTGAATTTTAAGAATTGTTTGCATATTTTAGATACCAGTCCTTTGTCAGACATGTTTTAAAAATATTTTCTCTCACTCTATGCCTTACATTTTTATTTAATGGTAATTTTGTGGAGCAGAAGTCCAACTTCTCCATTTTTTTCTTTCAAAGATTGTGCTTTGTTGTTGAATCCAAAAAGATAGTGCCGAAGGCAAGGTCACCTAAGTTTTCCCCTATATTATCTTCTAGGAGCCATGGTTTTGAATTTTATATTTAAGTGTATGATTTAGTTCACATTAATTTTTCTGAATGCTGTAAGGCCAGCGTCTAGATTCATTCTTTGAAAACTTTTGGATATGACATCCAATTGTTCTAGCACTATTTGTTGAAACAAATACTTTTCCCCCATTTGAAATGTCCTTGCTCCTTTGTCAAAGACCAGTTGGTTGTAATTTTGGGGGTCTGATTGTGAGTTCTCTATTCTGTTCCAGTTATCTGTCTATTCTTGTAACAGTATCATATTATTTTGATTACTGTTGCTTTATACTAAGAATCGAAATCAGATAGTCCTTAGCTTTTTTCTTTTTTTCAATATTGCGTGACTATTCTGCATCTTTCCCAACTTCCTTTTAACTTGATACTACACATGAAAGCATTTAGGCAGCTCCATTTTCTCCATACTCCACTTCCTTTTGGCATGACTTTAGGCCACAGTGGCATCTATGCACACATGTGATTTCCTAATCTTTCCCACTTTCACCATTTTTCTTCACTGTTCTAAAAGATTTTAATCCAAAAGAACTGCATCAATTTCACAGATTTATTTCATCTAAACATCTATAACTTCAGAGATTTTATCAACATGAGATATAGTTGTTACAGTTTTGACAGTACTACCACAAAAGTACAAAACAAATATGCAACCTGACAGCAAGTATAATGGATGCCAGATTAAGATCAGGTTAAGCACTAAGGTAAATTCGATGCTGTCTTCAGAGGAGGAATTTGACTAAATGTAGGCAGTCTCCCCCCAAATACTGTAGCCACCAGACCTAAATGTCGTGATTTGTATTTGTGCATATAAAAAGATCAAAAGAATGGAGATTAAGAAGGGGATTCATATAGGAAACTTCTTTCTAAGGGAGTGTGTACAAGATTCACCTATTTTCCTTGATAAGCGAGGCCTCTCCCAAGTCTTCAGAGCTACTTCAGCAGGACTGCCAAGAGGACCACGTGTTCTTCACAACTGGGAAACGCTGGGCTGAAAAATTGAAGAGAAGCGGATGGCTGCTGTATGGGCAAAGTACTCCCTTCTAAAGCTATCAGCTCCGAAAGCTGTCCACCTTGGGGACGGGGCAGACACTGGCAGGAATGGTGGCCTGGATCACCATACGGGCATTCTGGACCTCCGTTTCCAGCCTTCATGGAATATCATCTGTCAAACCTACTTCCAATGGTAAACAAACTGAAGCCAGGAGTGGTGACGCATACTGGTAAGTTTAGCAGCCGGGAGGTGAAGGCAAGAGAACAGCTGCTAGTTCAAGGTCAGCCTGGACTACATAGCAAGACCATGTCTCAAAAAAAAAACAAACAACAAAATAATAATCAAACCAGACAGAATATAAGAGGCAATAGTTTCAGCTTGTGGGCTGCAGATAGCACAGAGAGCACATGACCTTCAGGAGAACAAATCACCTCCAGACAGCTCCATCAGCCCCAGCTCTCTACAGGTGAAACCCCTCCAAGAGGGCTGTGCCGGGCAGAGAACGGGAGGTTGGAGTTCAGGCCCTTGAACTGAAATTTGGGGGCCAAGCACTAAAGAAGCTGCTCAGAGAGGGAACTTGGGAGGCTGGATGGAAGTGGGTGAGTTGAGTCTTTGGCCCAATCTTACATTGCACATCCAGAGTGAGGTCCAACACACTGGGACTAATGGAGAATAACTTCTGGGAGACTGATAGGCAAATGGAGATCCCAAGAGTTGTAACAGTTAAAGACATGTCACTACTCTAACCACTAGAGTGGAACGCTCCATGAACAGATGCTCAGTACAGATACTCAATAAAGACTTCAGAAAGACCACGCCTGCAGAGTTGGGCTCTTTGGCCCCTGAAACAGAGGTCCACAATTTACAGAAGAGCTAGATAGTAAATACTATATGCTGTGCAGCCATAAGCGAATGTTGCTTCTATAAACTCTCACCTTGTTCTTCCTGTTGTCCTTGGGTCGTCCATCCTGGGAGGTGACATGCTTTGTGACCTGTTGTCACTATCCAGAGACAGTTGGAGACAAGGACAAGTGGTGGGGTAGGCAGGTGAGAGGGGTGTTTGTGGCCACTCAGGTCAGCCTCTCTTTTTGCCCACCAACCCCCAGATTCCGACGACTTCTCCTCCTGGAGCACATAACCATCTCAGGTGAGTCACCGACTCAGAGACAGAGATTCTGCCCTGTAGTGCAGACCTTAGGAAGCTGGGGGCACAGGGATCTGAGCAGAGGGGCCACCAGGCTCAGTGTCGGTGACTTGCAGTACTAACCCTCCTCAGGGATGCCCACTGGGCTGGACTTGGCCCTCGGGCTCTAAATGCTTACAAGTATGTGTCTCCAGTAAGAACTACTCTAGTCCAACCAAACCAAACCCCCAAACCAAGCTTCCATTGGATCAGGTTCTATTGCTAGTGGCATGTTTGAAGAAAACAATACATATTTGAAGAAAGAATGACTGTACATTAAGTCCGATGGAGAGTATTAATCAGAAACTCCAAGAAATTCCATAAACCTTAAACAGGAGAGAGGAACTTCACCAAAAAGGCAAACAAACTAAATTATTAGAGTTGCAGAATGTAGTACTTCGTCCAGCTGTCAGCCAGCAGGCAGGGCGCTGCCTACACGAGGGAGCCGAGGGCCCTTGATCCAGAGAACACACCATGTGTCTGCAGACAAAATGGCTGCTACGGAACATGGCTGCTTGTGGATCAGTATAACTGTCCTCTTCTCTTACTGCTCCCTGCCCTCTCTTTAGAAGCACAGGTAGCCCCGGGATAGGGCAAGTGCATGGCAGGCAGAGGCCCTGGGTTCAAACCCCAGCCCAAAGAAATAGCACGTGGGGCAGGGAGATTTCTCAGTCCCTGCTTGCACTGGGAGGCGGGAAGAGAGCCCCACTGATGGATCGGGTCTGCGGGGCTCTCCAACTGTGGTGCACACGCAGGTCACCCGGGTGCTCTTGCAGGTGGGGTAGAGCCAGGGACAGCATTTCTATAGAGCTCCCAGGGCAGGTATCAATGTTGGAGCCACACCACTCCCAAAACAGTGAGAGTTCGGACTTGTACCTAGGCCTAAATACTTTTAACTACTGAATGGAGTCTGTTTGTAACACGAAGCGATCACCAACTTGCTGCAATGTAAGTGCGACCTAAGAACAGCCAGAGTTTCCAGGCTGGCACTAGGCTTCCCTCCCAGTAGTAAGTGATCTTACAGGGACCATGAGGGGCAGAAACAAGACTTCTTTTGTTATTAAATTCCATCAGCTCAACCAGTGTGCTTTTACACTGCCAAAAGCATACATTTTCCTAGCTCTGATAGGGTGAAAATGGCTTGTATTCACCTCCTTGCCCCCAATGCTTGTGACTGTGCAGATTAATTTTTGAGTTGGCTTGCCCAGGCCATAAGACCTGGCTGTTTGCTTCCACACCAGTCTGGACACTGCTGCGAAGCTATATTTCAAGTAAGGTTAGCATTCAAGTCAGCACACTTTGACTAAAGCGGATTACCCTCCATTGTATGGGTGGACTTCACTTAACCAGTTGAATGCCTCAAGACAAAATAGATGGAGGTCCCGGGAGAAAGAGAGAATTCTGCTTCCTGAAGGCTTTACAGACTCGGCTGCAAGACTGCAAGAGCCACCTCATTTAAATCTGTCTCTCTCTCTATTTTATATATATATATATATATATATATATATATATATA
>QZML01000795.1:2726483-2762146 GCA_016801275.1 Hystrix brachyura
ATATATATATATATATACACACACACACACACACACACACACATACATGCACACACAGATATATGGATGTACAGATATAAATATGGGCAGATATACATGTGCATGTGTGTGTATATATATATATGGCAATACATATGAACAGATATATGCATCGATATATATGGACATACAGATATGTGGGCAGATACATACATATAAATTTGTGTGTACATGAAGATAGAGGTGTATATATAGACAGATACATGTGGAGAAATAGATATATGGGCACATTTATATGCACACATTTATATACATGAAAATATAGATGCAGGGGTGTATATGGAGATACATAGACATATGGAGAATTACACATTAGCAGGAGCTTGTCTAGTCATTATATTAGTTCAGGATTCCCCAGAATACACCCTACTGTTTCCTAACAGTGCCCATACAAGTTCCTGCCTCCAAACAATGAGGCTCAAGGTGAAGACTCCAGCCCCTTGGAAGGCTCCTACCCCATTATGGTTTACATCCTGATGTCTCCTAAGAGCTTCAAATGCTCATAGGCTGGGCTTTGGGAAGGTGACTGGATTGTGCGAGCTGAGGGCTGACTTGTTGCAAGGGGGTGGGGTCTGGTCACCTGGAGGTAGAGTTGCGTTACCAGGAGTGCAGCCCAGAATATTCCCCAGCCCTCCCCTCAGTGCTCTCTGCTTCCTGTCAGCTTTGTCTGCAGAAGCTTCTCGTGCTGTGCGTCTCCACTGAGCCGTCCTGCCTCGGAGCTGCCATGTATGGGCTTGAAACCTCCACAAACTGTAAGCCAAAGTAAACCTCCCCTCTTAGGTAATGGGTGTCAGACATTGTGTTTCAGTGACCAGAAGGTAACTAAGACAGGCCCCTCCTATCCCAGTGTTTTTCTGTTCTGAACTCTTATTCATTGAATTAATTTTTAAGAAAGTAGTATTAAATTTAAATTTATCTAACAAAGATTTTGCCAAAAATTCCAATAATATGCTCACTGAATTTGAATTGTCCTTATTCAAAATTTCCTCTCATAAATTATTTAGTTTCTCAGTAGTGTATTCTATGATTTTCGAAAAAGCTTAAGACACTTTATCCATTTATTATGGTTAATACAGAATTTTGAATTAAAATGCACAATGTTTTTTATACATATAATCATGCAAAGGAAATTATAATATTTAAAAATCCACCCAAACTAGAAGTCCTTAAAATGTTTTTTGAAGGCAAAGAAACCACTTACTCACAATCTCTCTAATATATACAATTTAAGAGAATTTAATCCTTTAAAACATTTCTCATTAACTCAATCATATTACCCAGACCACAGTCACACAACGCCCCAAAGATAAGAAAGCCAGAAAATTTTCACCTACTCATGCCATGAGTTGGAAGTGATCCTAGACCAATTTTTTAGATAAGCAAACTGAGGCACAGAGGTATGTGGACTATGATCTATGGTCACCTATCTGCCCCTACACCTACCTCCCTCTCTTTATGGAGAGGCAAGCTTGCCAGCGAAGAAAAGCACACTGGTACAAACATCCCTTATAAAGAACAGGAAAGGACGATTCGCCAGGAACTGATCTCGAATGGGGAGTCTTTTTACAGCAATGCTGTCCCCAGTGGCTGCAGCTGCCTCAGTGCCCTCTTCATTGACATCCACGTAGGACTTGTGGATGACTTTTGATAAATACAGGCCCTTGTCCCGTGACATTCCAGAGAAATCAGCTTCGGCTGGGTTGAAGATATTCGTCATCCCCAGGGATTTCAACAGGGCATTCAGCTCGTACTTGATTTCAAGTTTGAATCTGGGGATATGTACTTCCACTTCTCTTTCCATCATGTTAGAAGAGTTGGTCCACTCCTGAAATGTTCTCACATTCAGTTGCTTCTCTATCTGAGAGATGAAACACAGATGAGTCCTGAAGAGTCAGACACATGGCCCCTGCATTAATGCCTTCGTTTTCATAATTCTTACCGGGAATGGTTCAATTTCATGACTTTCTTTTCTATCTTTAAAGGATGCTCACATGTTCTCCATCTGAGGAGAAAACCTTGCTAAGCCACATCTTCCCTTCTCTATTGTCTTCTTCTTATCTGTATTTCATCATTAAACTTCCCAGGGTACACTCTGATTCTCTCCGCATTTACACTGAAGCTCTCTACTCTACTGCCCCTGCCTGCTGGGTAAATTCAACATTTCTTCTTGAAGCTCGTATCTGAAACATGCGCTCACACTCTATTTAATGAACTTGGTCCTCGTTTGGCTTCTGAGATGCCAGATTCTCCCCAGTTCCATTCTGATAGCTCTAATCCCTTCCTGACTTCTGCATTCTCTCTGGGATCCTGCTCCTGAACCAGAACTTGCGGTGCCTTTCTGATGCCCGGCACATCTCTACCTAGTATTTCAACTCCCACAACTATGCTCAGATTTTCAAAGCACCCTCTGCAACTCCAATTTCTCATTCTCCATCCATTTTCATCACTTCTGTCAACCCTTAGAACATCTCCCCTTAGGCATCTATCTTCTAGGTCATGCTGTGGCAAACCAGCACTTATAGCCCAAGAGTTTAAAACACTTATCACCTTCCTGTCCTAACAACGTAAAATCATGTATCTCATAAAGGTGAAATTTCTCCCTTTTTTGTCCTTTTTGCCCTAATCTAAGTTACCATGACCTCCTGACACAGATCTATCAGCCTGACACATTTCTAAGATGTTTGCATCCATTCTTTGCTCTATCTAGACCAAAAGGGTCTCCATCTTTGACTCATCCAATGAGATTCACAACCAAATTATCATACAAGAAGCCTTCTCTTATTTCCTTCAAATTTAGACCCTCTGTACTTCCAAAGAACTTTCTAAATAATTTCAACTGCTCCCAAACTGCTTTCACCCTATATTCCCAAATATCTTCTATCGTAGCTGACCACCGGTCCCCAGAGCATAATCCTCACTGAACTGGCCACACACGTTCGAGCGCACTTGTTCCCACAGGCATGACCATGTTCTCTTACTGCATTTCTGTCTTTCGGATGGCACATATCTTACTTCTTAATTGAAATTCACCCAGCCCAGCCCAACTCTCTCAGGAAGCCCTGCCTCTGCTCCCCACCCAAGGGAGCCACGCTACTTTTATCTTTAAGCCAGTCCTTGCTGATTTAGCAACTGGTTGATTTAGAAACCCAACACCACAGCCATCTTATCTGTGTGAGATTCAGCATTTGCAGGCTCCCAGTGACTCCGCTGTTTCCCTAAGAAACAGTTTGTTGTTCTACAGAGCACTGGGAGGGCCTGGCTAGGTCGGATGATCACTCCAAAGATTCTCTGTGCAAAGCGGTTTTGGATACAGCCAGGAAAAGGGAGTTGGACTCAGATTCATGCCGCCACTGTGACCTCTTCTTCATGGTTGTGGTACTCATTTTCTTCACAAAACCAAGATCAGCCTAGGAGTCGGGGATTTAGCTCAGCGGAAGAGTGCTTGCCTCGCAAGAGCAAGGTCCTCAGTTGGATCCCCAGTGCCCCACCCCCAAAAATGATTGGCCCATGAAAATGTGTTACAATTGGATCAGAAACACTGTCCCTGCGAGTAAAACGTCTTAATCAGGTCTCTGTGGACCCGGAGTTCAAACAGAATTATCACTTCTTTACTATATTAAGAAGTCTCCCATGTGCCAAAGGACTGGTATGCATTTGTACAATGTGAGACTGTGTTGCTGTTCTACTGAAATACGTTGTCCCCAAGGCAAGGCCCATATCGCCTTCCTTTCGCAGGCCCTGTGGCAACACTGCTAAGTCTAGATCACAAATCAGTGGCTGACGCACAGACATCGGAGGACACAGAGAGTGTGGATGTAGGAGTGCATGTGTGCACATGCACACATGCTTTAGCCACATGCTGGCATTCTTGTAATGTTACCTGTGCTACATTCGCCGTGCCTGCTGGCAGCAGGATAATCATACTCAGTTTGTTGTTAACGTAGGGCAGCTCAAGAACTTGCATCTGTGGCTTCTTTATGAAGGCCAGCTTAAATGTTCCAGTTTGGGACATCATTTCCACAGGTACACTTTTACCCTATGGAAAGAAAAGATTGTAATTAGATAGTAAAGTTACATGTATGAGCAGATATGTATGTTCGGTATATTGATTTTCTTGTATAACAGAAATATCTGTATTAACACTAAAGGCAAGAATGAAAAGTAAATTATAAAATACATCCTTTATTACTTTCCTTTGTACATGTTGCCACTTTTTCATTTTAAAATAAGTCAAAACTAAAAGTAGAATAATTATAAAAAGTATATTTGTATGTTGATTCTACCAAAAACAAAACCAGAGTTTGTAGCTACAATGATTTATGTGGGAAAATAAAATCACAGGATCATTTTCTTTATTAATCTAATTAGAAGAACCCTAATTAGAAGAAAAACAACACAGATAGTTTTACTGTGCTGCTAGAGAAATCACCATGTATGCACAGTATGCACAGAAAAAGGGCACAGATGGAATATTAGGAAAAGAACAGACTTCTCTGTCAGGGAATCTTAGTACACAAAGACTCTGGTTATATGATGTGTCCTGTGAGAAAGACTACTTATTGTCACTTAATAAGAAAAAAACAAAAATTCATAAAAAGCACAGTTAAAACAACTGAGGGCAACTTAGAGCAATAGCTTCACTAAATACTTATTATCATTAGATGATTATTGCATTCTCCAAAATGTGTCATCAGTCTGAAAATGAAATACTCACCTCACTCAGCTGAAAAGGGGATTTAACTGTTTCACTTTCCTGAAATTTATTTTGCCATTGTCCTTTGAAATATATGGCATTCACCAGGACCATTACAGAGGAAGGGTCAATCGTGCCTTTTCCAAAGAGGTCTGTGATTTTTCCTGCATTAAAATAAAACAAAACAAATTTTTAAAGATAATTGTATTTGGTCTTGAACTTAATGATAACAGAGAGTTGAATAGTCACAATAAATTTAGATCTACTTCTTAGGACTAGTTGTAAATTTGAGGCCAGAAGACTTCCTTGCTCTCCTGTCCCTAGAGGGTTCCTTGTCAAAGGAATTTTATTTCTATTCAGAAGATAACAGCCAGGGAGTAGTTAGTGTATTAGTAATGAGTCAATTTGTCTCATATCTAATTTTATCCAGTGCATTACTATACATCGCTGTTTATTTAGAAAATTCTTTAATAATTTCTTATGCCTTGTATTACCTATTTATTGAGCTCTGTATTTACCATCATTTCCCTACTTGCAAATTGGTTAGGTATTTTAAACGTTTCACTCATCCTTTCAATGTACTAGAATTAGCGTATCATAAATATACTACAACACTTGAAATAAATGCACATTTAAAAATCAAGAATTAATAGAAAAGATACAAGGAGTCACTGGCTTTATAACTCTGCTAATCAGAATTTAACACTCAGCCATCTTGGTATGTTTCAGTGCATTGAAATTTACCCAGACTTTTCGGAATATAATCTATCATACAATACGAAACACAGAGATAGCCAGAGCATAAAACTCTAAGCATAATGAAGGGTTTATCTTTCATTGACTTTCTGGACCTAACATATCTTTGCTTATACCAAAGATAGACAGCTATAACTAGCATTTGATAAAAATACCCAAATTTAAGGTCTCAAATTACATTTCTGGATGAATGGATAAGTAAATATATAAACTCATGGTGGAATATTAATAGTATCCTAAATAAATCCATAGCATTATATCCCAAATGCATACTCCTGTCAGACAACACTATTTACTGTTCATTCACTGCTAAAAATGTTTAAGTGATTTGTATGGGCCAACTACCATTCCAGGCAATATAACAGTAAATTGCAATTGCAACACTCAACAAAGCAGACAAAATTCCCTGTATTCTCCAGGTTAGCATCTCAACTGCGGGCTTTTTCAGGGAAACTTAGATAAGCCTCAGACTCTCAACACAAGGTTCCCAACTAAACACTTCCAGCGAATCAGAGTTGCCACATGAGACCAAACACATTTTTTAACTATTCTGCTAAGTAAATTAAAAGACTTAAAAGTATAAACATTTCTAAGTATTTCCTCTTGTAATAAAAAGAGCTGAATACGCATGAGTTTTAATCTGATCAACTCTTACTAAACTTGAATAAGATCTATCAGTTCATCAGTCAGGAGATACTATTAAAAGCTCGCTAGCTGCTAAGTGACATAATGGGATACCTAGACATTAGAAAGCATGGTTCTGATGCTCAGAGACTTATTTTATATTACTGACAAGATCTCTATAAATGTAATTAGCATTGATTTAGTAATTTGATGTCGTTTAACCCTAACTTTCATTTATTATTTAATAAATCAAATTATTTCCTATATCAGAGAATATGATAGCCTACCCTCCAAAACACAGAAACTATTAGCACAAAGAGGTGCACAACTGCATAGAGAAAAGTTAATTTAAAACAACAATTTGACTATACACATTGTGTGAATCTACCCTTAGGACAAAAAGGACTGCAAAAATTATCTTAAGATTCTGCTGTTGATTGTTTTGCTAGTTTTTTTTCATTTTGAGACTATGTATTTCAGGATGAGGTAATTGTGCAAAAATATTGACAATGTTATAAAATGGGACTTTACAGATGAGATAATAATAGAGACTAGCTAAAATTCAAGAAGCACTTCACATACCTAGAAACAAGTTATAGAGCGAAGCAAAACTTTAGTATAGAGAAATGTAAAATGTTACTAAAAGAGCTAAGCATGGTGGTGCATGCCGATAATCCCAGTACTCTGGGAGGCTGATGCAGGAGGACCACAAGTTTAAGGTTAGTCTGTGCAACTGAGAAATTTAGCAAGACTCTGTCTCCAAAGAAAAAGTGCTAGGCATATAGCTCAATACAGAGGCCCTGGGTTCAGTCCCCAGTGTCATCAAAAATCAACCATTCAATGTTACTGAAAGAAAATTTAAAAGACCTAAATAGAGATAAATAGTATAGTCATGGATCAGAAGTTGAATAAAGACATTTTCTCTTCAAATCCATAGACTCAATGAAATCCCAATTCAAAGTTTACTTGATAGGGAAGATGGAAGACCACAAACCAATTTTAAAATATCTGTGGAAATGCCAAGAATAGAGACTAGCCAAAGCACTGTGAGAAGAAGAGGGTCAGTGTGGGATGACTTTATTTCAGCTCTCCAAACTTCTTACAAAGCTACTATAATTGTGACATTGTCTAATTGTGACCTTCTCCTGAGAATAAATGAGTGGACAAATGGAACAGAATAGAAATCCCAAGACTAAACTCACAAATGGTCATCCAATTAATGATAAAGTTTACATTGCAGTATAATGGTGAAAGGATTTTCTCTTTATTTACTTATTTATTTGGGGGGAATTGACATTCCAAACATGTATAACCAAAGAAGACGACCTAAGTTCTCTTTTTATTGGTATTCACTCAGTACCTTGAAGCCACATTTAAAAGCAGTATATAACCAGAGAGTTACAAGTAAATATAGATTATACATGCAAATTTCTGTTCAGAAAGTTCACATTGTACAGGTACATGAATTAGAAGCATGCACCAAGAATTATGGCCAAACTGGTTTTAAAATGCAGCAATGTAAAATTACACATTGAAAATATGAAGAGATGGTCTGCATACTTCAAAAATTAAATGTTGCTTACACCAAAGATATATGACAGCTATGGGATTCAAGTGACAAGCAACAAGATCTTCAGAAATTAATACTGGTCAAAGAGAAAGGGAATATATTTATGCTTCACTGAAAATACATTGATTACTAGAATATGAAACCTAGCAGGAACTCAGGGAAAAAATTACAAAATCTAAAGCCAATTATTTAATATTTCTTATTATTAAATACCAGGATGATATTAAAAGAAAATTGCACTGCCTGCCAATCTCACATGAAGTGCTCTAAAAATGAAATGAAACCCAAACAGCTTCAAACTCCAAATGAAAAGTCTGCAAGGCTCAGATTAAAACGTGGACTGTTTCAGATGAAAGTAGTAAAAATACAGTCAGTTTCGTTCTCTGTTGAATGGGATCAAAAGTTGTTCACACTTCTTTGAAGCTTGAACTACTAAATTTCATTTGTCTGAATGGTTCCATGTTATCTTTTTCTTAGCGGTACAAGTCATTTTAGCTTACTTTTTATTAAATAATGCTACATCAATTCGATGTTCATGTGGAATGAAATGGATTTAAAAATGAATCTTAACCATAGTTAAATAATAAAGCTTCTAGCAGGTAACATAAAAAAATATTTTATCAACTAGGAGTAGGCAAAGATTTCTTTGAAAATATACAAGGGCATTGACTATAAAGGAAAATATTGATACATTTTATTCCTTGGAAATTAGGAACTCACATTCATCAAAGGCACCATTAAGAGAGGGAAAAGACAATGGCAGAAGTTATTTGCAACATATGTATTCTCTATATCCAAAGAACTCTTCAAGCTATAAGGGAACAAAACAGCAGACATCCTTACAGATGGGCAAAAGATTAACAGGTACTTTAAAAAAGAAGATGTGAGGCATATGAAAAAGTGTTCAATCCTGTAATTCCTAAAGGAAATGCAAATGGAAATGGCTAGAGTGGCTAAAATTAACAAGACTGACAATAATAGGTTTGGCAAGGGTGAATAACAAATGAAATTCTCACTTGTTGCTCGGGCAAATAAATTGATGCAACTGCTTAATGTTCGGCATCAACTATAATTGAATGTATACATACATTACAAACAGTAACTTCATTTTGAGGTATATACACAACAGAACTGCATACATATTTATATCAAAAGACATGTATCAAAATGGTCATAGTGACAGACTATACATAACTGACCCAAACTAAAAATACCCTGAATGTTCATTAAAGTAAAAAGACTTGGGATATTCAGAAAACAAAACACATATTGATGAAAATGAACAAGTCATGCAACATGTAACCACATGAATCTCATAAACAAAATATTGACCTAAAAAAATCTAAACACATACTTTATGATTCCAGTAACATGAAATTTTAAGACAGGTGGAACTTATGTGTGAGAACTTGAGAATTTAAATGAAAGAAGTCTTAGCGCTTAGGAGGAAGGGGTGTTAGATTCTGGGAAGGGATGTAAGCATGGCCTCTCAGGCCCCTTCTTAGGAACGAAGATCATTCTTAGGAATGATCTTGGTGGCGATAATAGGTGTATTCACTTTGTGATAGTGTATCAAATAGCATAACACAATAATTTACTTTTCTATAAATGTGTGCATTTTCACATTCATTTTGAAAACTATCAAGATTTAAGGAACATATTGACAAACTGCAGCATACAAATGTCTGAGTCC
Organism: Hystrix brachyura; assembly: GCA_016801275.1. Classification (NCBI taxonomy): domain Eukaryota; kingdom Metazoa; phylum Chordata; class Mammalia; order Rodentia; family Hystricidae; genus Hystrix; species Hystrix brachyura. Next base: position 2,735,859 of record QZML01000795.1, read on the forward strand.
AGAGGCAAACCAAAAAAGGCAAAGGGGAAAATATAAAAATTCACTGAATATTTCTAATATTAAATGATTATTTTCAATTTTGTAGATGTGATAATAGTGTTGTGGTCATATTTGAAAACAGTCTACATTTTTGAATGAAGCAAACTCATATATGTATAAGGGAAGTGATCATATCTGGGATTTGCTTCAAAATAATCTGGAAGAGGTGGAGGGAGTGGGGCTAGAGAATAGACCAGTGAAGCCGGCCATTAGTGATCTCTGCAGGTGAGTAAAGGGTAAACAAAAGCGCATTATATACTCTCTCCACTTATGCATATCTTTCAGTCTTTCTCTAATTTTTTTTTAATTTTTATTTCTGTGCTGGGGATCGAACTCAGGCCTTTTGCTTGCTAGACAAGCGCTCTACCACCTGAGCTAAATCCTCAAGCCCCCTAACTAAATATTTTTAAATAGAGAAATGAACATTCCTTTGTATCAAATATTTAAAGTGCCATTTTAAAAGAAATATTTAACAGTACCTATGGGTTTTTAAATTGTGAAAGGTAGATTTAGTCTTAATTAAATTTAATGGCAGAATTTACAACATTTCTACAAAGCAGAAGTAGCGTTCATTCTCATTCTCAGAGTCACTGCTCATAGATTATTTAGGACAAAGGACTGCAAGTGCTCTTCCAAAATATAGCCCTGATTCTTTCCTCATTGGTCTGTCTCAGGCTCCGGACTTTCCTCAGCTTCCTTGTTAGTGTATTGACTCAGGAGGCTTATCATAACAACAACATAAAGCCTGTAGACACATATTTGCCTTATCCTTACCATTAGTTTTCTTTGCAACCCAAGTATTAATAGCTTTCCTCGTTTCTTCTGTAGACTGTTCAAAATCAACAGTTTGTAGTCTCACTTGGTAAAGTTTCTCAGAACACCTTAAATATTGCTGCAAAAGAAAAGACAATTGAATGACAGAAAAATAATGTAAAGAAAACAAAAATGTTAGAGCTCAATGTATTCTGAAATCCTAAAACACAGACAAAAGCAGACATGAACATGTGCACAAGTTTGAAAAGAAGCAACATAAGTATGTTTGTTTTTAATAAAAATAAATTTGACACCTCTGAAATATTTAACCGATAGTGATCACATATATTTTGTTGTCACATCTGTCATATCTGGCTTTCTTAGTTCTAAAATGACACAACGAGAACTTGCAATACAGTGAATTCCTTTTCACCCTGTTCCTACTCTTTCCATTCAATACAAAGAAATGGAAGTTACTCCTTTCACATTGTAGACAAAAGAAACCCACAAAAACAAAACGGATAACCACAGTAGTGTGTGTGTGTGTGTATGTGTATCAACTTCCTCACCAGTTATTAGAAATACAATTAATAATAATACCTGATATAAATAACTGACTTTTTTAAAATACAAGTAGCATCAATAAAAATATTTTAAAATATTCACTATTTTCAGCTATAACGTATTATCTGAGTGAAAGTCATGTACTCAGTATAAAGAACCTAGCTCTCTCTGTTTTCTAAATTTCCACTCACAAACCCCTTTTATGTAGCCTTCTGGAGCCACCATTGATTATAACTCATGGCCCTTGATTCCTAAAACTGGGAGCTTTCTACTTCTTAATTTGCAAGGCAATAGCCAAAGTCTTCATGGACACAAATGAAGTTGTCCATGGTCATTCTTGAAACCTTGAGGACATATGATTCAAGACTTAGAAATATGGCAGGTGCACAAGCGGCTGCCTGGGGTCTGATTTTTTTGGTTGCTTTATTAGGTTCTTTTGTGCCTAAATCCAATGTTGAAGAAAAGCAAAGCTTAACTAGTAGCAAAGTGGCATCAGGATGATTTTTGTCTTCATCTGTGTACAACTGTGGCTGGAACATCCTTTAGTGACTCCCTATGAGATGGTAGTTCTTCCAGGCAGAATCCTGGTATAATAAAGTTAACCTCATGATGTAGTTTACAGCAATCATCATGATAGTAACAAGGAGTTCCTTGTTCCAGGAATTGATGCAATCATTACTATTCCAAATCAACATTTATCTACTATTATGTCTGTGTCACTGTTTGGGGATGATAAAGAGGTAAGAAAAAGCATTCAAGCTCAAAGGACCATGATCATTAATCCCTATCACTGTAAAGATAGTTTCCATGAAACATTTCCTATATGTTTCTAGGGCAGTAGAAGAAAATGTCCCTGAAATGTTTACAGTATTGAATGTCTACAGTATCAGGTCCTAAAATGTTTAGAGTATCAGTCTCTTGCCTATCCCAAGATATACCAATTCTATTAGAAATATGTCACATCTAAGATACAACCTCTTCTACAGGGCTGGGGAAGAAAAATGGAAATTCAGGGGTTCATCTTACTCATCCTAGCTGATATTTAAGCAATAAATGCTTGTATTTCACTTCAGTTACAAGATGATGATTCAACAGTTAAACACAGGAAGATGGATTTAGATAGAAGTCAAATCTAGGTATTGCCATTTAATTATCTGTGTACCTTATCATCTTGACTTTTCAGAATCTGCTTCACAGTCCAGAATTAGTGGCAATTTTGTACTTCTATCATAGCACAATGTAGGGACTTATAATGTCTGTAATGTATTAAGTAAAGTAACAGGTACATAGTCAACACTCAATAGAACTACATCTTGAAGTGTTTTAGGGAAAAGGGCCCGAAAAGTGTTGAAAATTTAGTGCTAGAAAAAAGACTAATCCTTTCATTTTAAGGATAGAAGTTAGTGCTCAGAGTTCTAGGTCTAAATGGGAATAAAACACAGATCACTTATCTCCCAAGTCAATGTTCTTTCAACTGCCTCTTGATAGTCTGCCATTAGGTCCTTTGAAGCAGAAAGAAAGAAATATATATATATATATATATATATAGATAGATAGATAGATAGATAGATAGATTCAGTTTATCTTCCTGTCCATGAGGGATAATTCTTACCTACTTTGTTTTGTACTTCATCTTTGGCCTTTAGGGATTTTGTAACAGTAAGAAATTCTTATGACATTTCACAAGTCTAAATTTCCATAAAAACCACTCTCTGAAACTCTAAGTTGACTCAAATTAAGTCTCTTAAAGATAAATGCCATGTGGCTTTTCTCACTCTTCACTGACTTTGTAGTGTGAAATTCAGGGGTGCTAGACATGCTTACCTGACGGAATGCCATGGCCTTTGTCCCATAGAGCCTGTTGGCAATGCTAAGGGTGTAGTTGGACTCTGGTTGGTTGATTTGAGAGAGAAGGGCTCCAAATTCTGAATGTATTCTTCCAGCTTGGCTGCACTGACACCAGTAAACACAAAATAATATATTAAGTGGTGCGACTTCTTGGCACTGGAGAGTCATAAATAATGTGAAAACAATATCTAGAGAGCAAGATATTTGCCTCTGATTAAAGTGGCAGTAGATACTTCTCTAAACCTTTTTTTTTTTTTTTTTTTTTTTTGGGGCTCAACTGTGCTTGATAGGCAAGTGCTCTACCACTGAGCTGAATCCCCTGCCCCAACTCTAGACTTTTTTCAATCCAGTAGTCTCAACACTCCATGACTTTGGTTGTAGAATGTGGGTAGAGTCACATGCACTTGTGGGCTCTAATAGTTTAATTCAAAAGCTGACATTTTCACTTGAATAAAGAGATCCTAATGGAGTATCTAGGGCAATAAGCCAACATTTGTTGTATCTTTATATTTGTAAAATGATTTCTCTTTTCTACCATATTCTTTTCAATGGCTCAGCTTTCCATGTGGCTCTTTAATCAAACACTGCAGCCCTCCCCTGAACGGGACTGATGTATTAATTTGTCCCTTGGTGGTAGTATCATGCCATGTTTGTAGATATGATGCATTTGAAAGGTAGTCAGGAGGCTGGGGATTTCGCTCAGTGGTTAGAGTGCTTGCCTAACAAGCACAAGGCCCCAAGTTCAACAAGTTCAATCCCAGCACCAAAAAAAAAAAAGAAAGAAAGAAAGAAAAAAACAAACAAATCAACAATTTCCATGTAGAAAGGCAGGCAAGAATTCGTAAACATAGGGACTGTGCTTATGTTCCCTGAAGCAGTGATTCCCAAACTGTCAACTTTAGTGTCCCAATAATAAGCAGGGTTCTGTGAAACAAGCTTTCTATGAACCTAAGTGCATTTGTGTGTATTCTCAAGCTCTGTCACACAACTATTTTCATGTGCAAATTCTATGTAACTTTAATGTCAAAATGAATGCTCCTTCTGGAAAGAACTGGATATCATTGTCACAGCATGTGCATGGGGCAGCATCAAATCCACTACATAATTATATGGCAAAGCATCAGGGTCCTTTCTCAGTCTCCTCAGTAGACTGAAAAACTCTAACACTGCATAGATAAGGCTGGCAGACTCAAGAGACACAGGACAGAAAAATATGAATAAGGATGGCAATAAATCAGTTAATAAAATCTGAGGGACTTTATTGTTGCTATTATCATCACTGTCACGTTAAACTCAAAAGCTCTAGTGGCTATCGAGAAGATTAAAGGAGACAGAGGTAGTTCCTGTATGGGACAAAGAAGGAGCTCTGTTATTCTATCCCTGGACAATCATTCCTTGAGGCTCTTATGGTAAGAAGCATTTGACAGCTCAGTCACAATATTATCATACCTCAGACGAATCCTTAAATTCTGGTTTTAAAAATTGTGCAGTACGTTGATAGTGAAGGACCTAGAAAAGGAAAAAGGGATCAATTGCTATCAAAAATAATATACAGTATTCCTCTGGCTTCCCATTCCGCTCCCCTTTTGCCCTATTCTTCTTCCCTTGGGCCCTTTGCCTACTGGCTTAGATCTGACCCTTTGTCTTTTTGTATCCATTGTTTACCATTTTCTGTTGTTTGTATTTTGCCTCACTCAAATGAGGGATACCATACGGTATTCAAGCTTGTGATCTGGTTTATTTCTCTCAACATTATATTCTCCAAGTCTATTGATTTTCCTATAAATGACTCTAATTTGTCATTCTTTATAGCTGAATAGTATTCTATTATATATAGATGTCACATTTTGTTTATCTAGTTATCTGTTGATGGGTATACTGGCTGTTTCTAGAATTTAGCTATTACAAATTGTGCTGCTATAAACATCATTATGCAGGTATCACTGTAGTATGATGTCTTTAGCTCTTCGGGGAAGATACCCAGTAGGGGAATGGCTGGTTCATATGGGATTTCTACTTTCAGGCTTTTGAGAAACTTCCATACTGATTTCCATAATAGTTGTACTAGTTTGCATTCCCACCAACAGTGTAGGAGGGTTCCCTTTTCACCGCAAGGGTCTAATAACGCAAGCTCAAGACAGTAACACTTATACTAGGTACTACAGTAACTTTTTGTACTTGTGACTTAATGCTACATCTATGTGGTTGTTTACATTGCTTGTTGTTATAAGCAAAAGGCACAATGTAGTAAAGTCTGTAAGCTTGCATAATGGTCTGTAAGTTTATGTAATTCTGGATAAATTTTAATAAAAATCTATTTTAAAATAATGTATGCTCCATAAAGTTGGGAATTATAAGTATTTACTTTTATATTTCAGTTCAAAACCAATAGGAATAGCTAATAATGTTACGTTGCAAGTCATAAATTCATTTTTGTATATCTTATGTAACCCTCCCAACAACTTATGAATAGATACTGTTATCCTCATCTTGTTTCAGGAAAATTGAATTATAAAAGATGAGTACTTTACCCAGCTCACTGTGCATCAGGCTCTGGGGACTGAGCTCAGACACTGAGATCATCTGCTCCTCTCTTTCCCTCCGTGAGCTGTTGACTAGGACAGTGCCCATCTCGGGGCCAGGGAAACCATTACACGGCTTCCCAGTACAAATAATAAACCAAGTATCTTAAGAATGAGTATGTGATACTTTTCTAGATATTCTATATCAACATTTATATCACATGGGAATTATTAAAACCAGTGTTAGTCTTTGTAACTCAAAAATGGGAGTCATAGTCCCTATCTACTACACGGAGTTGTTATGAAGAAATACAATAATGAATTTTTTTTTACAATTTGGTAATTTCTAAAACATCATTCAATTTCATTATTAAGTTTAAACCTCTAGCAGGCAAGAATGGTGCCATACATGTGATCTCCAGCACTCTTAAATTATTTACAGGAAGAATTCTGTACGTTTTCTGCAGAGCTTTATTTGATACCTGCGATAGGAAGAAGCTGTGTGCCGCATGTATTGCTTTTCTTGCATTGAAAATTATTATTTTTAAAACTACTTTCCCTTTTTAAAAACTGTCATTTGCCTAAATACATTTTTCCTTTACTTGATAATCATTTTCTTTCTATGAAGATGGCAGTAATTTGTCAGTTCAGTGGAGACATAGGGAAGATTTGGGGGCTCCGCAGTAATCTTCCTTGCATCCCTTACCTTTTCAATTTGCCCTGAACTGTTTCCTCGGGCACCAAGGAGGATCAAATTTAGAGCATAAAGCAGACTCAGTGGAGAAAAGAAGATGTTCTCTCCTGCATTATTATAGTTCAGCTGCTTGAACACATCAAGGCAAAATTCAACATTTGCTCTGCTGAGGGAGCCCATTTTTATGCCAATCACTGCCTAAGAACAGAAAGGGAAAATAAATCTCAGAACACCACCTTGTAATATTGAATTTGGTTACTACATTTCATGCATTCAAATGTCTGAGCACTCCACTCCATTAAGAACTAAATGCTCTTATCACAGTTTCTAAGAAATCAGTAAATGCTAGAGAGAAGAATCCACCATTGTTTTCGAGTTTAATGAATAGAAGATTTACTGTTCTTTCAACCAATAGTTCAATGACTTGCATATATTTAAGAATGATCTGTAATTGTTTTGAAGCAAAAAAAAAATAGGAAGTCACTGGATCTTTTACCACTTAATTTCCATACTTAAAGATATTCCTCATTCTGAAATATGTGCAGAAAATTTCTTGAGCTACACAAACTCAAACAAACAAGATATTTTCCCACTAGACTTCTCATCTTCACAGTCTCCCTGGAAGACAGCACTTCTATCCTGGCCATTCTTCCACAAACAAACTCATAATAAAATAAACTTGGGCAAAATTCTCTGCACATTTTTATCTTCTCCATGAGCGCTCATTCCCTGTACCTCTCCAAGAAAGCAAGGCAATACTAGAAAGTAGTCCATTGCCTTAGTCTCTTTCTTTGTCGCTGAAACACAATACCCAGCACCCACCACTTACAGGAGGAAAACTTTATTTTGGCTCACAGTTTCAGAAGTTTTAGGAAATGTCCAGCAGACTCCAACACAGAAAGGGCACGATGGAAGGGCCTACCTCCAAAAACAGCTGATCACATCATGGCAGCCAGAAGAGAGATGGAAGAAGCTGGGAAGGGAGATATATCCTTCCAGGTCGCACCCCAGTGACCTGTCCTTTCTAACCAGGTTGCACCTCCTAACTTTATGCTCAGTGGCTGAACCTACCTGTGGATGAATCCCACGGGTAAGTATAATGTCCCCATGAGCCAATCACCTTCCCAAAGCCACGCCTCTAGATGCATGAGAATTCAAGGGGACATTCTAGATCTAAATGCTAATAGTCATGTCGTTGGCTGGTAGCCAGATCCCTCAAAGCAAGTTTGTACCATGATATCCATGAAAATTGAAGAATGGAAGAGAAAAATCTTAAAGAAGAAAAGATGATGCTGGAATCTGTTTTATCTTAGGTTAAGCGCATGTTGAGAAAGACAGGTTTATTTTATTTGTCCTGCAATATTTACTGAGCACCTCTAATTGTGGGGTGTCATAGATACAAAAGTGATCAAAAATAATTCTTGTACTGGGGAGGCTTCATTCTTAAGGAGACTCGCTGCTATTAAACACTTTCTCCTTTTGACTCCCAGGTGAACATTCTGTCTTGGCTTGCATGGACATCTGTGCTGACCATGTCTCAGTCTCATGTGCAAGATCTTTCTCCATTTTCAACTTCTGTGCTTCATAGTACTTCAGAATTCAGATTTGGGCCCTTTCATTTATTTATGCTCACAGTCCCTGTGATCGCATCCTACATTATGCTTTTTTCTTTATATTACTGGTACATTTTAGATGCATCTCGAGACCGTACATTATGCTTTAAATGTCCCTGACAAGCTATTCACTCCTGCATTTATATTGACCCTGAATTCCAGACCCATATATCAACTGCCTACTGACATCTCCATGGATGGCTAGTAGATATCTCAAATTTAACATGTCAAAAAATAAGCTCTTGCTTTCCCAACTCCTCTCTCTTACCTCCTCCCCCACATCTTTCTTTGCCTCTATCAACGGCAATTTCAGTTTTCCATGTTTCCAGGCTAACATTTTGGGATCATCCTTAACTACTTTCTCATTCTCTTTCACACAAAATCTATGAAAACATTCTGCTTTCTCTAGCTTCAGAAACATCCACTGTGTGCCCCTTTCTCAGGTTTTCCACTTTACCACTTGGTCAAAGGTACCACCTTTCCTCTCCTGGAATGTTCAGACAGTCTCCTTATTCATTGCCAACTTCAGTCTTTAACTTCCAACATGCTAAGATTTTTTAAAGGCATGTTGTTATGTCCTCCTCTACTCAAAGACGCCGGTGGCTTCCCCCTCTCTCAGAGATATGAAAACCTGGGTTTCCTGATCTGGCCCCAGCTGCCTCTCAGACCTCATTTACTCCCACCACCTCACACTCTTTTAGGGTGTCACCTCTTTCCATTTCTTCAACATGACAAGTATGTCTACCTCCAGTCCTTTGCTGTTTCTCTCTTTCTTCTGCAATACTCTTCCCAGAGATATACAACTGGCTCCCTCCAGCAGTTCACTTATCTCTCTGTTTGGACACCATCTCATTAATAAGACTCCTCAGCCATTCCATTTGGAAATGCAGCCCACATCCCTCCATCTCATTACATTAGTTCATTTTTCTTCCTAGCACATATCACTGCCTGACTTAATGTACATGTATGTATTGTCTGATATGTTCTCTTCCCTCTAGAGTACCACCTCCAGTGAAGACTTGGTCTTGTTTTTATGCTTTATTCCAGCATTTAGATAGCCCTGGCCATAAAGAGGCCAATCAATAAACATCTACAGAAGAAATGAAGGAAGTCATTTTAGTTCAATAGGTATAATGATATGCAAGCGTATGCAAAATAATATAAAAGCACAGAAGAGAGACACTGAGCCAACCTGAGGGTATAGGTAGACTTCTAGGAGAAGGTGAGGCCCCTGCTGTTTTTTGAAAAGTAAAATAAGAGTCATTCGGGCATATACATGTAGGAAAAGCATTCCCTGAAAGAAGGAATAGCATGAGCAGAGACTTAAACACCTGAAACAGAAACTTTATATTGAAAGAATATGAAACAGGAAGAACAAACTTTGGTCAGTAAGGCTGTGAACAGGCAGCTTCACACACCACATGGAGAAGACAGCTCATAGTGGAGCTGGAGCCCTGTGTTTATACCATCTTCATGATTCCATGATTCAGTCTCTCTCTCTCTCTCTCTCTCTCTCTCTCTCTCTCTCTCGGAGTAAGCAACTATAATTACAATTTAAACAGGATATTGTAGAGATCCATCATAATGGTTAGCACTAATTAGAGCTCACAGACATCTTTGTGAAAGTCAGCCTTCTCTTTACCGTAAACACTTGTCCCTTGATAATGTATTTCTTATGAACATGGTGTGTGTATGTGTGTGTGTGTGTGTGTGTATGCATGAACAGTACTGTGCTTAGTTTAGTGTTTGAGCAGGCTTTCATTATTGGTGGAGGAGTGGAGGGATAGGGGTATTTATATGGATCTCAAAAATGGGTTCACATTAAAATTAGGGATAAAGTCTTTTTGCCCTTAACATTTACATATACCATATACAGATTTTTAAAAATCAGACTTGCTGTTTTCAGGCTACTTCTCCTCTCTCTCTCTTCTCCTCTTCTTCTTCTTTTTCCTCTTCTTCTTCTTCATCCTCTTCTCCTCTTCCTTCCTCCTCCTCTTTCCCTTTCCTTTTCCTTTCCTTCTCTTCTCTAAACTTCTAAACTGATTTTGTAGAATTCCCTTCTCAGTGATCTCCCTCTGTCCTACCCTCAGATTGTTATATAGGTCACCACTGGAAGTCTCTCCCACAATCAATTTATTGAACATGTCTTTTATCTTTTTAGGTGTCCTCAAATTCTCCCCAGAGAGCATAATTTTAAATGCTTGACTACACACCATTCATCCCTTTCCTGCCATTTCCTTCTTCAGTGCTAACAGAATCTGCTTTGATGCAGACTCCTTATCCTTGTATACTTCAAAGAAGCCACCAACCCCACCCCCAGTCCACTAAAGTAAGCCTTGTTTTTCACCTAAACCAGTTGAAATAGTTCTTTATGATGTGTCGTTGAATATCTTAGGACTTAAAAGGTGCCATAATCCTTGCCAGCAAGAAAAGTTGACGGCGGGCTGCTGGAAAAGACTTCCTTCTCATAGGAAGAGACCCACAGGAGGAAATCAGCCTTCTTCTTCATCTCAGAGCCGTGTCATCTATGTGTAACTACTATTGCAGCACTATTTTATGGCCACAAGGTAGCCAGCCACAGTGGAATAACCAGGATGTCGAGCGAAAAGACGGGGAAAACTGGAGTCCTTGATGACACATGGATTAACAACCCTGGATCTACCCTACCTTGGAATTTCTAATTATGTCAGATGAAAGCTTTTCCTTATTATTGAATTCAGTTGAGATTCATCTTACCTACATTTAAAAGCCTCCTAACTTATTTAGGACTTTCTCTACGTATCATTGTCCACTTAGGCCCATTAGCCCACTTATCCTACATTCCTATTTTTCTAAAGTAGCTACACATTTTCTCTGAAAATATTTCATCCTTTTACCTCTGGTCTTCTAAGTTATGACTCTACCCTATTTTGTAATCCTAGCTGAGGCCTGTATTCCCTAGGACATTATGACAGTTGCCTGATATTCATTCTTACCTGTGTATACTTCTTTTGGTTATTAACTTGTCTTCAACCTGTGCATATCTGAGCTGAGGTGTGTTCTCTAGGGTGTGACTCTGTTTGTCACGGATTCAAGCATTTATGGCGTGCTTCTCACCAAACTGTAGTGCTTTGTGCCCTGATTGTCAAACAGAGCCAAGCAAAAACAGTCCTCAGACCCGGATGAAGGAGGAGAGTATGGGGCCCACCCACACTCAGGCAGAGAAGGACTAAGAGAAGATGTGTCACTTGTGGCATTCGTATGGGCAAAAAATGAAGCTAACACATACATGTAATCAAACTGGTTGCCCTAAAGTCATGCAATAAGTACTGCACTCCAGCCGTTCTTCCCAGTTGTTAAACTGCAGTTATACCAAAACAAGAGCGGATACATTTTTCTCTGCTCTTCATTTTTTTTTTAATGCAAAAGAGGGGTTTGCTAATCTTATTTAAACTAAAATACAACCTTCTGCCTTCATTAGAATGCTGTCTTTTTAATTAATTATAACACACATTTCTAACATGTGTACTTATAACAGTGTCCTTTATTACATGATTTAATAATGAAATTTTACCCAGTAATGAAGCAGGTCTAAGCTAAATTTTCTTCATACTGTAGTCCGCATTGTAATGGATGGAGTTAGATAGTAGAGTCAGGTTATGGAGTATAATTTCAGATTTACAAGTTAGTAAAAATGTATTTTTCTTAAACTTGTGTCACAACATTACTATAAAATTGATTTCCCATATATAGTTATTGAAGCCCCATTTTATGAGGCAGCTAAAAAAATTCTAGAATATATTGTCAGACTACTTATATGTAACACTTTTATTAAACAGTTTGTTTCTTCTTTGAGAACCACAATTATAGAAGGCTGAAGTGACTACACCCTTCGATTTTTGGCACAAGCCACTTTAGGTTACAAAGGTCATTCTCTCCTTTGCTTATTGCCTTGAACCTAGTTCATTTGCTTATTCCTCCACCCACATAAACAATGCTTTTAATTTGTTTAATGCAAATCCTTTTGTTTATATGTGTTCATGTTAAATATTAATTTTGTTATATACTTTTCAATTTTCATAAAGGAATTTCTATTAAGTAGCTTATTTTTCAGCTAGTATGATATTTTTCAAGATTCATCTATTTTATTCTGGAAACATGCATTCTTGTGTTTCCACCACATTTTTGTTTATCCACTCCCCAGGAGCAGATACCCAAACGACCACCTGCTTTGCAACACCACAAACAGTACAGTGGTGAACAGGCTCGTACACATCTACTTACATGCCTGTGTGAGAATTTCTTTGTAAAGGACATAACTAAGTCGCAGGGTTCGTGTATTTCCAAACACTGCGTGTACATTATTCTGAATCTTACATCTCACACGATGAGCCCTGTTTCTGCAGCCCTGCAGAAAAGGCAATAAGGTCTCGGGAAGTCACACACTGGGCGTGGAGGAGTCAGAATCTGAGCAGGATTTCATCTCTTCCAAAACTTATGCTCCTCCTACTTGCCCTTCAGAGAAGCTGTTATTTGAGAGTGAATGATTTTATTTCATTGCACTGTCCTTATCATCCCAATTTATTAAGGAGAGTGATTTACCAGAAACATTAAAAACTTTTGTCCAAGAAACAGAACATTAAGAGGCTTAATTTGATAGTTATCAGTTAATAAATGTGATATTATTTGCCCCACTTCACATGTAGTTCTTTAGGAATTTGCTTCATAATACCAAGAAGGAATACTTTAGATTCAAATTTTTCTAAAATATTATTGGAAATACATAATTAAAATTGATTCATGGGCTTTCATATTTGACAGGTTTATTGGCAAGATGGAATTTTGACTGTCATAAATGAGATACTAAAGATGACTACTGCCTCCTTTCATTTTCCAAAATATTACCTCTTTGGGTGTGCTAGAATTCTTTCAAAACATAATTCTAAGGTTAATTTTATACTTCAATGATTTTATCCAGTAACCTTTACAAAAAATTTGGTCTGCATCTGGCTAATTGCCTTTGTGTGTACAAAGGAATGTGTGGATGAATTTCCAGATTCGAGTTCATTGCATTATTTGTCTTTCTCACTAGACTGAACACTCTTTGAGGGCAGAGAAATGTTCCTGTGAAGTTATCGGTGTTCTCCACATTCATACAAGAATCGATCCATGTTGGAGAAATAAACAGTCCAAATATTTTACAACTTCTACACAAATTCATATTGCTTAGTCAGTTTCAGGGAAGAGGAGAGGAGCCCAGAAAAGGCAGAAGTCCCGGAGTACATAGAATCTTATCAGAGATGCACAGACTCCCAACAGGGTCCCACTCAGGTGATGAAGGAGAGCTGGAAAGGTACTAGAAATAGAAGAGTTCCAAATTGAATCCCAAAGAGGAAAGAGGTATGGAAAATATTCTTGAGTGTTCATTGCTGTCTAACTTTTAGGAAAAGAAAAATCTGTCAAGCAAATGGACTGTGTCATCTGGAGATTACTATGGGGGAAACAAAAAAGAAAGCTGCCTCAGCTTTAGCCCTCCTGAGGTAAAAAAACAGGGTTTCTGGAAAAAGTAACTTGGGGAACATGAACCCATGAATGTGTCTCAGAAGGGAACAGTGACATGAAAAGACTGCGAAAAGATAGAGAGTCTAGGTCAGTTTTTCTAGGAGAGATGTGTCTCCAAGAGTGCTAAGACACCAGCTTCCTACAGCCTGAAATACAGCCAGGATAGATGTTCACCCATTCACAAAACTCTTCTGTCCTGGCAGTGTAACTAGTGCCTGCCTCCGATTCCCTAAATCATAGCCATGCCCCGCCTCAGTTTTTCAAACTTTGTTAATTTCACACAAGCTTGTTCCTAGAAATAGCAGAAATTTCAGCATGTTCGCCTCATCACACAAATGTAAACCATGACATCTTATATCCATATACACAAAAGCACATATTAATCAAGAGATTAATTTTATAGCCATAAGAAAAAAAAACCAAAAGCAATAAATAAATAATTTCCAACTCACATCAATTAATAAGGCCAGTTCAACTGAATTAAGGAATTAAGTTCAACACACAGAGAGCGGAGCCTTGTGTGACTAGCTCTGTTTTGAATCATGATTGTCAGTAAGTGAGTAGAAAAGAGCAACAGCATTCCATTTTGCTGCACAAATCAGATTACTGGGATCAAGCGAGCCCACCACAAAGATGTTAAAACACACATTATTAATGACATTCAACATGTTGATGGATTCATCCAGGGGCCAGCAAAAGCTACGTTCATTTAAAGAGTAAACTTCCCTCTCCTTTAGCTCATTATACACCTATCCAAAAGCCAAATTTTACTTTTCTTTGTTCCCCTTTGACAAGAAGCTCAGACAATACAAAGTACAGAAATATTTCTCTTTACCTTTGCTCTTTCTGGTGGTGATGTGGAGAGTTTGACAGGGTAGACTGGAGCTGTGTCCCTCAAAAGAAATACAAGCCTTCACTTTTTGCCCCTCCCTTTTCCATTTGTGCCCTTAGTGATTCAGTTCCTGACCTGCTGAGCAGAAAGTCCAGCCCTAAAGAGGAAGTCCTCCTGAAGGCCTGGAGAGTTTGGGAGATCTCAGGATGGCCAGTTTTCAGAGAAGCACCTAATTCTTAACCTCCTTCTGCTACTACTGAGCAAGCTTAGCCTCTAGTCAGGAAAGCCAAGCTGTCTTTCTAGAGTAACATGGACACATCATGTTGACAGAGTCATGTTCAGAGTTCCAGGGATTGCCAGTGTCGGTGTACATGACACAAAGCTACTCAACAGGAAACATTCCAGTGTGACGGATGCTTGCTGGCCTGAGGCACATTTATCCCAAGATCTACTATGCTCTTCCGCGTAGTTTTTATCTAGAGCTTCAGCAGTCTGCTGGCAGGTAAATCCTGTCCCATAAAAAGAACACAAGAGTGTGCTCAAGCAGCACTTATTCTGTGGTTTCACTTTAAAAGCTTGGTAGAAGCAACGAACCACCACTACCTACAGTGAGTATTACACCTGAGACAGTGTTCAGAAGCAGGGAAGAAAAACTAGATTAGAGGAAAGGATTAGAACTGGAGACAGAAAATTGGTGGTGCAGTAGCCTGAAACAGCATTATTGTTACTGAGTTTTGGGGTACCAGAGTCTCCTTCCCCAGTTGGTTTCTAGGTTCTTTCCATCCAGAGCAAAGAATTGGTCAACACAACTGCAAACTTTTATTAAAAGTAGGAAAAGAAACAGTGAGTTTGGGCCAAATAAAAGTAAGAAAAGAAATACACTCTATAGTGTGAGGGTGGGCCTCCATGCAAGAGACGATGCAGTGGTAAATACTCAATGTGGACTATCCATTTTGTGTCATCCCTTCCTCAGGCTGGCGTCAGATCTTAGCCATCCTATCAAAAACCTGCTCATTCTGGAGAGAAGTTCACGTGCAGGGCTTTGGGAACTGTTCTGCACCTGTGTCCTGAAGTCTGGTCTTACGTCCTTTCCCAGTCAGTTTTAGTCACTCCCTACCTCCCTGCCTCATTATAAGAAAAGCCCAGCTTCCCAGAAGTCAGTCCTGTCCCTGCTACACACACCCCAGGTTCTCAGGTCCATACCACTGCCAGGCTTAAACTGTGAGGGCCGACTGCACTGAGCTCAATGATAAGAGAAAGTCCCTTGTAGCTCTGATTTTCTCTTCATTTTCAGCATGCCAATGTCTTCTATCAGTCAAAACTAAACTGTATTGCAAGATAGGAGAACCAGAAAACTTGAATCTAAAACCATGGTCCTAATATCCATCGGGCCCAAGGTTCTCATAAAAATAATTGTATACACACACAAAGGAAATAACTGTATACAGGGAACTACACAGAGCTAAAAGGGGCTCCTGTCTCTCAGCCTCCTATTCAGAGTTTGTTTTTTCTGACTTGAGTCAGGTTCGGCTGCGGGCCCTTGATTTGGAAGGCTGATATCCACCATGATGCCTGATCTTCTACTTCTTTATTTTGTTTTCATCTCTCTTGAGATCCCATAAGAAAAAATAAACTTCTTAGCTTTCTTGCTGCTTAAGAGTTAGACTCATTAAAGAAAGTCATTTTATGTTTTTGATCTAGATTGCATTTTCCATTATTTTCCCTATTAGGAAGGAAGTACATACTTCTCAATGTTTCCTTCCAGGTGGGAGGATGCCCATGAGCATAACTATCTTTGCATAGTTTTACCCTCTCATTCATTCTTGCCCTGTAGTCAAGATCTGAATTCCTTGAAAGCAGTCCTCACATGGGTGCAGCTTATTCGGGAAGTGATTGAAGGGAATCAATATAGAAGAGAAAGAAATGGAAAATAGAAAAGAAGGTAAAGCTACTACAATGCTTGTTATTAACTTGACCACTGGAATCTGATCCCTTGGACCTCCTAGGAACCTTATGAAATATATCTCAGAGCTGTCCACCCAGAGGAAAATATAGGGGAAGAATTTACTCGTTAGCTTTTCTCTCCTTTGTTCAATCATAGCTGTTGACTTAAGATGGAGTGACACTTTATTAGTAATGTGGAAGTGATATGCTAACAAGCACATTTTGCAAAGTTTCCACCTCTCAGGTGTCCCAGGAAGCCTTGAATATGATCCCCAACATCAACCTCCACTTTTTGCAAAAGTTTCACCATTTTATGACAGAGTATTTAAAAAATACAAGACTGGTGCAATGAGACATTAGAACTCCTACTTTCCCATGAATAAATTCTTTTAAAAGAAATCATGGCTTATGCAAACAAAAAGTTTTTTAAAACAACAGTCCTCCAGAGCACTTTCCATTTATTCAGGCTAGCCTTGGACAAGATCTAGATATGCAAAAAATCCACAAGTGTGTGAGTTACAGACCCAAGTAAAATATGTAATCAACAATGCCATTGTTTTATTTTCCAGGAGGTAGAGAGACAGCCAGTTAACTAGAATGAGCCTTTCTAAGTCATAGAAAGATGGATGTTTCAAGCCACTCATGGGCCTCATTACTTTAGTCCATACCCTTGGCAAAATCTTTTTCAGTAGGTCAAGAGGTACCCACTATTCAAAACACAAACTAAGAGAAGGTTGGCCTTATAAAAATATCCTGTAAATTCACCAATAGACATAACTAGGAAACAATCTGCAGACTAGGAGGACATAGTCACAATACAGATTTTAAAATGTATTTGTATACAGAATGTACAAAAAACTACAACTTTAAAAGATAAAGATGGAGAAATAGGCAAAATATTTGTACAACGACATCTCTAAAAACTATGTATGAATAACAAACCAGCACATAACAAAGTGCCCAACACCATTAGTCATTAGAGCACTGTGATTTGGAAACACAAAGGCATACCATGTCACACCCATTAGACTAAGTCAACAAGAAAGAATGATTACAACAAATTGACAAGGACATGAAACAGCCAGAACTCTCTTACAGCACCCAATCATTGTGGAAAACTACTAGGTTCTTCGAAGATTGAATATATATTTCCTTATGATCTAGCCATTTCCCCCAAAATATTTTTCCAAAACCAAAAAAAGAAAGGCCTACTATAAGCCCTGTAGAATGGATGCCATCAAGAGGGAAAACCCTGACAAAACTATGTTGCATTCATATGGTGGAATACTATCCACCATTAAAAATGAACAAAATACATAGGATGCACAAAAAATGCAGATGAATCTCAAAAGCACTCCACTGAGTAAAGAAATTGTGTTACAGAAAGATACAAACTTTTTAGCAAAACTAATGCATGATAACACCATTCGGAAGTAGTTATTCTTTCAGGGCAATTGAGTAATCAAGGGTAAGAGGAAACTCTGGAAGAACAGACATGTTTCTTTCCTTGATAGAGGTCTGGGTTACATGTGTTCAAGCATTAGTCAAAATTGATTGAACTCACTGATTTGAGCAATTCACTACATGTAAATTATACATCAATAGTAGTGTTCATTTTAAAGTTTTTGTTTTGAGCTAATTATGGATTTATTCACATGTATTATAATAAATAATATGGAGATCTTGTATACTTTTTAGCCAGTTTCTTTAATTCTTTTATCTTATAAAAAATAAAACAAAATCTCATAACAAAAGAATAAAAGAACAACAGTAGCTAATACACTCTGTACTGTTATGTTCAAAGTACTTACTCAGTTTACAAGACATAAAACTATTTTTAAAAATATTCTTAGAAAAAAGAAAGAAACAGATAACCATACACTAGTACAACCACTATGGAAATCAATGTGGAGATTCTTCAAAAAACTAAAAATAGAAATTCCATTTGACCCAACTAGTCCTCTGTAGGTTTCTTACCAAAAGAGTTAAAATCATTATATCACAGGGATATATGCATACCTGTGTTTATTCAGCACAATTTATAATAGTTTTTTAATCGGTTTTTTCCAGTGGTAATATCTTGCAAAACTATGGTATCATGCCTGAACTAAAGAACTGACTTAAACAATGACTTAAACAAAATATTTCCATCACCACAGGGATTCTTCATGATACCCTTTCATACATCAATTCCACCCTACCAGTACTCTTAAACCCTGACATCCTCTAACCTGTTCTTCATGTTTATCATTTTGTGATTTTAATCATGTCAAATCAATAGAATTGTGCAGTATGCATTATTGGACAGCTCTCCTCTCACTGAGACAAAATACCTGATACCTACCAATTAAAAGAGGAGAAATTTATTTTGGCTCATGGTTTCAGTGATTTTAGTCCATGGCCAGCTGGCTCTAGGGCAGAAACATCATGGTAGAAGGGCATGATGGAGCAAAGCTGTTCATTTCTTAGTCTAAAGGAAGCCGAGAACGGGGAAAGAGCCCCAGGGAAGAAGGACCTAGGAACCAGTATAGTACCAAAGATCACACCTTCGTGAACTACCCAGACACATTCAGAAATTTGCCTTACTAAATTAAGCTGCGTAAATGTATTTTTTTAATTTTTATTTTTTATTAGTACTTGTTTTTTAGTATGTAATAATTACATTCACTGTTGGGAATTGGTCATGTATGTAACATATCTCAATTCTTTCTTCCTCTCCTCCCCGCCTTAAACAGATTTACTGAGAGAAGGAGAGAAAAGACTCACTTCAAGGTCATTACAAATGAAAAAGACAAAATCACAGCAGGCACGCTCAAAATCCAGAAGATAGTAAGTAATTACCCTGAGAAATTGTATTCCAACAAATTTGCAAATTTTGAAAAAAATGGACAGATTTGTAGATTCATACAAAGTACCAAAGCTAACCCCAAAAGACAGAAATATGCTGAACAATCCAATAACAAGCAATGAAATCTACACAGTAGTAAAGGATCTACCAATTTTTAAAAAGCCCAGGACCTGACAAATTCATGGCTGAATTCTATAAAACCTTTAAGGATGTAATATTGCAATAATCCTCAAGATTTTCAAAGAAATTGAAAGGGTTGGAAGTCTGTAGGGAAGAAAATGTCCCCATGGGAAAGGGAACAAGGGAGGGGGAAAGGAACAAGAGAAATAAGAAATGGAAGGAAAAAATGGAAACAAATCTTTTGTAAATAGGGAGGGAGGAGGGGATGAGGGGAGGAGAAGGGGAAAAAAGGAAGAAACAAGATATATCATGTACAGATACAAATGCCCTATGATGAATGTTATCACTATGTACATCTAAAATGTACCATTAAAATAAAATTTTAAAAAATTATATAAATCTAAACGCACACACACACAAAGAAAGGATTGGAGTTCTCTCAGTTTTGTTTATGGAATCAAATATCACCCTGATTCCAAAACCGGATAAAGACCCAACTAGAAAGGAAAACTTTAGGCCAATCTCCTTAATGAACATAGATGCAAAAATCCCCAACAAGATATTAGCAAATAGAATGCAGCACATTATCAAAAAGATCATATATCATAATCAGGCAGGCTTCACTTGAGAAATGCAAGGATGGTTCAACTTATGTAAATCAATAAATGTATTACAGCACTTAAACAGAAGCAAGGTCAAAAACCACATAATCATATCAATAGATGAAGATAAGGCTTTCAAGAAAACCCAACACCCATTCATGATAAAACCCTGAAGAAAACACGTCTAGAAGGACCACACCTGAATTTGATAAAAGCTATTTTTGACAAACCAATAACCAACACTATTATATGGGGAGAAACTAAAATCATTCCACTTAGAGTCAGGAACAAAGCAAGGATGCCCACTCCACATAGCACCTGAAACATTAGCCAGAGCAATGAGGCAATAGAAAGAAATAAATGGATTTTATACAAGAAAAGAACTCAAACTATCACTAGTTGCAGAACACATGATACTATACATAGAAGATCCAAATAATTCCATCAAAAACTATTGGAATTAATAGCCAACTTCAACAATACAGCAGGATACAAAAACCAATGTGCAAAAATCATTAGCATTTGTGTACACCAATAATGAACTCAATGAGAAGGAAATTATGAAAACAGTATTATCCATACTAGTTTTAAGAAAAATGAAATATCTAGGAATGAACCTAAACAAGAAAGTGAAGCACCTCTACAAAGAAAACTATAATACTCTGAAAAAGGAGCTTGAAAAGGAAATGGAAAGATGTTCCCTGCTCCTGGATAAACAGAACCAGTTGTCGAAATGGCCATACTCCCAAAACAGCTATAGAGATTCAATGCAGTCCCAATCAAAATACCAACAGCATACTTTACATGCCAGGAGAAAACAATCGTAAAATTCATAAGGCCCCAGAATATACCCAGAATAGCAAAAGCAATCTTGGGCAATAAAAGTAAAGCATAAGACCTTATGTTATCTGACTTCAAGCTGCACCACAAGAAATAGTGGTAAAAAGAGCATGGCACTGGAGCAAAAACAGATACATGGATCACAGGAACAGAACAGTGCATACAAAATCATTCCCAGACACATTCAGCTATTTGATCTTTGACAAAGGGGCCAAGAGCATACTTTGGAGGAAAGATAGCCTATTCAACAAATGGTGCTGAGAAAACTGGTTAACTGTTTTCAGAAGATTGAAACTTCATCTGTATCTCTCACTGTGTACTAAATGAAAATCAAAATGTATCAAAACAGAAACATTAAACCTACCGGAAGATAAAATAGGTAAAACACTTGAAACCATACGTGTAAGAAAGAGTTTTCTAAACAGAACTGCAATTGTCCAAGCAATAATAGCAAGAATCAACACATGAGATTATATCAAATTGAAGGTTTCTATACTTCAAAGAACGAATTAGTAGGGTGAACAGACAACCTACAGAATGGGAAAAAAATTTACCAACTACTTCTCAGACACAAGATTAATATCTACAATATGTAAAGAACACAAAAGAACTAAACCACCTAAAATGAAAGACTCAGTCCAGAAATGGGCAAGTGAAATGAACAGACACATCACAGAGGAAAAAGTACAAATGGCCAACATGAAAAAAATGTTTAACATCTCTGGCCATTAGAGACATGCAAATTAAAACAATGCTAATATTCCATTTTACTCCAGAAAGAATGGCAACAACCAAGATATCAAAAAATAATAAATGCTGGTAAGACTGTGATTAGAAAGGAACACTCCAACATTGTTGGTGGGAACGTAAACAAGTACAACTACTATGGAAATTAGCAGGGAGATTTCTCAAAGAAATAAAATTAGAAATTCCATCTGACCGAGCTATCCCCCTTCTAGGTATCATCCCCAAAGAGTTTAAGACATCATACTACAGTGATACATGCATAACAATGTTTTTAGCAGCACAATTCATAATAGCTAAATCCTGAAAGCAGCCTGTAGAACTGTCAACAGATGATTGCATAAAGAAAATGTGGTATCTATATATAATGGAATACTACTTGACTATAAAGAAGGAAAATTTTGAACCATTTATAGGAAAATTGATGTACCTCAAAATATAATGTTGAGTGAAATAAACCAGACACCCAGGCTTAAATACTGTATGGTACCTTTCATTTGAGTAAGGAAAAGTACAAACAAAAAGATCAATAGAGGGTGGATAGAAGGAGACAAGGGGATGGATCACTTGCAAATGGGAAGTGGTCCAAGAGACCAAGGGCAAGGAGTAAGGGGGAGTGGAAGGAGAAATAAGTAGAATAAAGATATGCCATGTGCAGGAACCTTATACCTTAATGAATGTAAACACTATATGCCATAAACACAAGCTAAGATTAATAATAACATCATTAAGAATGAAGAGGGGAACTGGGGAATTAGAAGAGGACAGAAGGGAGAAGGAGGGTAAGAGGATTTTTTTTTTAAAGGAAGCAAATCATGTTAGGCACATATACTCACTCCCCAAGATGATTGTAAAATACATAAACTGCAAATATGTACTTCAAAAACACAAAATAAAACCCCACTTAGATTCCATCTTACTCCAAAAAGAATGGCCATCATCAAGAAATCAAATAATAGCAAATGCTGGTGAGGCTGTGGGGTAAAAGGATCCCTTTTACTTTGCTGTGGGAATGTGATCTAGTACAACCACTATGGAAATCAGTTGGGGAGTCATCAAAAAAACTAAAACTAGAAATTCCATCTGACCCAGCTGTTACTCTTCTAGGTATCTTCCTGAAATAGTTAAAGACATCATATTATAGTGGAACATGCATACCCATGTTTAAAGAAGCACAACGCATGATAGCTAAACCTTGAAAAGAGTCAAAATGTCCATTGACAAATGAATGGATTACAAAAAGGTGGTGTTTATACATAGTGGAGTACTACTATGCAATAAAGAAGGATAAATTTGAGTCATTTGTAGGAAAATGGATGCACCTTGAGACCATGATGTTAGGTGAAATAAATCAGACACACAAGCTTAAATGTTGCATTGTTTCTCTGATATGAGAAGCCCGAGGTATAAATAATTTAAAGAGCAAAATAAAATACTAGCAAGCACAAGGCCCCGAGTTCAATCCCCAGCACACACACAAAAAAATAAATAAAGTGTTTAGGGTCCCAGACAAGTTCCTAGGCTCTTGTGTGTGACAAACATAGAACTGGACATGGCACATGATGGTGAGGAAATTGCAGCAAAGATCAGTTAGGCAACAGCATGTCAGAGCGAGTGGGATCATGCCAGTGGAAAGGAAAATGGCGCGAGAATTAAGGCATAGGATTTACAAATGTTAAATGTTGTGCTGGGGCTGGGCATCTCCAATTTGGTCTTCTAGGGCATGAGTGACAGGGTGCTGAGTCATGTTGGCTCTGTCTACTGCACATGTCCTGCTTTAATGAGATGTAGATTATATTCATGAATCTTCGGTGAGCTTCAAATGAAGAAAGGTTACTATAGATCATACCAGAAAATCTGGCATGCATGAGTCCTGGTTTGGGATTTTGGAATTTTCCAGGGCAGCCTTAGGGGTCTTTGTTTTTCTTATTCCTACTGCGGGGTAGGGTACTAGGTCTTAGAACAAAGGTCAGAAGGTTGGCCCTAGGGTGTTTCCCAGGTTCAGATTGGGGGAGGAGACTGGTCCAGGAGTCCCAACTGTACTATCAGAAGCAGGCACCTCTGACCTTCTTTCCTACAGACCCCACTAAGCCATTGCCCTGATAGAACCTGGGGTTTAAAATCTTCTGATGCAATGTACAAAGGCTGATCTACTTCTTGAGTTTCTTAATCTCTCAAAATTTTATCCCTCTTCACCCCGTCCAGGCACCACCCTCTCTTTCCACGCTCTAGTGAAAACTGCATTCCAGTGTTTGACTTAGTGGGCGAGGAGGCAAAGTTCAACT
The DNA here is from genome assembly GCA_016801275.1 of Hystrix brachyura. Taxonomy (NCBI): domain Eukaryota; kingdom Metazoa; phylum Chordata; class Mammalia; order Rodentia; family Hystricidae; genus Hystrix; species Hystrix brachyura. The sequence continues at coordinate 2,759,648 of QZML01000795.1, forward strand.
TCTCAAAGAAAGGCTTACTTGGAGACAGGCATTTCAATTGTTTGTAGGTTGGCACGCTGAGCTGAGTAAAGCAGAGAGCAGGAAACAGCATTATGTGTGTCTGTCATTTGAGGCTCGTTTCCATGCTATACAGTCTAAAATGGAGAAAAGTAAAGGAAGGAAGAAGTAGGGAGGCAGACAGGGAGGAAACGGACAAAAGAAAGAAGGAAGTAAAGGAAGGATGGAATGAGGGAAGAAAGAAGGGAAGGGGAAATAAAAAAAGAAGAAAGGAAGAGGGAAAGGTGGAGGGAAGGAAGAAGGCAGGAAAGGAAGGTTAAAAGAGAAACAAAGGGAGGGAGAGTTTGGATGAGAGAGAAAATCAGTTCCTTTTATGGCTGGTACTTAAATCAGAGAGTACATGGTATAGGGTCATAGAGCAATGTAATTAATCTACTCTCTTTTTAGAGAGATCAATATAAAATTAACATGTACAGCTATAAAATGAAAAGGGTTCAAAACAGAGTACCCCATTTAAGAAAGAAGGACACTAAAACTTTCTATAAGTTACCAAAGAAAGAAGAGTGGAAAGTGTTAGAATCAGAGTGCAGGGGTCCAAATGGAAGGTAAAAGACATGTGGGAGTGTGGGCAGTGTGAGAAGGACACACACTGAGGAAGCAGAGTTCTGGAGGCTGAGACCTTGTTCTCCTATTTGGTCTGATTGAGGTCAGACTGCTAGTCCCATCTCCTGAGCAGTGTCAGGGGAATCCTCCCAGCCTCCCTTTCGTCAGTGGCAAGCAAAAGCAGTTTGGATCAAAGGATTATCTGGAGTCCGTCCCTGTCTGGGAGTCACCCTTCACTGAGACCCGAAGCTGAAGGACTCAGTAGACTCCTGAAAAACTCAGGCTGCTATTCAGACTTCCCACTTCGTTAACAGACTTTAATTTTTCTCCCCTTAATGTTATATTGTCTTTGAATTTATGTTTGGTGCTCATTTTGCTTGTAAGGTCCTTTTTGGTGCTAAGAGTCTCAGATGCCGGAGCTAAGAGATCTTTCCTTATTTGCTTCTCACAGCATATTCTACCAGCCTGCAGCCACTAGGAAATGAGGTAACTGTGCTAGCAACCAACCAAGAGCCTACAAAGTGTTGTTGAATCCCGAGAGTCTGACAGTCCCAAGAGCAAATGTCATGAGTGGTCTGTTATCTAACTACTTGCTTCACAGGAAAGAGACAAAGTAGAATTCATTCTTCCAATTACACAGTGTCCTGAATAGAGACAAGGCGACAGCAATTGTAGTTCATGTTTGCCCAATGTATTAAAGAGCAAAAGCTCGCAGAGTAACTGGCCCTCGCTCGTGGAGGCCAAACAGTGGAATGATTGCTAAGGTTCTGGGGATCATTGTGTTTAAACAATAGTCCCGGATCTCCTGGGCAGCTTCAAGGAGAATCAACACAGATATTTTGCACATTGAGACCAAACACATTCAGTGTTTTTACTTCTCAAGTTACTTATTCACATTATTTATTGTATTTATTGGCCGATATTGCTAGGATGAGTATCTGAGAAACATGAGAATAGAGTCTGCTCTTTTTATATTTTATAGAAGATGATACTAGCACCAAGTAAGCATGCAAAATATACTTGATCAACCATGTGAACAATTGAGTTACTAATTGCTAGTAACTCAGTTAAGTTACTAATATACAAATGATCAAATTGTGGTTCTGGATAAAGTAGGTGTACCAGAACTGGTTTCTCTACCTTGTCTTCTACAAACCAAATTGCCTCCATGCTGGGAGAAATTTCTGGAGGAAGTCTGACCTCTCATCCACAATTAGCTATGTGTTAAATAAATAGATTTCAGCTTATAGGGATGAGGCTGGAAAGGACCCAAAGCTCATTTAAGTCAGACTGCTCATATTACAGAAGGATAAACCGGGAGATTGGGGTTGGCAAAACCAAATATGTAGCTTAAGAGTTGAGGTTGGCCTGGAGCCAGTGAGTACTCAGTTTCCAAGGCCCACTAGATCTCTTTACCTTGATGTATATATCCTTCTTTTATTCTGTGGTTGCATTTTCCCAAAAAACAAGCCCTGTATGAAATTCCCTTTTTTTGTGTGTGTGTGCTGGGGATCGAACTCAGGGTCTTGTGCTTGCAAGGCAAGCACTCTAACCACTGAGCTAAATCCCCAGCACCCCCTGTATGAAATTCTGAGAGTCTTCTTTCTTGTTAAAAAAAATAAATTTACTGGAGAATAGAATAGGAAGAACCCTCGAAGACATAGGGGTAGGAAAAAAATTTATGAACAAAACCCAGACTGCACGGGAAACAATACAAAGAATCAGTGCTTGGGACCACATGCTATTAAAAAGCTTTTGCACCGCAAAAGAAATCACCAATAGAGTAGGGCGAAAACCCACAGACTGGGAAAAAATATTTGCTAGCTATCCATCAAACAAAGGTCTAACATCTAGAATATACAAAAAACTTAAAAAAAAAAAAAATCAAACCATCCAGAT
>QZML01000795.1:2772740-2788943 GCA_016801275.1 Hystrix brachyura
AATGTAGACTGGTCCAGCCACTGTGGAAATCAATATGGAGATTCCTCAAACAACTAGAAATAGAGGTTCCATTTGATTCAGCTATTTCCCTACCGGGGATCTTTCCAGAAGAGTTAAAATCGTCATACCACAGAGATATGTGCACATGCAGGACTCACCCGAGCCAGCAAGAAACACATAGTGGCGCAGTTTGTAATAGCTAGGTCTTGGAAACAACCCAAATGCCCAACGACCAATGAACGGCTAAAGAAGATGTGGCTTTTCTACACAATGGAGTACTACACTGCCAATATGGATTAAGTATGACTTCCAAAAGGAAAATATTCCAAGCATAAAAAGAGCAAAAGAAATGGCACAAGATAAATCACTGATGGGAATGAATAAAGACTGCTAAAACTCTGAAGATCAAAAAATTAAAAGAAATAATAAACTAAGGCAAATATTCAAAGTATATATATATTAAATACACAGCAGTATCTTTTCTGTAAAGAGATATACTATTAAAATCAGCTCAAAAATGTTCACACCAGTAGATAATTCAGGAAAAGAGACAGAAAGAGGAAGCTCAAAAACTTACCTATGGCAGCAAATACACAAGTATGTGTTTCTTAGTTGTTTTTAAGGAAATTAAAATAAAATGAACAGAAAATACTATTTCATTTGCAATGTTACTGACAAGAAAGCAATGTAATATTCTGTACATATAAAGCTATAGTAAATTGGTGGTTTCAGTAATACATTATTAACTCCAGTATAAAACTCTATATCCTTCTTGAAAGTCTAATTAACTAATTGTAGCAGAAGTTTTAAATAACTCTTGTATGAGAAATTCCATATACAGATATTTCTCAAAAATACAGATTTAGATCAGGTATAACCTATATATCCAAAACTATGAAAAAGGTTATATAATTTATAATATTCCTATAGAACAAAATATAAAAATGTTTGGACCTGAGTACTCCTTGAGTATTTAACAAATGAAGAAAAGTTCATAATGTGCAGCTAATCGAAAGAATTAGAATGCGGCTACAGATTGCAGGAATACAATCTCATATATTATGTATTTATATGCTGAAGAGAAGTCAGGTTTGAAATGTGGGAAATCATGGAGAATTGTAAATAAACCTTCTGTAAATAGGGATGGAGGGAACAGAAGGGTGGGGAGGGTAGGGGGGGAGAACCAAGAGACACCATGTACAGGTACAAAACAAACATGTTAAATGTGATCAATATATGGACAATGTACCAATACATGTTCTTGGTTAAAAAATAAAATAAAATAAAATAAATTTAAAAAACTATATCCTCATAGGCAGGCACAGCATAGCCTTCATAAGAAAGTAATAAAATGTTCTCTTTGATTTCCAATTAGACAATTCAGAGAACATACTTTTCACCAAGAAGTATGGTTTAGAAAAAAGTAAAAGACATTTTTTACCTAACCTGTAAGACATGAATAATGGCACTATGTTTCCTGAATGTGCAAGTTCCTATGGGGTTTTGTTTGTTTGTTCTGTTTTGCTTTATTTTGGATTGCTGTGACATTATGAAATAGCAAAAGTCTTAAGTTAACTAATGTTGACTGAAAAACTTCCGAAAACTGCTGAGGCTTCTGTGATAATGTAAGAGCACATCACAGTATTATCATGTACCAGAGGGCTGTTCCAAAAGAAAGAAAAGAATGAAATGATTTCTCTTTTAAATAAACCCAAGCTGTGTTTAAACTAGGGCCAATTTCTGTACCTTACCAATTAGTACCCTTTATGCAAACTCAATCTCTTCATGACAAACCGCTTTAACTTAGCATTTTTTAGCCTTAGTCTCAAATTCTCTTCTGTAGATTGCCCCCCACCCCTTGAAATCTCAGTCAGTCTTAATTTATTATCCTACATATTATTTCCATGTCCAGACTGAGGTTGTTTTTCTATCTTATGGGAAAATTACATCTCTTTCTCTCTAGGATTCAAATAAACCCATCCTACTCTATACAAAGGCCCATTTTTATCAAGAAATTATAGCTGTTGATAAACATTTACTTGAGGAAACTGCATTCTTCTTGTGCAGAATTCTTCATCTGGGATATTTTCTCTTTCCTTTTACTTCTATATTTGGACTAATTATTCAGTTCATCAACACTCCATTAGTCCACATCTCAATTTAAATCAGGAAACTTTTACTGCACCATCTCATCTAGGGTTGCAAGAAATATACCTTGATAAAAAGAGACCACAAAGTAGCATTTCTACAAGCTTGAGGAAGCACACAGATAAAATTTTAGTTCAGAAAACCTAACTGCTTTTCTCCCTACAGGTCCTTACGTCCAACCTACATGTTTTTGAAATCTTGTCATAAATAAATTTTTCTGTGCCATTGTGGTCTGCTTAAACAAACTCATTGCCACTCTGGAGAAGGACCCATGATATCAGGAAATATGGCATAACATGTGGAGAAATAAGAACCCTATGCTGGTTGGGATGCAAAATGTTATATCCATTGTGGGAATGAGTCAGTGAATTTCTTTAAAATTTTAGAATTACAGTATGACTCAGTAATTCCACTGTAGAGATATACCCAACATAAATGAAGACTTGCCACACACAAATTGTATGTGAAACATCAGAGGAACAGTATTCATAACAGCCAGAACTAGAAACAATTCATATATCCATCAGCCAATAAACAGATAAAACATGGTACATCCACTTAATATTATTCAGCTGTAAGAAGGACTGGTGTACTGAGCCATGCTGTAACACAGAGGAAACTTGAAAACAATCCAAGTGAAAAAAGCTAGTAAAAAAAGATAAATATTGCATGATTCCTTTTATATTAAATGTTCAGAATGGGCAAATCCATTAAGTCAGGAAGTTATATTAGTGGCTCCCAAGATCTAGAAAGATCAAAGAATGAAATGTTGGTTTCCCTTTAGAGAATTATTGTGAAATGAGATCATGGAGCTGATTACAACACTATATGAATGTCCTAAAAATCACTGAATTTTATAGTCCCAAATGGTGAACCTTTTAGTATATGAATAATATCTCAGTGAAAAAGGAGATACACAGAGCAACAGTCCTCATATCCAGGATCATGGGCAGAGTGAATTATATCCCTCTTTCCCTTGCCACAGACATACCTCAGGGTACTGGGTTACCTGGGAAAACACTATTCATTTTACCTAACAATTTTTTATACTCAAGTTTCTCATGCCTCCTAAATCCTGGCATGATAGAGCAATCTGAGGAAAGGCAGGTTGGTGCTCTAGCTTAGATGTTGACTGACTCTCAGTGGTCCATATGCTGGTTCCCCTTGGTGATAGTGTCGGGAGGTGCTGTGGACCTTTAACATGTAGGACCCCATGGGAGATGCTTAGCTCTTTAGGGGCACACTCTCAGAGGACTGTGGGAACCCAGTGTGTACCTCTTGTCTGCTTCCACCTCGTGATGTGAGCAGTTTGTGCCAAAATGCATTTCCACCTTGGTGTACAGCCCCATGATAAGCCAAAACAAATGGGCCATCAGATCTTGGACTTAATCTCTGAACCATTAGCCAAAAGAAACATCCCATAATTTTTTAATTAGCTTGGGTCAAGTATTTCATTATATTGATACAAAGCTGACTGGTACAGTGTCACATGATTTTATTGTCTCTCTGAACTCTATACTCACAGGTAATTATCCTGTCTCCACCAGCGCTCATTTTTCCACACGCCTTTTTCTTAGATTAAGAAGCTGTCTACAGGCCCAACCTTTTCCCCCAAGTTCCAATATGACCTCAGAGAGGACATTTCTGGTGTACAGAGCTTGATCCAATCATTACTCTTCAGATTTTGTGGGGTAATGCTTTCTCTTTGGAAAATGTTAAAGAAAATTTTTAACACTAACACAGGAGGAAATAAGTCATTTTAAAGCAGAAGATCGTTTTATGTGGCGTGTTGGAGCAGATAGACATTCAGGTACTTCAGCCAGACTATCTGCCTTGATGTCTCACCTATGCAATCCCTCAGCTGCATAACCCCATGCTTATTTATTGCCCAAGTTCTTTCATCTGTGCAATGGGAATAACAAAGGCACCTACTTTCTTGTACTTTGTTTTTGTGGTGCTGGTGATCGAACCAACGACCATCCACATGCTGGGCAAGTAAGTCTTCTATCACTGAACTACATACTTCCAACCCAAATGTAGAATGAGTTGTTTGAAGACATAAGTAAGAGAATACATACCCAAGCTCAATAAAGGCCAATACTTACTAATCTTAGTCTACAGGAGGACCATGCACATGCAGAAAGTAAGGCTCCAGAGAAAACTGACTTACCGGCAGCATTCAAAGAATGTGTCAACCGCTCCCCATTGTTTCTTATAGGCATTTGACCTTTGGATTGATCCCTCAGCTCTAAAATCACATTCTAAATGGTGACTAAATGGCGAGGTAAGAGAGAAACACTGCGATCAAGACAGCCGGAGAAGTTATTTTCCTGTTCCATTTTTATTTGAAAGGTTAAAATGCAATGATTCAAAATGACCCCTTTTTTCTTTCAATAGTGCTTCTCATTGCCAGCATGTCAGGACAGTAGGTAAATAACTTTCTCTCTGACTTTAAACTACAGAAAAAGTCTGGGGTGGCAGAGGCTGAGTGGGAAGGGAGGACAAAGCCTTGAGGGAAAGGTGATGATACACTGTACTAGACTTGGCTGAAACGCCTCCTCGGTATCTCTTTAGACCATACGTAGAACTATTTTTTTCCTGGTCATATAAAATAATTATTAGAAAAATTGGCAGGATGAATTAAAACATTCAGAACTAAAATGTGGCTAATGCAAACACTTTAGTTCTTTGATGCTGTAAGAATGCCATCAAAATAATTCAACAACCAAAAAAAAAAAAGAAAAGATACTTTTTCGATCTTGGGGGACTTTATGTATGGAGGGATAGAGTTGAAGGGAATGAAGGAGTTGTAATTTCAATTTTATTATCATTAGTATTAGAAAAGTACCTACATTTGACTAAAAATTAGTCAAAATTGCTCATGATTACAAATCTATAATTTTTCCTAGAACACAAAGAAAGTATATTGGCAGTGACCCTGTGATTTCTCAAAAATATGCACTACTCTGATGGTGCAGTATAACTTGACTGAGAAATGTAAAATTGATTTATTTGAACTATAAACTGAAATGATAAGTCAGAGGTGGCAAGAGGACAGGTATATATTCGGGATCTCAGCCCGCAGAGGCTTACAGGCACCCTGCTCACTTCCGATTCCTCCAAGAATACAGATAAATGGTTCCAGATGCTGCATCTTAACAACATGAATTGCTTTTGAGAATGATAACAGCAAGGTGCTTTATATCATGCATATGCTTGACTCTATCCGATTCCATTTAATTTATGCTGGCAAGGAAATTGTTTAAAACCTCCTTCACCTAATTTGTCTAAGTAATTTATTTCTAAGTTAACAAATGTACCCTTAATATCATGCAGGGAGAATGCCAGGCAGCCACAGAGTCTGGAAGGAAAGGTACCTCCTAAGAGCTACCTGAATATTGTCCACAGGGATCTCTGTCTTGGCATTTGTTACAAAACCTTTCTACCAAAAACCTAGTACAGACAATGATGCAGGGAACATGATAAATTTATATATGAATTATTTACAAAAGTCTTCCTTAAGCTTTTTATTAGTACATGTTTGTAGTAATAATGTTTTCATTCCTTGTGTGAAGTTGATGCACATGTGTAAAAAGTCTTAATTCCCTTTCTCATCCACTTTCCCTCCTCCATCCATCTCTTGATCCTCCTGCTTTTTATTTCTCTGTATGTTTGTAGTACATAATGTTTACATTCCTTGTGTGAAGTAAAATAGTGCTTTCTTGAATCTTCAAATTAGGAAATTAGGTCAATCTTTCACATGTATATTGTGAAAGTATTGAAAAGTAGAAAGAATAAAAATTTTAAGAATCACATAAACCCAGATATGTCGTTTCCTTTAAGAAAACGTTGTCACAGAGTGATGCCACACTTAGTAAAGTCATTCTAAAATGAATCTGATGCTTTTCTAAACATTCCAGATCACACCAAGGTCACCATGAACACTCAGTGAAGCAAACACCAACTTTAGGTTTGATCTGTTCCAATAATTCAGAGGAGCAGACAACAATGTTTGCTTCTCCCCATAAGCATCTCATCAGAATGAGCAACATTCTTCTTAGGGGCCAGAAAAGACACTCACTGCAGGACAAATTGCAAAGGTAGGAGCCAGCTTCTGCATACTGGACTGCTTGAACTATTTTGTCTCCTACCATACAGATACGCGGCTACAGATCGGGTGGCCTAATGGGAAGCCAGGACTGCCGAGCAGGCATTCCCGCGACTGTGTGATCACAGAGTTGTGGGAGAGGCAAAGCCCTTTCCAAATGCTTCCCATCTGCTTTCTTTTACCTGGATGTCTTCGGGAAGCTTGGATGACCTCCTGCAACTGCCCACCCACTAAGAGGTAAGCTTAACGTGTGAGGACTGCTGATGCAAAGGATGCTTAAATCCAAGGCATACACAACCAAATGCATCTTGGGTGATGAAGAGATAACCGTTGATTTAAGTGGATGATTATAAACAAGTTTTGTTCTGCTTTTTAAAAAGAGCAAACTCACATCCTGAAGTTTGGGCTTTGGCAGGGTTTTGTTTCTCTACAGTTTGTTACTGCTTTCATTTGATTCATGTGGGAACACTGATAATCGGGCAGCTGTCCTGAAGACCCCAAGCTGTCTCTGCTGCACTTCTCTGTAGGCGGCTATAGGCAGGAAATGGCACATGCTGAATACAGTGAGCTGTTCTGCCGAGAGTCATGCAGCAGAAAGAGTGTACATACTTATGACAGTACAAGTTGGAAACATGAGTTGATTTGATCAGTTTAGCTGATGGAACCAGATTTCAGCGTTCCTTTATCTCATTCCAATGAGTGCTGAGATTAGCACCTGAATTCCTCTAGCTTGTCACATGCCCCTACTCAGTATCCCTTGAGCAATCATTTTCTCCATTTGTCCATTTGCTCTCAATTCCCGGTGTTTTGAATAAAAGCTGAACTGGCCTCACTCCACGACTCCTTTCCATCATTAAGAGCAATCCTTATGGTTTCTCAGAATTCTTGTACTCTGAGTAATTTTTTCTGTTCATCTCCAGCAGCCCAGGGTGGCCTTCTGCCACAGAGTTGAGGATGTTGTTCTGTTTTTCTTTGTTTGTTTTAGAAAGGTCTTTTGAGTAAAGTTTCCTGATCCCATTTCCCATCTCTTTCAGGTCCTTCACTTTAATGAAATCACTAAGAAGACAAGAGAAAGAGTGACAATTCTCATCAGTCTCGGAGCACTCCTCTCCTGGAGGAGCTTCACACAATGGAGAGAGCCATTGTTTCCACTGGGAATTTCACATACTCAGAAAAATCAATTTTAAGGGGAAATCTTGGACAAAAGAGATTAAAACATACTTACAAGGTGGATCCACCTTTTATATTAAGAATTAATATTTTCAAGTTTTTGTTATACTCTGAGGTTAGCATTGTACTGATAAACATGGTCCTGAGCTGCTCGGGTTGTGTTGAAATTCCAGCTGCTCACAAATGCTGAAGATGAGAAAGCCACTGCTGCAATGACTCACAGTGACTCTGTCCTAGCAAGCTGGGGTGAAAAAGAGTCTGACTTTATCTAAACATTGGCAACAGTTGTAAATAGGAAGCCATAAGTGACAATTATTATAAAGTAGCAACAATTATCATAATCACAATAATGCTACCAAATAATTCAATTTTAATTAATACTCCATTAATTCAGTAAAAAGACTAAGAGAAAGAAATAAGTAGATTTATTGGTTTAAAGTCTTAATATATTAAGGCAAAACACTTAACTAGCAAATAAAATCTTTCAGATTCAAAGAGGTTTATGTCCAAAACTTGGCCTTGCTGATCTATGCCTCTTTAGAGACATTTTTTAATTCTCTGAACTTTCTTGTTTCCACTTGATAAGACTTAGATTACCTTCGTGCAGTCCTTATCTGACTACTAGATACACATACTCTTACATGCAGAAAATGACCATTGCTAGAAAAAGCCGCAGATCACAGCCAAGGAGTTTTATAAAACACAGTATGATACCAGCAAGGAGTATAAAAGAGCTTCATCTCATAATATATTTAAAATATCAAAATGTCAACATAGCCATATCCTTCCTAGCTGTTATAAATAAAATACAGTTCTTATTAAGAAACCTATAGTTTAACTGAAAGCTAAACTTAATTATTTAAGCCAGTGAGAGGAAAATCCAAAGTACTGAATCTGCAGCTCAAAAGAAAATATATTAAGTACGTTAGAATCAGAAATAAAGAATGTTGTAGTAGAGGTATAATGTAAAGTGGATTATTAAGGGTATTTGAGGTAAAATATGTCATGAATTGGGGAATAAGCAGAAGGTCATCTTTAGACTGCCAATTCTTAGGTAGTGATCTAACAGACTTCTCAGGAGTTTAGTACAGTAGTTACATTGACAGACTAATTCAACAAGCACCTTTTTTAATGTTGGAGGCTGAAAAGTTGGAAAGTGTGCATCACCAACTTCAAAAGCTTCTGACGGAATTAAATAAACCCTCAGAAGCATATGAGCTAAAGGTTACCAACAAGGTCCATGGAGAAAAGAGTTTCTGATATCTTCAGGTAAAATTTACCAGGCTGTCTCTACCTTTACATTCCTCCAGGGTCCTATCTCTGAATAGTCTAGTTGGGGAGAGTGAGTCAAAGGGTGTTGGCTGACTCAGACTGGAAGCATTTCCCAGGGAGTATTGGCTCCATCAACACAACAGTACCATGCCCACTCCCACTGAGAGCTCATAGGTAAAGTGAGGGCCTCAGGATAATCTATTGAGAAAGGAGACTGCAGAGCACTAACACTACGTATAAGTTGCCATTAATGAAGTGTCACCGACTCCGTGACAGGAAGCACCTATGGGTGGGAAATGTACGGCTGTTTAACTCTGAACTGTTGAGACTTGAATGACTCCCTTGTGAGAAATGAAGACGTACCAAGGGATACTAAATTTCCAGGATGGGAAATACAAACAAAGATGAGAAATCTAAGAAGTGAATTTACTGGAGATGAGTCTCTGACACAATTCTCCTCTTACACAGTAACTTGCTTTAAAATTTGCAACCTCCATCTCTTCTCCCTTGTCTCTTCCTGGATGGTTTTGATCTGTAGTGACCTTCCTGTTGTGTGAGACTGCACTCCCTGTCACACAGCTTATGTGACACATGTATAAAAATATGCAAGAGCAAGGAAGAGCAAATCTAGCCAGGGTCTGGATTCAACTTAGTATGATTACAAGTAATTAGATTTGACAATGCGTAAATTACTCTTAATTCCTCTTTCTTCCTTCACAACTCAAAGAAATATTTGGATGGCATTAAGAAATTTTACCTAGCCAGTGTGGAATCTCTTGATTTTGTAAACACTGCCAAAGAAAGTCAGAAGATTAATTCTCGGGTGGAAAACCAAACAAATGGTAAAATATGGGAACACTGCTCATTTTAGAGACACTTGATTACCCTGTGAATGGGTCCTGTGTTTGTCACAGCATATTGTGCTGAGGTGGGATGTTGGGATGGGTTGGTGGACAGGATGGACTAGGCACCATAGGCGGTGGAATGGCTCGAGTAGTGTGGGAAGAGCCAAAAGAAACCAGAGAGGGAATCACAAAGAGTCAATTACATAAATACATAGCTAGAGAAATATTTACACATAACCCTGGATCACAATCCTCATTTAGACACTTTTGAGATAATATCCTTTTCTTTAAATCTTTCCTTTGCTGTGACAAATTACTGAAATAAATCGCTTAAGGCAGAAACATTTGTTTTAGTCAGTTTCAGAGGTCTTTGCCTATGCTCAACTAGTGCTGTTGCTCTTTGGCCTGTGGTAAAGTATACAAATCACGATAAAAGAATGTAGCATTAGAAACTGTGCACCTTATGACAGCCAGAGGGCAGACAGGAGACAGCCAGACAGGACGTGGTGGGAACCAGATAGAGTTCTTAAGGCCACACCTCAACCCACTCCCTTCAACTAGACCCCTCCTATGTTTCCATCACCTCCCATAAAGTCATCAAATCAGGCTTTCACCTGCAGATTAACCCATATCATCTACCTTGCTTTAGAGGTCTTTTTTTTCCTGTCCCTTGCAGAAAAAAAAATTAAGAAACTGTTTGATAAAAAGACTACTGAGAGCAGCATCAGACTGGTTCAGGTAAACACAATCTAGTTCAAAAAGCAGTGGGACAGCAATTTAAAAAAGAAAATACTACAGAAGGAAAATTTTAGTTAATGCCATTTTGGTAAATGAAAAGTTAAATTTAAACATATGCGATGGATATATCATGGTAAGTACAAAAAAGAATGTGTCATGCTTATCTTTTCTGTTTAATTATTGAAACTTGTTTCTGCCCACCTACTTTTTAATAATTGAAATTAAGACTTGATGCCTTCTTTATTGCAATTTAGCAGCAAATTTGTGCAGATGATGAAATACAACAGCTGTTTAAATCTTTCATACCTGGATGATGGTGAGACCGAGATCATGGTGATGCCATACAAAGGCAAACCTCTGAGCATCGTTGAGCTGCTGTGAGATGAAGGAGTCTGGTGGCCTGCGAAAGACAAAATGGGAGTCTGCCTTCATTAACTTTCCTAGAGTCAAAGTTGGTAAGAGAGCACATTTAATACAGGATGTTCATAAGTCACAAGGTTCACGCCCAAGCCAAATGCAGGAAATGCCGAATGTCTGTCTAGGCACTGGAGACCCAAAAGGTCCAATCAAGGGCTGGGAGCCCACGGCACTGTCCCACGTGCTCCCGTGTCTGCAGATGATGGCTGAAGAAATCTTTACCGGAAGCAGGATAGGACGCTCACAGCAGAGATGACGACCAGAGCTCCCTCGAAGCAATTACAGCCATCCTTGAGGACAGAAAGGCCCCGAGCTCCTGCCTGCACCAGAAGAGCCAAGTTCCCTTCAGGACACCCAGCCGCAACAGAGCTTCACCTGGGAAACTGCCCACAAACTGGCTTCTTCTCTCAGTCCACTCTTGGGGGGGGGGGGGGGAAACAATCCCCGGGTTGGATCCACTCCGCCCACAATCACAACTCACTGCAGCTGGGAGTTCTGGCTCAAGTTGACCACTCTCAGTTCATGCTGATCTTTTTCCCAGCCAAACACTTGGGGCTGAGTGCCGAGTTCAGGGCACAGCATAAATTTGCCTTCCCGTTATCCTTAGCGGCAGTGCACAGCAAACTTTCCTCAGTGTTAGGGTTAGGATTGGCCTTCCGAGGAGAGGTAGCACGACCTTGTACATGGCCAAATGCTGAGGCGTGAGTGCCAAGTTGAGGACACCTGAAATCTTACACCTAGCGTTCTCCTTCGCGGTAGGGCAAAGCAAAATGCACTCAGGGTCAGGGTTAGGATTGGCTCCCTGTGAGGATCTAAGGGACATTCTCTGTGGACAAGGACTTGGAATTGCTTGCCAAGTTGAGAGCACATCAGAGAGTATACACAGCATTACCCTTCCCAACACTGCACAGCAAAATTTCCTCAGGGTTAGGTTTAGCATTTGACTTCCGGTGAGGCGCAGCTTGACCTTTTCCATGGCAAAATACTTGGGCTGGAGTGCAAGGTTGAGGGCATATGAAATGTTCCATTTGGTGTGGTCCTCAGCAGCAGGGCACAACAAAATGTACTGAGGTTTAGGGTTAGGATTGGCGATCCTGTGAGGGTTATGGTGAGGTTTCATGTGGCAAAATACTTGGGTTCGAGGGCCAAGTTTAGGGCACACCCAGTCGTAGAGTTAGGATGAGGCTTCTCAGCAGGGCACAGCAATATTTCCTCAGGGTTCAGGTTAGGACTGGCCATCCCGTGAGGGTTAGCTTGACTTTTTGCATTCCCATACAACGGGGCTTGAGTTTCAAGTTAAGGGCACGTGAAATCTCCCTGCCAGCGTTCTCCTTCTTGGCAGGGCACGAGAAAATGTCCTCCGGGGTTAGGGTTAGGATCTGGCTCCTGGTGAGGCTTACCTTGACCTTTTATACGGCAAAACACTTGGGCCGGAGTGCCCAGTTGAGGGCACGTGGAATCTTTAATTAGAGTTATGCTTGGCGTCACGGCACAACAAAATGTACTGACACTTAGGGTTAGGATTGGCCTTCCTGCGAGGGTTAGGCTGACGTTTCTCATGGCAAAATACTTGGACTTGCGTGCAAAGTTGAGGCCACGGGAAATCTTGCATTTAGCCTTCTTCTTTGCGGCAGGGCAGGAATAGAACGCACTCGGGGTTAGGGTTAGGACTTGCATTCCTGTGAGGTTTCCAGGGATGTTTTCCGCAGCCAAATACATGGGATTGCTGGCCAAGTTGAGAGCACATCAAAGAGTAGTGAGAGCATGACCCCTGCTGGCAGTGCACAGCAAAATGTCCTCAGGGTTAGGGTTAGCATTTGACTTCCCGTGAGGCTTAGCGTGACCTTTTCCATGGCGAAATACCTGGGCTTGAGTGGGAAGTTGAGGACACATGCAAACATACACTCAGTGCTATCCTTGGTGGCAGGGCACAACGAAATGTCCTCCGGGTTAGGGTTAGGTTTGCCCTTCCTGTGCGGGTTAGGCAGACGTTTTGCACGGCAAAATACTTGGGCTTGAAGGCAAGGTTGAGGCCGCCTGAAAACTTAGGTTTAGCCTTCTCCTTTGCGGCAGGGCAGAATAAAATGTACTCAGGGTTAGGGTTAGGAGGAGCAGTTCTCTGAGAGTTAGGCTGAACTATTTAGCGGCCAAACACTGGAGCTTGAGTGCCGAGTTGAGGGCACACCAGCTATTTCCGTTCGCATTGTCCTTAGCGGCAGTGCACGGCAAAATTTGCTCAGTCTTAGGGTTAGGATTGGCCTTCCAGGGAGTGTTAGAACGATCTTTTACAACGCAAAATACTTAGGCGTGAATGCAAAGTTTAAGGCACCTGAAACCTTACTTTTAGTATTCTCTTTCATGGCTGGGCACAGCAAAATGGACTCAGGCTTAGGGTTAGAATTGTCCTTCCTGTGAGGTTTACAGTGACGATTTTTTCAGCCAAATACTTGATATTGCTTGCCTTGTTGATAGCACATCAAAGAATACCAAGAGCATGACCACTGCCAGGAGTGCAGAACAAAAGTTCTTCACGGTTAGGGTTAGGATTTGCCTTCCACTGAGCGTTAGATTGAACTCTTACATGGCCAAATACTTGGGCTTGTGTGAGAATTTGAGGACACATGCAAACATACAGTAGTGATATCCTTGGTGACAGGGCACAACAAAATGTGCTCCAGGTTAGGCAGACAGACCTTTTACATTCTTCCACATTTGTCTCTGTGGGCAGTCTTTTACACTTTTATATATTTGTGTGTCTTGCATTATATCTGTTTTTGTAGTACATAATTACTGTTACATTCTTTGAGAATATATGCTGGCTTAAAGATAGTGGTTATGCTCAGGCAAACATTGTCACTAGTGTGTTGGGAACTTCTTTTGAAAATGATGCATGCCTGAGAATTATAAGTAATTTTACCTTCCAGAGATTTGGCAATTTTTCTCCTAATTTATTTGAAAGAATTTTATATATTATATGAAAAAATAACATATTGGCATTCTCTTATAATATATATTTCTTTAAAATATGACAGTGACATGGAAGGTGGCAGGGTTATATAAAAATACCCCACTGCAAGTTCCTTGTATTAGAATCATTTAGTGTTAATTTAAGATAAACTGTAGGAATTTTTAAATGATCGTTGTCACCAGGAATAACCACTAAAGATTAATACA
Source organism: Hystrix brachyura (assembly GCA_016801275.1). Classification (NCBI taxonomy): domain Eukaryota; kingdom Metazoa; phylum Chordata; class Mammalia; order Rodentia; family Hystricidae; genus Hystrix; species Hystrix brachyura. Next base: position 2,786,613 of record QZML01000795.1, read on the forward strand.
ATTATGGATGTAACTTGAGATAAGTATGGCATATGCAAATTTAATTTATTCAAAATATGTCTGGAAAGAATAAAGACATGATGAAGAAAGAAAACAGAGATTGAATAAGACAGTAGACTTAGTTCCCTGTATGCCTGTGATCTAACCACATTAAGTGTAGATGGACCACTATGGTGTTGATGTGCCACAACACGGTGGGTGTCGGCCAAAGATATATATGAGAGGGACATGCAGAGGCATGGAGTCACATGTCTAAACCACCCAGAGTGGGTGGCTAGCTATTAAGTGACAGCCTACAGGGCTACACGTCTGAGTAGGACCAAAACACATTGCCTTGAGGAGTGAACACTCTGGTCCTCTCCTCCCCACAATCTGATTTATCATGTAGATTGGCCCTGTGACAGACCACCCTGACCTTCCCCTGTCCCCTACATGAATTCCTGCAAGACGTCCTTCTTTTGTCCTCTATCCTTGCTTCCTAGCTCTATCAATAAAAAGTCACAGATCCTTCAATTCAGGTCTGTTTTTTCCTGAGACTCTGTCATGCTGAGGGGGTCTCAGTTAAGGGATCCCCTTTGGGCTTTCTTGAAGTTTAAACTGGACACGGACTCCAAGTAATTTCTCATCTTTTGCGCTATGCTGCCATTGTGGACTATGACGTAGCAGCTCTTAAAAAGTTAAATATTACAGTCAATAACTGTAGACCCAACTTTATGATGTTTGTTGGAGATAAACTCTAAATTAAATATAAAGCCCCATATACTTCATAAGACACACACACACACACACACACCCATTTGTATATATGAATGAAACTCTGAGAAATCTGATATGGTTTATTATTATGAGACAGATAAGGCTTCCAAAGCAGAGCATAACCACAGAGAGAAAGGTACATAAATATTATAACAATCACATTATGTGCAGGGACCTAAAAATGGAGCTTCATATGCACACTACAACATAATTATAAACATATATGTATACATTTAACATTGCAAACATTACTGACATTTAAAAGAGCAAAAAGACAAATGCACAATTTTAACTTAAAGCTTAATATCTCATATTAATAGTGACAGGAAGAAACAGGCAAACAAAACAGTAGTAAGTTACATATGAATTAGGTAATACTATCAACCAAGATGAGCTAATAGAAATATATAGGATACTACAATGAAAATGTGGAACATAAACATTATTTTAAATTCAGTGAAACTTCTTCAGTACAAAGTGCATACTGGACCCACTGCCGGCCGCCACCAGCTTGGCTCCCTTGGAGAGTGTCCCCCTGCAACAGGGGTGGGCATAGCCAGCACCCAGGGACCCAGAAACAGCACAGACACCCTCCTGACTGCATGAATACCTTGTGAAAGGTGAGAGACCCCTTTGGTGAGTTTTCAAAGGACATGCCCACGCAGAGCCATCCCACCACTGGCAGGGTCTATATCTATGCATGAATAAAATCTAGGCCACCCCCTCTGCCCCCCACCCTTTTTTTTTTTGCTTTTCTTTGTTACTTTCTCTATCCTTCCCCTTTCCCAAGCCTCCAATACCAAGTAGAGCCAAATATGACCTTGTCACTGAAGACAATCATGGGGACATAAAGGTCATAAGAGCCAAGAACTCCATAGACCCAAAAGAAACCATAAATACAGGCATTCCCTAGGAGAACACTAGTACCTAATCTTAATATAACCTCTCACAAAGAAAATATCAAACCAACACAGAGGATAAACTAAGAGGGGCAAAGTACATATCCATACAAAGAAAATGAATAGACATAGAAGTGAAACACACTCCCAGATCCCCAGCTCACCCAGAACAAACACAGGGGACAATGACATAGAGGAAATCAGAAGATACCCAATCAAACTCTCAGATATGATAGCAGCAGAAGTCGAAAAGCAGATAGGCTCAGCTATAGAGAACATCAGACTAGAAATAATCGTCAAGTCAAAAAAGAGATGACAAGCATAATGAAAGATTTGCTTAATGAGTTCAGAGTCGACACAGATTTTTAAAAAGAGGAGCTGAGAAAAACAATGGAAAACTTGAACATGCAACTTAGCAAAGAAATGGAACCCATGAAACAGATCCAAACAGCTACCCAAAACATAAAAAATTCACTGGAAAGTATACGTAGTCAACTGAATGAGAGTGAAGATAGAGTCTCAGACCTAGAAGATAGGACAGCAAGTAGTGACAATGAAAAGAAAGACCTCTTAAAAATAGCTACAGAAAATGAAAAACCACTACAATAGCTACAAGATGATGCAAAGAAGAACAATATAAGAGTAATAGGAGTGAATGAAAAAGCAGGAGACAATG
>QZML01000795.1:2789799-2803377 GCA_016801275.1 Hystrix brachyura
TGTGAACAAATGGACTTAGCAGATGTCTACAGAGTGTTCCACCCTATAACAGCAGAATACACATTCTTCTCAGCTACACATGGGTCATTTTCCAAAATAGACCACATACTAGCTCGTAAAGGATACTTAAGTAAATATAAGGGAATTGAAATTATCCCATGCATACTACCGGACCATAGTGCATTGAAACTACAATTCAGTGGTAACAGAAACCAATAAAACCACATAAACACATGGAAACTAAGTAATATCCTGCTAATAACAGCTGGGTCACAGAAGAAATTAAGCAATTTATACAGTTAAGTGATAATGACAATACAACATACCAGAACCTATGGGATACAGTGAAAGCAGTGCTACGGGGGAAGTTTATTGCATTGAACTCCCACATCAAGAAGACAGAAAGAACTCAAATAAACAACTTAATGTTGAACCTCAAGCAACTAGAAAAAGAAGAACAAATCAAACCCAAAGCTCACACAAGAGAGGAAATTATTAAAATCAGAGCTGAAATCAATGCAATAGAAACCAAGAAAACAATACGAAGAATCAATGTATCAAAGAGTTGGTTCTTGAAAGACTAAACAAAATAGACAAACCCCTAGCCAACCTTATCAAAAAAAGGAAAGAAAGACTCAAATTCATGCAATGAAAAATGAAAGGGGTGAAGTCACAACTGACCCATCAGAAATCCAAAAGAAGATCATCAACACCTACTTCAAGAACCCTGATCATTTCTGCTTCTTTTCAGTTGTTGCAGAATTATAACAATGTGTTGTATATCACACGTATGTTTCCTTCTGTCTGATTGCATTTTATTTCCTCTGACAATCAAAATGCCTCCTTAACTTAATTTGTTCTTTGCATGAATAATTTATTTGTAAGAGAACGAGTAGTCCCCTACAAGTGCATAGGAAGAGTGCCTGGAAACCACAGAGCCTTGAATGAAAAGTGAGAGAAGTACTTCTTAAGAGTGAGCTGGACATGATCCACAGAGATCTTGATCTTTGCCTCTGTGACAAAGCTTTGCTGTAAAAGCCGAAGTAGTCAGTGATGAAAGAAATATGAACGTGGCCTATCAACAGCTTACAAAACCTTTATAAAATAGTATTTCTGTAAATAATCTAATTAGAAAATAACGCTTACATCTTGTGAAAGGATTGAAGTGTAGAAAGAATAAAAACCTAATTGCACAAAACCCACAATCCAAATATGTACTTTCTTTTAAGGAAATTTTGTTACAAAGTAATGTCCCATTCAAAAGGAAATCTAACATAAATCTGATAGTTTCGGAGGAGTTCCAGATCATATGAACGTGACCATGAATTCACTAAGTGAAGCAAACACCAAGTTCCATACTTGATCTGTTCCAACAGTTCACAAACTTGCAGGACAATGTCTTCCATTCCCCACTCAGCACCACATCAGAATTAGCAATGCTCTTCTTAGGAGTCAGGAAAAACAAGGCACAACAAATTGAAAAGGTAGGTGGCAGATTCTTTCTATTGGCATATTTGAACCTTTGTGTTAGACAGCATACAGATAGATAGCTAAAAATTTAGTGACCTGATGAATAGCAAGGGCCGGTGGGCAGGTATTTCTATGACTGTATGATGACAGAGCTACGGAAGAGACAAACCCTTCCCAAATGCTTCCCATCTGCTTCCTATGCCTGCAGGTCCTTTGCCAGCTCAGCTGACCTGCTACAACTGCCCAACAATGAGATGTGAGCTTACAATATGAGGACTGTTGATGCAACTGACGCTTTGACTGAAATCCAAGGGTTACAACATTAGATGTGTTTTTGTAATGAATGGATGAGGATTTTTTGAAGTCTCTGATAAGGTTGTGGTGATTTTCAAAGAGCAAATTAACTCATCCATAAATCCATTAGGTCCTGGGCTTTTCTAAGTTGGTAGAGTTTTTATTACTACTTTGATTTCAGTTTCTGTTGTTGGCCTGTTTATGGTTTTATATCTCCTTGGTTCAATTTTGATAAGCCATATGTGATTTCAGGTTATACTACAAAGCCATAGTAACAAAAGCAGCATGGTATGGACACAAAAATAGGTAGATAGACCAATGAGATAGAACAGAAGATGTTAAAATCACACCCATGCATCTCTAGCCCTCTGATTTTTTCACAAAGGGGCCAGAATCAAACACGTGAAAAAAGATACCCTATTTCACAAACGGTGCTGGGAAAATTTGTTATGTGCAAGAATTAAAGACATTATACTATAGTGATACCTACATATCCACATTTATAGCATCTCTATTCACAATAGCTGAACTCTGGAAACAGCAAGATGCCCATCAATAGATGAATGTATAAAGAAAATGTAATATATATGGAATTTTATTCAGGCATAAAGAAGAATGAATTCATGTAATTTGGAGGAAAATGAATAAATCTTAAGAATGTTAAGTGAAATAAGTCAGACACAGAACATTGAATATCACATGATTTCTCTTATATGAGAAACCCAATTATAAATAAATTAAAATCTAGGCAGACTTTTTGGAATAGGGGAAGGAGATTAGAGAAAGGGAAGAGAGGGATGGTAGAGAAGAGAGGAAAGGGGATTAAAAATGATCAAAGTGTATATGTATCTACCAATTCCCCAAATAACTATAAATATCTGTATGGTAAATCATATACAAACAAAATAATGTAAAATGTCAATGAGCTATGTTAAATGTCAATCTAAAGCAAATAGAAGAGAAGGACTGAATGAAAAAGGCCAGAAATGGAAGATCATGGAAATGAGATGGAGCACAGAGCTAGGAAAAAGGAAGGGAAGAAAGCAACCCTGAAAGAAATAGAGTCTGGAGTATCTCACTGAAGCCAGGAGAGTGAGGAGAGAAAAATGCCTAAGATAAATGCCTGGGAATTGCATAGTTAAAATGGGTGGCAGTGGAGAAGGAGGTGGAGATGGGAGTTTGGAAATGCATAGAAAAATGAAAGATATAATTTCAAACAGGGATAAACAAAGAAAAACACTTTGGAATATTAAGGTGGAAACAAAGAAGCTATTATCAGGTATCAGAAATAGTCACGAAAGAGATTATTTTTCATGACTTTTCGTGTGATGTTACTACACACAAAATAAAATTTACCACTTAAACATTTTACAGTTTAGTGCCATTAAAAACATTAATGTGCTGTGCACCCATCACCACCATACATCTCCAAATCTTTTCCCCATCACAAACTGAAATTTTGTATCATTATATAGTATCTCTCATTATCCATACCATAAGCTGGCATAATCCCTATTTTAATTTTCAGCTATATGAATTCCACTATTCTAGGTCTCTTATATAACTGGAATTATACTGTATTTGTCCTTTTAGTTTCTAGCATATTTCACTTAGTAAAATGTTTTCAGGGCTCATCCCTCTTTTGTCTTTTACCTTGTATCAGAAATTTCATCCCCTTTTAAGGCTAAATAATATTCTTCTGAGAGAGAGATGTTGTTTGCCATATAGAAGCTTTTTACTTTGACATAATGTCATTTTCCAACTTTTGTTTTTGTTGCCTTGCTTTGGCTAGTATATGCAAAATGTTTTGCCCAAGCCAATGTTCTGAAGTGTTTCCCCTACATTTTCTTCTGGTAGTTTCCAATTTTTGGATTTTACATTTGAGATTTTCATCTATTTTGATCTTTGTATATTGGAATAGAGGGCTAGTCTCTTTACTCTACAGATGAAAAGTCAGTTTTCCCAGAAATACTTATAGAAGAATCTTTTTTCCTCTGATGTACATACTTGCTACCTTTGTTAAAATTCAGTTGGTCATAAATATATGAATTTATTTCTCAGTCTTATATTCTGTTCCACTGATATATGTGTCCCTTTTTATGCCAGTGTCATGTTGCTTTGTCACTATAACCGTGTAGTATGTTTTTGAATTTCCAAATATTCTAGAATTTTCCAGCTTCTTTTTGTTATTAATTTCTAGTTTCACTCCACTCCACTATGATAGAAAAAGAAACTTAATATGATTTCAATATTTTTAATTTATAAATATGTTTTACGGACATGGTCTATCATGAAGTACATTCCATATTCATTTGAGAGAAATGTATGTTCCATTGTTATTGAATAAGTTGTTCTCCTTACATCTGTTAGATCCAACTGATTTATACAAAAAGCGTATTTGAATAAATAAAGAAATACTAGGAGTCTCATGAACAAAAAGGCAAAAGAAAGATTAGTCACAAAAGAGAAGATTCAACTAGGAAAGAAATACAAAAGAAAACAAAATGAAGTGGCATTTTCTACGAATGACATGAGAGACTTGAAATCCCTCCAAAGAATGGAAGCAGTTGGGATAATAAAGAAAACCATGCCAGGGCAGAAAGGCAACATTCTGCTTAGTGAATATTAATGAATTACAGTGGTACCTCAGTTTACAAACTTAATTTGTTTTATGATTTGGGGGAAGATGGCTGCATCTGTGTTTCTGTGGGGAAGGTGGCCATCGTAGTTAGTGTCTGTCACCCAGTGCAGAGTTTGCAAATAGAAGCAAAATTTTTCCAAACACTTTCAATTGTGAACCAAATTATTTGCAAACACAAGGGTTCATGAACTGAGGCACGACTGTACATAGGAGATGGTAAATGGGTACATGGTGGTATATTTCCATGACCAAAAATTTAAAGTAAGATATTGAAGACAGTAAAAAAACAATGGCTATAAAAAGCAGATCATATTTCCTGGCTTTATGTTATATGAATAAATTAAGAGACAACAGTTAGTGTGGAAAACTCATGTGTCAGATAAATCAAATAGAAAACGCCAGTTCTGGGAAAGAGGAGATACCTTATGGATGTTTACCAGCTAGAAAACAAAACAAAACAAGAACACCAAGAGGAGTAAGGAGTAAGAAATAGCTGTATGAGACCAGTGAGGGCAGTCAATGGACAAGATTTTGTTCAAAATATATGATGTCTATTCTGGGGGCTGTTGGTAGTATATGCAGTAAGGGAAAGTGGTTGCACATATCATTTTTTTTTTCTGTGTTCCATGATATATACAGGCTTCTGTATATCAGACTAATTCCTTAAGTTGTTTTTTAAATTATTTGACTTGTTTTCCCTATTTGAAAACTTAGAGAAAACTAATAAATCTTATTCTGAGGTTATTAATATGTACATATCTAGACCCACATCTAGGAGAGATGGTAGGAAATACAATAATTGGCACATATGGAATTATCTAATGCTAGAAAAATCTCCACTAAGCACTTCACTGTAGAAAGGCACAAACACATCTTTTGTAAGGAATTAATAAAATATTCTCTTTGATATGCAGTTTAAGAGTACTAAGAACACATCCTTCAAAAAGAAAATCTAGGAGATATTATTTAATCAAATGACAAAGCTATTAGTAACAGCTGATTGGTTCCTAAAAGCGCAATTTCCTTTAGCTTTGTTCATTTGCTTTTGTTATTGTTGTTTTTAACTCCTAGATACAATGAAAGTGGCATAATCTTGTGAATATAGACAAGTATTAAAGTGCTCATATGCAAAAACTTCTGAGAATTGCAGGGAATTTGGGGATAACTTGTATCCAGATGTCAAATCCTCCTTATCATATACCAAGAGCATTTTTGGGAACGGAAGAAAATAATAAAGGGATTTTTCATTTTAATAAATCCAGGATTTAAATTTGAGCAACTTGTTGATCTCTGTGAATTAGAACCTTGCATCCAAACTCAATCTCTTCATGACACACCTTATATCTCAGGAAAATTTAACCTTAGTTATTCCCTCCATTTAGAGGCTGAATTTCTCATTACTACCATATTTTATGGAGAAGTTAGATTCCTTTCTCTCTGTCACTCAGCTAAATCCATCCTGCTCTACATAAAGACTCACTTTTATCTTGTGACTATCTATAAATAAAAAATCAAATCTTCATGTGTGGACTGCATTACTCTTCTTATTTTCTTTTTCCCTTTTATTCTATATTTGGACTAGTTAGTTCACCAAAACTCCAGTAGTCCATGCTCCAGTTCAAATTAGGAAAGTTGTAATGAACAAAATTATTGAGAGATTTAACATATATATCTCGATAAAGGAGACCTGGAAGCATCTTATCTTGGGTGTCAAGGAAGCAAATATGCAAATTTTTCAGTTCTGAAAATGTTCATATTGCTTACCTCCAACCTATGTGCATCAGAAATCTCACCAAAAATGAATTTTCCAGTGATGTTGTGACAACAGTCTCATTGCTGGTGTTCTAAACAGCCCATGACAACAAAAATTGTTGCAGCAGATTTGGAAAAATAAAAACCCTGTGATGGTGGAAATGAAAATGGTTCAGTCACTGTAGAAATGATTCTCAAAATGTTAAACAGAAATCTTCTATGACCTTGTGATCCCATGAACAGTTATATGCCCAACATAAATGAAGATGCTAATTACAAATGTACATGAAAGGTCAGAACAACATTATGAGGCATAGGCAAAAGATATAAACAAAATAAATATCTATGGATTGATGGATGGTAAAGAAAATGTGGTATATCCGTTAAATGGAATATTATTCAGCTGTAAAAGGATTGATGCAACGATCTTTTCTATAATATGGATAAACACTGAAAATAGAATAAGAAGTGGAAGTGTGAACATAACAGAGCCAAATACTTCATTATTTCAGTTAGAATAACAATGAAACAAATTAATAGAGGAAAGAAAGATTATTGGATTGCAGGTTACGCAGAGAAGAAAGAATAAAATACAGGTATTGTTTCAGTGGTGAAAAAATTGTTGCGAAACTAGACCATGGTGATGGGTACATAAATGTGTTAATGTCCTGAAAAGCACTGAAATGTGCAGTCTAAAACAGTGAACCTTATAGTATATGAATTATATCACAGTGAAAGGGGGGTCCATGCACTTGAAGGTCAGGAACATTTTGAGTTCTATCCCCCCTCCCACCCACAGACATGCTCGGGATACAGAGTGTACCAAGGAAAACATTATTTTTTGACCCATCACTTTCCCACTGAAAGCTCCTCATTTCTCCTACATAGCACCTTGACAGAACATTTTGGGAAAAGGAGGGTTGCTGATACACTTTCTACATTGACTGTCCCCAAAGGAACCTTTGTGAAAGCTTTGTCTCTCTGGTGGTATGAAGGGATGATCTAGACCTTCAACATGAGGAACCTCGTGGGAGGTCTTGAGGGCATTAGGGGCTCCTGGAGAGAATGATGGGACCCCAGTCTGCTCCATGTGACTGCTTCCTGGCTCCTGATGGAAGCAGTTTGTTCCAAAACCTCACCCACATTGATGTGGCATCACCACCAAAAAGGCCAACAAATGGGGACACCGAATCCAAGTTTAACCCTCCAGAACCATGAGCCCAAATAAACATCCCTTTGTTGCCCGAGTAGCTTGAGAGAAATACTTCAACATGGTGACACAGAACTGACTAATACAAAGCAAGATTTTATTTTCCCTCTAAGCTCTGTACTCAGAGGGAATCATCTAGTATCTGTTCCCACTCACCCAGGCTTGCTCTCAGATGTTATCAGGATGTCTACAGGCCCAGCCTTCTCCCTGGGCACCTGTGTGACTGCGCTGAGGGCAAGTCTACAGCATAATAATTTATTGTGCCTCACATATTGGGGGGAAGGTTTAGTCTTGAGATTTTCAAAGAAGACCGTCTTATCATATGAACAGGCGAAAATATTTCACATTAAACCAGAAAGCTGTTTTATGTAGTATAAGACAGCAGACAAACATTTAAGTTCCTCACATAGACTCTCTCTCTTGAAATCTCACCTTTGTAATTCACTTGCTAAGTAAACTAATGCTAACTCATTTTTGCATCAGTTCTATTACTGGTAAGATGGGGATACTAAACATTCCTACGTTGTTTTATTTTTGTTTATGCGGCACTGGGGTTGAAACACAGGGCTAAGCACACGGAGGCAAAGACTCTATCACTGAGCTGTATCTCCACCTCAAATGAGGGCAAATTAATGTAAAATGCAGGAGAATATATACTTCAATTACAACAAACAATACTCATTAATATTACTCTACATAGAGTAATACCATGCATATGCAGAGAAGGAGACTCCTGACAAAACAGATGTTTAAATGGTGTTAAAAAGCACACTACCTCCTTCCATTATGTCTTATACACATCTCAGCCTGGCATCCAGCCCATCAGTCTGAAGCCAGTTCACCAGAATATTGTGATCCTGACATCTCAGACAAGGTATTTGGTTTCATTTCCTTATGAAACATCAGAAGGCTCCCATTCAAAATGCCCCCTGCTCATTCAATAGCTCTTCTCATTTCCAGCATGTCAAGGGAGCAAGTTAAACAACTTTCTCACTGAGTGTAAGCTATAGAAAGCATCTGAGACAGCTGGAGGGTAGTTGAGAGTTTACAGGGAGGACACTGGCAAGAACAGAGCATCAAGGAGTAGTAAAGAACACTTTCCCTGGAATTCTCTGAGACATACTCTCTGTAACTCTCTGGATTACAATTAGCTATTTTCCTGGGTATATAGAATGATTACCAGAAACAGCCTGAGAATGAATAAAAGGATTCTGCATTGAAACATAGAAAATATGAGCTTCATGTAGGGACAGTAGGGACACTTAGGTGGGATTAGAGTAAGGAACTGGGCCCCTTGAAGAAGTAGAAAGGAAATCGCCTCCACATCTCAGCAAGCAGCAGAAGTCTACAGACTGTGGTTAGACTTGCTCTTCTGTGTAGCTACACTGTCCCACCTAAGTCCTCCTTTTGGGGGGCACAGGAGTGCAGGGTCTAAATTCTTCTTTAAGTAGATTATTTCTCCGCTCAAAATTCCCATGTTAGCCCGCCAACAAAATTCCACTATTAAGCCCCTAGCAACAAGTCCAATAACCAATCGAGCAGTGACCCTCAGAGGGGATGGAGACAGGACCCCCAACCCCATAAAACAGGATCTCAGCCCCAGATTCCTTGGTGTCCCAACTCCGGGCCTTCCAAGTGGCTGTTTACAACTTCCTCTTCAATACCTGCAATAAAATTACTTTCACTTTGCATTGGTCTTCTCTGACTCTTCCTCCTCTTGTTGCTTATGGGAGAGAGACAGCCCAACGAGGGTGAGCCTGGCTACGATTACACCCCAGGCCCACCAGACCCAAAACTTTGTAGTTATTTCATAACCTAACTGTGCCTTAAGAACAATTCAACAGCCCACAATATAAGATACTTTCTAAGCTTGTGAGAACGCAAAGTGAGATGGAGTGGAAGGAGATGAAGATGGTGGAACTCCAAAATTGTAGTCAATGGAAATAAAGTACAACGTGCTCTCCCAGTGAGTCAAGGATTACCAATGACTGCAGATCTAAAATTTGTTTCTACAGCAAAAGCAAGAATAGCTGCAGGGTCTGAACTCCACCGTGGCGTAAATTTGTATGCACAGAATGAGGAAGATCAACCTGGTTGAGAAATCTAAAGTTGCTTCGCTTGAAACAACAACGGAAATGACATGGAGGAGACAAGAGGAAAGGTATATATATTGAGTACCTCACCATCCAAACCACAGAGGCTACAGGCTCCCTGCTACAATCGCTTCCCTGAGGAGGGCAGGTAAGTGGTACCAGCTGCAGCAGCTTAGTGATATGAGGTGCTTTCGAAAATTGTAACAGTTCTTTTTTTATATCAAGCATAAAATTCATTGCATTATACTTATTTTGAAGAGGAAAAATTAGAATATCATCTTTAGCCTTTACTGAAACAATTTCTTTCTCAGAAAATACATCATTACTTGAACATAGACAGAGGTCACAAGCCCACAGACTCTGAACAGAGGTGTCAGAGGCCTGTTGAGCGCTGCCTGGAGGTGACCCGCGGAGCTCTCGCCCTGGCATCTCTTAGACGGTCTGTGGACCTAGACCTGGCACAGCCAGTGACGGATGAAAGAGAAAATGTTCTAGCATGTTTTACACAAAAGTATTTTAAAATAATGTTCTCATAAATATTTCATTGTGGGAGGCTTGAAAAGTAAAACTAACAAAAACCTTAGTTGCCAGAATCCAGGAACACAAACAGGTCATTTTCTTCAAGGAAATTTTGCTGCAGAGTGATGTTCCATCAAAAAAGCTATAGTGACATAAAACTGATGCTTTTCTAGGAGTTCCGCGTCACAGCAAGCTCACCATGAGTTCACTCAGCGAAGCGAACATCAAGTTCACGCTTGATCTGTTTCAACAGTTGAGAAAATCAAAGGAAAATGTCTTCTACTCCTCTGCCAGCATCTCAACAGCATTAGCAATGGTCCTCTTAGGAGCCAAAGGAAACACTGCACAGGAAATTGAGAAGGTGAGTGTCAGAATCACGGTATCTAGAAGTGGCACTTTTCTGTTGGCAAGCAAGGGCAGAGACGTGAGGATCGGGTGTCCTGATGGGTGAGCCTTCCCGTCACTGTGTTATCACAGAGCTATGGGACCAACAAAACCTTCCCCTAATGCTTGCCATGTTCTTCCTTGTGCCCTGATACTATTTCAAAGGTGAGCTGACCTTCTACAACAGCCCAACAATGAGAAGGACAATGAGAAGGGAGCCTAACGGAGCACTACTGATGTCTCCCGTGCTTGGCCTTAACTCCAAGGGAGGCACAGCCAGAGGTTCCTCAGCTGTGGGTGGATGAACATCCGTTGAACTGTCTGCTGATAAGCCAGCTCTGCTGTGATTTTTCAAACACCCCACTGGTATCCTGAAGACATCTGGAAGTTTGGGCTGCTTTTTTTTCTGTTTTTTTTTATTATTATTATTTTTTGTTTGTTTCTCTCATTACTTTTGAGGGTTTTGTCTTGAGCCCACCTTCTTAATGGGGATTGGACCAAACCATTCACACTGTGGTACAACTCTTGCCCTTTCATTGGGTTTTTTTGTTTTGTTTTTTTTTTTTTTTGAGTTGGAATTTCCTTAAATTGCTAAAGTCTGCAGGTTGAGAATCTAGTTGTGATTCTTCTGCCTCAGTCGCCCAGAGTGTTGGATCACAGACATACCCCAAAACAATCTACTTTCTTTCCTCTGATTTACACAGATCTGTTGAGTTAGATTTTCGTGTCCCATTTGCCATCTCTTCCAGGTCTTTCACTTTGATGAAATCACAGAGAAGACAACAGAAAGAATTAAAACCGATCACGTAAGTGCATGAGCACTTTGACTAAGGACAGCTTCAGGTATCTGAGAGGGCCACAGTAATGCTGGAATTTTAAATAATCTTAGAAAAGGCAGCTTTTACAGAAAACCGTAAAAACTACATAAGAGCACAGAGAGTGGATTCACATTTCGTTTACACAGTTAATATTCTCCAGGTTTTCGTTCAACCAGAGAAGGTCAGCACTTTACTTATGACAGTGAGTCTAAAGCAGATGATCATTAAGACTATCTAAATCAATGAGGAGCAGAACTGGGTTCAAATTTCAGTTTTGTTCCTCAAATGTGGTGAACATCAGCAAGACACAAATGCTCTGAGTCACAGTGACCTCATCCCAATGAAATGGGGTAAAGAAGAATCTAAATCAGCTCCTCAAACATTTGCAGACAGTACTTCAGCTGTCAAAATTAGAAGCCATAATAAACTTTAGCTAACATCAAATAACAATTATCTTGAGCACAAAAATACTGACATAATGCAATTTTCATTAATTCTAGAGCCAAGAGAAAGAAGCACAAATTGAGGTATATTTTGGAAATGATGCTTACCAAATATATTGGTTTAGAGTCTCAATGCTCCAAAACCTTTAAAGGCCAATAAAAATATCAAGATTTCAATGGACTTAATTTGAAAACATGGCTCCGCTAATTTAATCTCCTTGGAGAGGTTATTTAATTCTCACAGTTTTCTTACTTCCATTTCACAAAACTCTGATTACCTTTTCTAGTCCTTATCTAGGTATCAGCAAACCACTGTTCTTACATTTAGAGACTGACCACAACAAGCATGGGACCCCGATCAACATCAAAGGGTCTTAGCAGACAGAAAGGGACATAACCAAGGGTGACAATATGGCTTCAAGTTTTAACACATTTAAATTATACAAATTTCAAAACGACCATCATTGATGGCTGTTAGAAATGAAATGCAGTGGCTGCCAAAACAACACAAAGTTTGGCCTGGAAGATAATTTATAACTATTTACAACAATGACAATCCAAAATACTGAATGTCTACTTCAGCAGAGAACAGACAAGAGTATTTCAGAGTGTGTAGAAAGAATTTCCTGGAGGAACTTGAATACAAGGTGGATTTCAGTAAGGTTATGTGAGACAAAACATCTCCAATATCATGGAGTAAGCAAGAGGTCATCTTTGAGTTTGCCAACAAACAGTTACTGATGTAACAGACTTCACAGGAGTTTAGTACTTGAAGAGCTAAATACTAACCCAATCAGCATTCTTTTTGATATTTAAGGTTGAACAGTCAGGAATGGTGCATCACGAATTCCAAAAGTTTCTGACTGAATTGAACAAGCCTACTGATGCATATGAACTGAAGAGCGCCAACAGGATCTTCAAAGAAAAGAGGTTCCAATTTCTGCAGGTAAATCTCACGGGGCCTGCACACCTTTCATCTGCACCCTAAATCTGCCAACAGGCAAAGGCCGAGTTGGAGGTAGTGATGGCCATGGTCCTGGCTGACTCACATGGGCAGCATGTCCCCAGAGAGCAGCAGTCCTTAACCCCACCAGGGCCTTACCAGAGTGTCACAGCCACGACATCGAAGGGGTAAAGTGTGAGTTCAGGGAAGATTTTATGAGAAAGGGGGATGTGGGGCAATAGAGCTGCTCTTGAGATGTAGCGATGAACTGACTTAATCAGAGGGAGCGTTTTAGGGGGAAAAGTGTGGGTAATGGGACTGTTCTAGAATGGCCACACTTGGAAGGTCCCTGAGGAAAACAAACGGGAAGGACCAAAGAACACTGACTTCCCAGGATGGGAGAAATAACAAAGGTTAACTTTACTGGTGAGAATTCGCAGAAGCAGTTCATCTCCTTCAGAGTAACAAGCTTTAAACTTTGCACACTACACCTCTTTCCCACCCGGCTGCTGCATTTTGGCAGAAGGTTTTGACCTTCAGTGGTCCCCTTTCCTGGTCAGGCTGCACTCCTCTTTCACACTACCTAGATGGCACCCACAAAAAAACACCCAAGTAGTAATGAATCTGGGCAGAGCCTGGATTTAGCTTACAAGACTTAGAAGGAATGAAATTTGCTGCACAAGTCACTCTTAATGGTCCTTTTCTTCGGTTACATCTCAAAGGAATATTTGGATGGCATTAAGAAATTTTACCTAGCTGGTGTGGAATCTGTCGATTTTGCAAATGCTTCAGAAGAAAGTAGGAAGAAGATTAACACCTGGGTGGAAAAAGAAACACACGGTAGGTAATGGGAGGGCCGCCCATTAGAGAGACCCATGAGAACCCTGAAGGGGAGCCCTGGTCTGGCACAGCAGGTGTGGCCCTGAGGTTGGATGTTGGGACAGGTTCACAGAGAGGGTGGAGGAGCATGGTAGATGGTGGAGTGGCTCAAGTAAATGTGGAGATTGCAAA
>QZML01000795.1:2809305-2834692 GCA_016801275.1 Hystrix brachyura
TATTACTCTGCCATAAAGAATGATAAGCTTGAGATATTCCTAGGTGAATGGATGCATCTGGAGACCATACTCTTAAGTGAAATAAATCAGACATACATGTTTAAATATGCCATAGTTTCTCTGGTGTGAGAAAGTAAAAGTGTAAATAAACTCTAAAATGTATTATATTGGGAAAGGGAAGAAAATGTCCAAATGGGAAAGGGAACAAGGGAGGGGGAAGGGAACAAAGGACGGTAGAAATAAGAACTGGAAGGAAAGAATGGAAACAAAGCTTTTGTCAATAGGGAGGGATGAGGGGGTCAGAGGAGGGAATGGGAAAAAAAAGAAGTAACAAGATATGTCATATACAGGTACAAATCCCCTATGATGAATGTTATCACTGTGTACATCTAAAATGTACCATTAAAATAAAAGAAAAGAAAAAGAAAAGCCCCCCACCGCCCAAAAAAAGCTGTGATTTTTCTCCTGAGCCTACAGTTTTGTGGCCGTGTCGAATACTGAAATATTCAATGTAATGTAATAGCTGTCACAAACAATTCTTTTACATAAATTATAATTAATTTATATGGTTTGATTGTTGATTCTTGTGTTTCGGAGAAGACATCATGGGTACCAGGTCAAGGAGAAGGTCAGGAGCTTTCCTAAGCAATACCAGATAGCTGCAGGTAAATACGAAAGCAGAACTGATCTGTCATAGGCAACTGTGGGCAAAAGGAAGAGGCCCTGCCAAGTGGTCCTGGAGGAGCTGGAAACAGGTGTATTAAAGAGAGGATCATTCCCAGAAAGACAGAGGCTAGTTCTAGACAGAATGAAAGAGAAAGGGTCTTATGAAAGGGTAGTCTTAGAAGTTGGGTTCAGGGAACAAGACTAAGTAAGTAACTTCTCACCCAACATAGACTTCGGGTCTCCACTTTTTCCCCTATGCCCTGCTTCATTCAGTATGAGAGATACTCCTCAATTAGCCTGAATTTATGCAGCTATAACAACTAATCGCCCATTTTTATTTAAAAAGACTGCTGGACAATCCTTAAAATAAAACGCAAACACTGACTTCCAGTGAGTCATCATCTGACTTAGGTTTCAGGGTAATGCTGGCTTCCTGGAAAGACTTTACAAGGATTCCCTCCCTTCCAGTTTCATGCAAATTTCTGAGGAGTATGGACACAAGTACTTCTCTAAGGATCTGGTAAAATTGGCCAGTAAATCTGTGAGTCCTGAGCTTTTCTTACTTGGTGGAGTTTTTATTAGTGCTTTGATTTCACTTCCTCTTATTGGTTTTTTTAGGGTTTTATTACTCCTTAGTTCAATTTTGATAAGGCATATGTGTCTAGGAATTGAACCATTTCTTCTAGATTCTTGAATTTATTGGAGTATAAGCTGTTCAAATAGTTTCCTATAACACTCTGGATTTCAGTGGTGTCATAATTTCACCATTTTCATTTCTGATTACATTGATATGGGTCTTCTCTGCATTTTGTGAAATGGTTAATTAATCTTATTCTTTCAAGAATGAACTCTTTGATTTATTGATTCTTTGTGCAGGTTGTGTGCATGCGTGTGCATGTGTGTGTATGAGTGTGTGTATGTGTGTGTTTTTTTTTTAGTCTCTACTTTATCGACCTTTGCTCTGATCTTTAGAATTTCTTTTATTCTACTCAGTATGAGTTTGGATTGTGCTTGTTTATCTAGGACCCTGAGATGTACCATTAGGTTATTTCTTTGGGCTCGTTCTATTTCTCTAATGTACATATTTACTTCTACAATCTTCCTCTGAGCAATGTTTTCATCATGCCCCCAGATGCTGGCATGTTATATTTTCATTCACATTTGATTCTGGAAATTATTAATATCTTTCTTCTATTTCTTCTATGATCCACGTTGACTGAGTGCATCAAGGAATCCGCATATGACTGTTAGTTTCTATATTACTTTTGATGTTGATTTCCAGTTCCCTTCCATTGTAATTTGATAGGATGCAACAGATTATGTCAGTTTCTTTTTTTATTCATTGAGACATGATCTATGGCCTACAACATGGTCTATTTTGGAGAAGGTCTGGTGAGCTGCTGAGAAGAATATGTATTCTGGAGTTCTTGGATGGAGCACTCTGTAGATATCCTGTTACATCTACTTCTTCAGTGATGTGGTTTAGCTCTGACACATCTTTGTTGATATTTTGGTCGAATAGACATGTCTATTGGTGAGAATGGGGTATTAAAGTCCCCAACTATAAATAATTGTACTGGAATCTGTTTGCTCTTTATATCAAGTAGTCTATATTTCATAAAATTAGGTGTTCCAGCATTAGGTGCATACTTATGCCCAATTGTTATCTCTTCTTTTTACACTATTCACTTTGCTAACACTATATCCAGTAACCTGTTCATCTGTTCTATCAGAATTGCTTTGGCCTTCATTCTTTTCCTTGAGGATGAAGATGGAATTCCTTTGGTATAGGGAAACTGTCTTTCACATGGGATTTTCTCTTCTGCCTTTAAGAAACAGCTCAGAAGCCCGAATCCCCTTTCATAACTGCTAATTTTCCACGGCCTTTAGTGAGGTAGTTCATCTCTCATAACAACACATTTTAAAATTCTTTCCTATGGATCCTCCTTGTAGTGTTACCTGGCTACCTAGCACCTCTGCCAGCAGGAAGGACAGTTGTTTATTATTTACACAACCTCCAATTGCTTTCTTAGCCGTTGGTTCACCTTGTCCTGACGCAGGGGCTCCCATTTACCCAGAGCAGGAGAGATCCTGTGTGAGGTGCTGTGCAGACTCAGAAGGGCAGAACTTGGGTCGTGCCTTCGCCTGGACAAGAGGCTGTAAGACACTGTGCTGCGCTGCTGTTCCTCCACACCTGGGTCATGAGCCAGCTTGCAGTTTTCTCCGACACTGCCAAAATACATCCACAACTGGCTCTCCTGTTTTAATGGCCAGGGCTCACATTTTTAATGGCCAGAACATTCAGAGAGACAAAATTCCACCCCATTCTGTCTCAACAGGAAGTGCCTCTGTCACATTTATATATCAAAAATGCAACAATATACAAGAAGTGTCTTTTCTTTTTGTTCTCAGTATACAAAATTTTGAAAGATGAAAGAATACAACCAGAATTTCAAACCAAGCTTCACTGGCTGCAGATCCACAACCACCGAAGGAAAGAAGGACTCAGAAGTGAAAATAACAAGACCTAGTGAGCACGGTGGAGGCTGAGTACTGCCTGGCTCAGTCCTGGCTCGGCCGTGGCTCCAGGTATGGATCTGTGCAGACGGGCAGCCTGAACTTAGTGAGCTTCGGGTCACCTCTAGCTCTCATCGCTAGAAGCTGAAATCCTTTTATTTTACACATAGCTAAATGTAACTCATCGGACAGGTGTCCTCCAGCTGTTCCTTTCAGCACTGAGGTAATCAGGTCGAGGAGGACAAGGTACAAAGACCACTTCTAGCATATGTACTTTCACCAGAACCACAATGTCATCATTTGCTTATTAACAATGTATTTGTTCATTTGGTTCATAGGCGCTGGGTAATTAAACATATTTTGCATGCCTACTTGATGCCAGTAAGCTACTCCTAAAAGATAAAAGGTAAAATGACCAGACTGTACATTCACATTGCCCAGATACTTAGTCAACACTCTCTGCCCAGAAATACACATTTAGAAATGAATATACATAATGTGAGAGGTCAAGCCCTTGAAAGCATTTGGTCTCAGTGTGTGAAGCGTCAACACTGATTCCCAGTGAAGCTGCCCAGGAGATCTGGGACCCTTGTTTAAACACAAGGATCCCCAAAGTCTTGGGAATCTCGATCCTGTTTGGCCTATTTGGGCAAATAGCAGTTATTCTGCAAGCTTTCATTCCTTAATATGTTGAGCAAAAGTAAACCACAAGGGCCCTCACCTTGTCTCTATTCATGATGCTGTGTAATTGGATGAAGAAATTCCGGTTTGCCTCTTTACTGTGAACCAACATGGTGGACAACAGATCAGTCTTCTGACACCAGCCCCTGTGCAATCCCTGGCAGACTCTGGATCCACCACTTTCAAGAGTCTCGCTGGGTTAGCAGCACAGTGTCTCATTTCCTAGAGGCTCCGGGCTGGCGCTGTGGGTGCTGATCAGCAGGTAACCAGAGAGCTCGCTGTTGTAGCATCTAAGACTCCAGACATCAGAAGAAACTTGGAACCAAATTGACAAGCAATCATACTTTTAATGACAAAATATCCTTAAATGTTGAAAAATATTAACCAGTTAAACAACGTAGGAAATACGGACAGCAGCCCAAGTCTTTGGGAGGCTTGCTGAGCAGCGGCCACAGCCTGGGGTAGCTTCAGGCCTCAGCGAATGGGCGCTGCCAAGACTGAACAGGGTCTCAGAAAGTCATCGGCTCTGAACGCCTTGATTGCTCCTTAAAAAATGGCGGCTGACAGGGTTTCCCAAGGCTGCCCAGGAAATGGGTCTAGTAAACTCAATTTAGTCAGAGCAGCTGAGCAAGAAATTTGCAACCCCCAGGTCCCCTGTGGGGCCTCTTGTCTGACTGCTCCTCTCCTCCTTCTCTGCTGCTCTCACAGCTCTTCCTCCGGGGGGTCCCTCCTCTGCCTGCCTGCACACCCACCTCTTTACCCCTCCATTTGCACCTCTTTACATTGACTTTAGCACTGTCCAGGCTTCTTACTGGTATCCTAAATAATCTTTTAGTGTCCTTACCCTCATTAAATCAGGTAATGTGTTTTGGATTTTTATCTTCTACATTATGGATGTGTATGTTAAATATTATATATATATATATATGAAGTACATAAATTAAACTGCAAAATGATCCTCTCTCATTACTCTCTGAATTAAATACCAGCAACAAAAGAGACAATGTTTCTTCTCCCTGATCCAGGCACACACTCTCCTTCTTTCTCCTTTTGCCCTCAATCTCTCCCTTATTCTTTCCTCTGTCCTCCCTCCTTTCTTCCTTTCTTCCTTCTTTTGCCCTTCCCCAATTAAATTCTACTTTATACACAAACCGCAGATAACAGAAATGCATAATGCTCACTCTTTCCTGCTCTCAGCTCTACTCGGTGCAGTGACAAGTTAAATACAATTCGGATGCCTTTCCCCAGGCGAGCCTTTCTGTGAGAAGCTGCATCATCCCACTAACATACACTAGAATGCCATCTCCACTGCAGCGTGGAATCGCAGACTGGTGCCAGGATGGGCTGGGAGATAAGGGGATTTGAGAGACTGAAAGACTCAGGAGGCCCTCAGGCTTATTGAGGTGAACCAGAATGTGCCAAAGCCCATCAGGATTAATCGGTTCCATGGTAGGATCAGAGAGGACACCACTGAGACTCCACTTTACTACGGACTCATTTTTCCACTGAGCTTGCTAAGATATCAGCAAAAAAAACAGCCAAATGAAGGTTTACATCTCCAAGCCAGAAACTACAAGGGCTGTAGGAGGCAAGAGAACTGTTTCCTTGGCAAAGTGCTTACAAAAGCAGTGCAAATGGGCAGCTGTGGGAAGAACTCCACTTTCTTTCTACCGATGCAGATGCCGTACTGAAAAGTAGAAGTGTATATGGAAAGTCATAATATCTGTAATTAATGAGGGAGAAGGATATCTCTATTATTATCTTTATTATTGATTCATTTTTATAATAGCATCAGGAACCATCTGGAACCGTGGCAAAGTGAGATGATGAAAGCGCCTCCATTCGATCCTAGCTCTTCCTTGTCAGGTGGCCCGCGTGGGAACCTGAAGTTTGCTGAACTGCTAACTCTCTGCAAGCCCCACACGAAGCCTCCTTCTGTGGGGCAGAACAACCTTTACCTAGTGTTGCCAATGATAAATGGCTTTTCTTGATATATGTGTAAATCAACAGTTTTATGGCAATCTCGTGATTGTGCTGTATACAATTCTATAACAATCTTGTGACTCTGATGCAATTGCACTTTTTGCCTATGTTGACCCTACTCTGCTTTGCATCAGTGTCCAGGTTCTTTTCCTTGGGCATGAGCCCTCGCTTGATGGCCGGCTAATAAAGGATGCTAATTGGCATACACTCTGCGTGTATGTGGCAACTCTCCTTCTCACATCCAGATGAAGTGACCACTGAGTGGCCGGTGGTTGTGCAAAACCTGCCTGTTACAAGGTTGCTCAGGTCTGACACAGCCCAGGCCACAGATTCCCACACTGTCCTTCCAGGAAAGGTCCCCATGGCAGACTGTGTTGTATTTCCTGCTGTGTGCAGCGTGCTACAATAACACCAGGCATGTGGTAGGGAAATAGAACACCCAGCTGTGACTACCGCTGAGTTCTTGTGAGGAGGAATTAGAGGTGAAGGCTGGGAGGCACCACATAGGACTCAACTTTTGTTCTGTGTAGTTGGGTTTCTTAGATGAGCACGCTGCTCCTCAGATCGAGATCAGCTACTCCTCCACTTCTGTCAGATAATTCCAAGTTAAGGATGCTGTAAGTACGTGTCCGGACTGGTGTTCCTGCCTTGATGCCTGCAGCTGAGAATGGAGAAAACACAGGCAGCGTTTTTACCAAGGTTTGCGGCTTTCTGAATTGGTTACACTTTTCTCTTGCACAGAGCCAAACATTTCAGTGGAGAATCAAACAAAAAATTATTTTGTCTGATCAGTTTTAATTTACTGGATGTTTTTCTTACATGTGACTGTGTCAGGGTTTGGGTAGGTATCCCCCAAAGTCCTCATGCTAAAGGTTTGATTCGCAGCTGTGGTGTTATGGGAAATTGTTATTAAAAAAATTAATTAATCTTTGTGAGTAGTATCTTGTCTCCTTCCCCATAAACTGAGCCCTAAAACAGTAAGTCCATGCACGGCGACAGCAAGCATTTACCCCTTTGCTGTTACACATACACTCTTTATGAATGTGGTAACTCTCCTTCTCGCATCCAGATGAAGTGACCACTGAGTGGCTGGTCGGTTTCCAAAACCTGCCTGTTACAAGGTTAATCAAGCCCGGCACGGCCCAGGCCACAGATTCCCACACTGTCCTTCCAGGAGAAGTCCCCATGGCAGACTGTGTTGTAGTTCCTGCAGTGTGCAGCGTGCTACAATAACACCAGGCATGTGGTAGGTGCTCAGGTAATATAGAACACCCAGCTGTGACTACGGCTGAGTTCTTGTGAGGAGGAATTAGAGATGAAGGCTGGGAGGCACCACATAGGACTCAACTTTTGTTCTGTGTAGTTGGGTTTCTCAGCTGACCACACTGTCTATCAGATCAAGATCAGCTACTCCTCCACTTCTGTCAGATAATTACAAGTTAAGGATGCTGTAAGTACGTGTCCGGACTGGTGTTCCTGCCTTGATGCCTGCAGCTGAGATTCCGATAGAATGGAGAAAACACAGGCAGCATATTTACCAAGGTTTGTTGCTCTCTGAACTACTACACTTTTCTCTTGCACGGAGGCAAACATTTCAGTGGAGAATCAAACAAAAATTTGTTTTGTCTGATCAGTTTTAATTTACTGTGTGTTTTCCTTACATGTGACTGTGTCAGGGTTTGGGTAAATGTTTTATTCGCAGCTGTGGTGTTATGGGGAGCTGGTGGAGCTTTGGAGAGGTGACATCTAGTCGGAAGTCTTCCAGGCACAGGCAGCCTGCCCTTGAGGAACATATTGAGACACTGCAAGAGTTTACTTCTCTTTTTGTTTTCTGGCCATAATGAGGGGAGCAGATTGTTCCGCTGGGTGTTCCCTGCCACAGTGTGTTGTCTCTCCAAAGACCCAAATCAACAGCAGCATAAAAAAGTGAAATGTAAACTGTGAGGCCAATTGTACCTTTCCGACTCCAGGCTATGTTGCTGGTAAGAATGTATGCTATTGAACCACTTCGCAAATCAGTATGGAGACTCCTGAAAAGACTACACACACAAGCACTGCTTGATCCTGCTCTACCGCTCCTGAGTATATACTGGGAAGTATTAAAGTCAGCACAATTCAGAGAAGCCGAGCAGCTCGCATATCTAGATCCCCCTCTAGAGATGTACAGATCAAGAAAATGTGGTATATATACACAAAACGGCACACAATTCAGTCATAAGAAAGAATGAAATCATATCACTTGCAGGATAATGAAGGAAAAAAGAAAGTATAATTACTCCACAGAATCAGCAACACCCACACATGAAGCTATGGAAGATACTGAGTTATAGCCCCCTCTTCCACCCACAGACATGCTCGCGGTACAGAGGGCACCAAGGAAAACACAGAGGGCACCAAGGAAAACCAAGGAAAACGCTATTTCTTTGACCCATCACTTTCCCACTTACAGCTCCTCACTTTTCTCCTAAGTACCAGCTAGGTAGAACATTTTGGGAAAAGGGGAGTTGCTGATACAGTTGGTGTGGTGACTGATGACTGTCCCCAAAGGTCCCTTTGTGAAGTCTTTCTCTCTCTGGTGGTACGGAGGGCTGCTTTGGACCTTCCACATCTGGAACCTCATGGGAAGTCCTCAGGTCATTAGGGGCACGCTCCTGGAAGGAATGATGGAACCCCAGTCTGCACCATTTGACTGCTTCCTGGCTCCAGCTGGAAGCAGTTTGTTCCAACACCTCACCCACTTTCATGTGGCACACCTACCAAAAGGGCAAACGAATGGGGATACTGAATGCTAGCTTGACCCTCCAAACCATGAACCCGAATAAACGTCCCTTTATTGCCCAAGCAGCTTGTGTGAAATACTTTGACATGATGACACAAATCTGACTAATAAGAAGAAGCAAGACTTTATTTTCCCTCTTAGCTCTGTACTCAGTGGGAATCATCCAGCCTCCTTCCCACTCACCTTCCCCAGGCTTGCTCTCAGATGTTATCAGGATGTCTGCAGGCCCAGCCTTCTCCCCAGGCTCCTGCTTGACCTCCCTGACCTTAGGTCTAGGGCATAATAGCTTATTCTGCCTCACATGCTGGGGGGAATGTTTTGTCTCTCGAGATTTTTCAAAGAAGATGGCTGCATCATTTAAACAGGAGAAAATATTTCCCATTAAAGCAGAAGGCTGCTTTATGTAGTATAAGACAGTAGACAAACACTTAAATTCCTACATCGACTCTCTGCCTTGAAATCTCACCTTTGTAATTTGCTTGTTAAGTAAACTGGTGCTAAACCACTCTTTATGTCAGTTCTATTAGTAGTGAAATGGGGATAATAAACATTCCTACATTGTTTTATTTTTGTTTCTGTGGCACTGGGGTTGAAACGCAGGGCTAAGTCCTTAGGCAAGGACTCTACCACTGAACTGTATCTCCACCTCAAATGAGGGTAACTTAATGTATGGTGCAGGAGAATATATTGTTTGTTCAATTTCAACAAACAATACTCATTAATATTAGTCTACATAGAGTAACACCATGCATATGCAGAGAAGGACGCTCCCAAGAAAATGGATTTTTAAATGGCATTAAAAAGCACACATCCTACTTCCATTATGTCTTATAGGCATCTCAGCCTGGCATCCAGCTCATCAGTCTGAAGCCGGTTCACCAGAATATTGTGATCCTGACATCTCAGACAAGGAATTTGGTTTCATTTCCTTATGAAACATCGGAAGGCTCCCACTCAAAATGCCCCCTGCTCATTCAATAGCTCTTCTCATTCCCAGCATGTCAAGGGAGCAAGTTAAACAACTTTCTCGCTGACTGTAAGCTATAGAAAGCATCTGAGACAGCTGCAGAGTAGTTGAGAGTTTACAGGGAGGACACGGGCAAGAACAGAGCATCGAGGAATAGCAAAAGAACACTTTCTCTGGAGTTCTCTGAGACGTACTCTCTGTAACTCTCTGGATTACAAAATTAGCTATTTTCCTGGGTATATAGAATGATTACTAGAAACAGCCTTAGACTGAATAAAAGCATTCTGCATTGAAACATAGCAAATATGAGCTTCATGTAGGGACAGTAGGGACACTTAGGTGGGATTAGAGTAAGGAACTGGGCCCCTTGAAGAAGTAGAAAGGAAATCGCCGCCACATCTCAGCAAGCAGCAGAAGCCTTCAGACTGGATAGACTTGCTCTTCTGTGTAGCTACACTGTCCCACCTCAGTCCTTCTTCTCTGGGGAGGGGGGGGCAGGGGTGCAGAGGCTAAGTCCTTCTTTAAGTAGTTTATTTCTCCCCTCAGAGTTCTCATACTAGCCCACCAACAAAATTCCCCTATTAGGCCCCTAGCAACAAGTCCAATAACCAATCGAGTAGTGACCCTCAGAGGGATGGAGACAGGACTCCCAACCCCATAAAACAGGATCTCAGCCCCGGAATCCTGGATGTCCCAACTCTGGGCCTTCCAGGTGGCTGTTTACAACTTCCTCTTGCAATACCTCCAGTAAAATTACATTCACATTGCATTGGTAGTCGCTGACTCTTTTTCCTCATTCTGCTTGGGGGAGAGAGAGACAAGCCTGACAGGGTGAGTCTGCCAGGCACCCACACCCCAGCCTCACCAGACTCAACACTTTGTAGTTATATCATAACCTAACTGTGCCTTAAGAACAATTCAACAGCCCCCAAAATAAGAAACTTTCTCAAGTTGTGAGAACGCACAGTGGGATGGAGTTGAAGGAGAGGGAGAGGGTAAAATTTCAAAATTGTAGTCCGTGGAAATAAAGTACCGTGTTCACTCGAAGTGAGTAAAGGATTACCAATGACTGAAGATTTAAAATTTGTTTCTAAATGGGAAAATATAAATAAACCTGCTGTAAATAGGGAAGCAGAAGGGACAGGTAGGGGAAAAGGGGGAAAAGCCTAGATACATCATGTAGAGGTACAAAAAAACCTGATGATTGTGAACATTATGTATACAATGTACCACTACATGCTCTTAGTAAAAAATAGTAATAATAATAATAATAAAAATTAAAATAAAATTTGTTTCTACAGCAAATGCAAGCATAGGGGCAGGATCTGAACCCGCCCGTGGCATAGATTTGTATGTTGAGAATGAGGAAGTTTAACCTGGTTGAGAAATCCAAAATTGCTTCACTTGAAGTACTAATGAAAATGACACAGAAGAGGCAAGAGGAAAGGTATATATATTGAGTACCTCACCATCCAAACCACAGAGGCTACAGGCTCCCTGCTACATTTGCTTCCCGGAGAAGTGCAGGTAAGTGGTACCAGCTGCGGCAGCTTAGTGATATGAGGTGCTTTTGAGAATTGTAACAGTTCTTTTTTTATATCAAGCATAAAATTGATTGCATTATACTTATTTTGAAGAGGAAAAATTAGAATATCACCTTTAGCCTTTACCGAAACAATTTCTTTCTCAGAAAATACATCATTACCAGCACACAGACAGAGGGCATAATCCCACAGACCCTTATCAGAGGTGTCAGAGAAGCCTGCTGAACCCCCCGGCATCTCTTAGACAGTCTGTGGACCTAGACCTGGCACAGCCAGTGACGGATGAAAGAGAAAATGAAAATGTTCTAGCATGTTTTTAGCTTGTTTTACACAAAAGTATTTTGACATAGTGTTGTCATAAATATTTCATTGTGGGAGGCTTGAAAAGTAAAACTTACAAAAACCTTAGTTGCCAGAATCCAGGAACACAGACAGGTCATTTTCTTCAAGGAAATTTTGCTGCAGAGTGTTTCAGAGCGATGCTCTGTCAAAAAAGCTATAGTGACATAAAACTGATGCTTTTCTAGGAGTTCCGTGTCACAGCAAGCTCACCATGAGTTCACTCAGCGAAGCGAACATCAAGTTCACGCTTGATCTGTTTCAACAGTTGAGAAAATCAAAGGAAAATGTCTTCTACTCCTCTGCCAGCATCTCAACAGCATTAGCAATGGTCCTCTTAGGAGCCAAAGGAAACACTGCACAGGAAATTGAGAAGGTGAGTGTCAGAATCACGGTATCTAGAAGTGGTACAACTTTTCTGTTGAGAACAAGGGCAGAGACGTGAGGATCGGGTGTCCTGATGGGTGGACCAGGACACCGAGTGAGCCTTCCTGTGACTGTGTTATCACAGAGCTATGGGACCAACAAAACCTTCCCCTAATGCTTGCCATGTTCTTCCTTGTGCTCTGATACTATTTCAAAGGTGAGCTGACCTTCTACAACAGCCCAACAATGAGAAGGGAGCCTAACACTGGAGCACTACTGATGTCTCCCGTGCTTGGCCTTAACTCCAAGGGAGGCACAGCCAGAGGTTCCTCAGCTGTGGGTGGATGAACATCCGTTGAACTGTCTGCTGATAAGCCAGCTCTGCTGTGATTTTTCAAACACCCCACTGGTATCCTGAAGATTGGGCTGCTTTTTTTTCTGTTTTTATTTATTATTATTTTTTGTTTGTTTCTCTCATTACTTTTGAGGGTTTTGTCTTGAGCCCACCTTCTTAATGGGGAGTGGACCCAACCATTCACACTGAGGTACAACTCTTGTGCTTTTCCTTTTTTTTTTTTTGTCTAAAGGTTGAGATTCTACTTGTGATTCTTCTGCCTCAGTGGCCCAGAGTGTTAGATCACAGACATACCCCAAAACAATCTACTTTCTTTCCTCTGATTTACACAGATCTTTTGAATAAGATGTTCTTCTCCCATTTGCCATCTCTTCCAGGTCCTTCACTTCAATGAAATCAGAGAGAAGACAACAGAAAGAACTAAAACTGATCACGTAAGTGCATGAGCACTTTGACTAAGGACAGCTTCAGATATCTGAGAGGGCCATGGTATAACCCTGGAATTTTACATCATGGAGAAAAGGCGGCTTTTACAGAAAACCCTAAACATGACATAAGAACACAGAGTGGATTCACATTTTGTTTACATAGTTAACATTCTCATGGATTTGTTCCGATCAGAGAAGGTCAGCACTATACTTATGAAAGTGAGTCTGAAGCAGAAGATAATTTAGAACTTTCTAACTCAATGAGGAGCAGAACTGGATTCAAATTCCAGTTTTGCTCCTCACAAACAGTGAACATCAGCAAGACACAGGCTCTCTGAATCACAGCGACTTCAGCCCTGTGAAATGGGGTAAAGAGGAATCTAAATCAGCTCCTCAAACAATTACAGACAGTGCTTGCACTGTCAAAATTAGAAGCCATGATAAACTTTAGCTAATATCAAATCACAATTGTCATAAGCACAAAAATACTACTAACACAACGCATTTTCATTAATTCTAGAGCCAAGAGAAAGAACCGCAAGTTGAAGTATATTTTGGAAATGATGCCTACCAAATATATTAGTTTAGAGTCTCAATGGTACAAAACCCTTACAAGGCAAATAAAAACATCCAGACTCAAATAGACTTAATTTGAAAACTTGGCTCTGCTAATTTAATCTCCTTGGAGAGGTTATCTAATTATCACAGTTTTCTTACTTCCATTTCACGAAACTTTGATTAGCTGTTCTAGTTCTTAGCTGAGTACCAAGAAACCACTGTTCTTTCATTTGGAGAGTGACAAGATCAAAATCAAAGTGTCAGCAGACAGAAAGGGACACCACAGAGGGTGATAATAGGGCTTCAAGTTTTAACAGGTTCAAATTATGCAAACTTCAACATGACCATTGCTGATGGCTGCTAGAAATAATATACATTGTTTGCATAAGGAATATACCATTTAGCTTGGAAGACAAATTATAACATTTTAAATCAAAGACAACCCAGAAAACTGAATGTTTAGTAAAGCAGAGAACAGATAAGAGTGCTTAAGAATGGTAGAAAGAATTTCCTGGAAGAAATGGAATGTAAGGTGGATTTTAGTAAGGTTATGTGAGACAAAATATCTCCAAAAAAATGGAGTAAGCAAAAGGTCGTCTTTGAGTTTGCCAACAAACAGTTACTGATGTAACAGACTTCACAGGAGTTTAGTACTTGAAGAGCTAAATACTAACCCAATCAGCATTCTTTTTGATATTTAAGGTTGAACAGTCAGGAATGGTGCATCACGAATTCCAAAAGTTTCTGACTGAATTGAACAAGCCTACTGATGCATATGAACTGAAGAGCGCCAACAGGATCTTCAAAGAAAAGAGGTTCCAATTTCTGCAGGTAAATCTCACGGGGCCTGCACACCCTTCATCTGCACCCTGAGTCTGCCGACACGCAAAGGCCGAGTTGGAGGTAGTGACGGCCATGGTCCTGGCTGACTCACATGGGCAGCACGTCCCCAGAGAGCAGCAGTCCTTAACCCCACCAGGGCCTTACCGGAGTGTCACAGCCACGACAACAAAGGGGTAAAGTGTGAGTTCAGGCAAGATTTTATGAGAAAGGGGGATGTGGGGCAATAGAGCTGCTCTTGAGATGTAGCGATGAACTGACTTAATCAGAGGGAGCGTTTTAGGGGGAAAAGTGTGGGTAATGGGACTGTTCTAGAGTGGCCACACTTGGAAGGTCCCTGAGGAAAACAAACGGGAAGGACCAAAGAACACTGACTTCCCAGGATGGGAGAAATAACAAAGGTTAACTTTACTGGTGAGAATTCGCAGAAGCGGTTCATCTCCTTCAGAGTAACAAGCTTTAAACTTTGCACACCACACCTCTATCCCACCCGGCTGCTGCACATTGGCAGAAGGTTTTGACCTTCAATGGACCCCTTTCCTGGTCAGGCTGCACTCCTCTTTCACACTACCTAGATGGCACCCACAAAAAAACACCCAAGCAGTAATGAATCTGGGCAGAGCCTGGATTTAGCTTACAAGACTTAGAAGGAATGAAATTTGCTGCACAAGTCACTCTTAATGGTCCTTTCTCTTCGGTTATATCTCAAAGGAATATTTGGATGGCATTAAGAAATTTTACCTAGCTGGTGTGGAATCTGTCGATTTTGCAAATGCTTCAGAAGAAAGTAGGAAGAAGATTAACACCTGGGTGGAAAAAGAAACACACGGTAGGTAATGGGAGGGCCGCCCATTAGAGAGACCCATGAGAACCCTGAAGGGGAGCCCTGGTCTGGCACAGCAGGTGTGGCCCTGAGGTTGGATGTTGGGACAGGTTCACAGAGAGGGTGGAGGAGCATGGTAGATGGTGGAGTGGCTCAAGTAAATGTGGAGATTGCAAAAGGGAGCAAGGAAGAGAATCCCAGGAAGGTAATTATGTGGAAACACAGCTGGAAAATATTGACCTGTGGCCCTGGGTGACAATATCTTTGTGGATTCCAATCCCCTCTCAGTCTCATTTTGAGATCATGTGCTTTAATGTATATTGGAACCACCTTTATGCTAGGAACCTGTATTAACCAATTTTCCATCTTTGTGACAAAATCCCTGGTATATAAAACTTAGAGGAGGAAAGATGTGCTTTGGCTCCTGATTTTAGAAGTTTCAGTCCATGCTTAGCTAGTTCTGCTGCTTTTAGATCCACAATGAGGCCGAAACATCCTGGCACAATGTTGTAGCAGAGCAAAAGTGCTCACCTCATGGCAGCGAGGATGCAGAGAGAGTGAGAAAGCCAGAGTAAAGGCCAGGAGGCAGATATATTTCCCAAAGTCACATTTCTATGATTCACTCCCTTCAAGTAGACCCCATCTTCTGTGTCTGCCTCCTCCCAAACTGCCACTAACTTATGATCTCCTCAGGAGGTTAACTCAGTGTTGGGTAAGGAGCCCTGATAATCTTTTCACTTCCCAAGACATCAGGATCTAAGCCTCTAAAAATAAGGCTTTCTGGAGAATGTAATAGGATTACAACCACAGCAGGACAATCAGGATCTTTAGAAAAGGTTCCTTTCATTGTTATTAATGGGAAAACACAGCCCCCCGGCAAGGCACATTTCATACTAGGTGAACTGCGAGGGCCACATCTTCATTCATACATGCAACAGGCAATGTCACTAATGTGCTCTCCACCAAGGCAGACAGCTTAACAAAGATTCTGTGTGTGGTCACCCAGCTCCTCCTTCCGCTCCTACAGGCCGAGCCTATGGCAGTTCCTCATGAGAATGAGGAGCAAGACGCCCAGGGGAGTAGAGCCTGTCAGCGCAGCACACGGGTCTCACAGGACAGAGCTCGCGCCACTGCTTAAAGAAAGATCAGGGCTTGCTTCCCCTGCATAGTGCACCCTAAATTGGAAAACTAGAATGGAAGGTGGAGAGGGAGGAGTGAGAAAGATAAGCTGAAAGAGCAGATGCAATCTGTTTACCAGTACTCAGTGCAAAATGACGGTAATCACCTAGAGACAAACAGCCTAAAGCTCTTTCCCAACATGAGCACTGGCGTCTCCATCAGAGGTAACTCTGAGGCTGGCACCACGAAGAAGGCGGCGCTTAGTGAACAGGTCTACAAGTCCCTCGACTAGTTGCCTCGACGTGTAATTACTGATCAGCCACAAGGTGATCTTCCAACAAGCCAACTGTACCTTGTTAGACACACACAGACCTTTTATTTCTTCTCTTACAGAAAAGATCAAGGACCTATTTCCTGAGGGGACCCTTGGAAGTGATACCAAACTGGTTCTAGTGAACACAGTCTATTTCAAAGGGCACTGGGCCCTGAAATTTAAGGAAGAAGACACTAGAGAAGGAAAATTTTGGCTGAACAAGGTACTGACTGTACTTTATTTCCACTGTACTTTATATCCTTTATGCAGTATAGTTTTATGTACAAAGGTAAATTTAAACATATATGATGGGTATAGCACTATAGGTAAAATTAAAATGTGTCATAACTCCTGTTTCGCTATTTTATTCTAGATATTTATTTAGTTAGCAGTACCTGAAGAGAGCGGCATTGGGTCTAATTTATTATTTCTTTGATGCTCTCATTTATTTCAGGATACGAGCAAATCTGTGCAGATGATGGAACAAAGACAGCATTTAAAATTTGCCGCCTTGGAAGACGTGCAGGCCAAGATCCTAGAGATCCCTTACAAAGGCGAAGCTCTCAGCATGGTCTTGTTGCTGCCAAATGAAGTAGACGGCCTGCAACAGGTATGACTCGCGCCCACGTTTCTTCTTTCTCTCCTCTGATTTCTTTCCTTAGTCATCAAGAATTCAAAAGTTTTTAGAACAAGGTGTCTCAAAAGAATGAAAAATTCAACACAAGGAGTGATGAGTTACCTTTTCATTAGAAATGTTTTGCACAAAGTCTGACACAGGTAATTAATAATTGAATACAGATTATGTATTCGGTTTCAAGGTGACGGTATTAAAGGATAAAAATGAATAATTGGAGGAGAGCAATAATAATGTGGGAAATGTTTACAAATATGGCAAACAAAAAATTAAAAACAAAGTACACACTATAACTATAGTATGCAATAAACAATGAGTATGTGAAAATAAAGAGTATTTAAAGTTACACATATAATACATTGTACCTTAAGAAGTAACGGTATAGAGTTGACTTTATACAAAATAGTGTAGTGTCATGACTTAATGTTGAATGTACCTATAGACCTATGTACATATATCATCAAATAAATGTACTTATATAGTCTGGACTGTTATTTTTGCTCACGAAAATAGTATCTCATAAACTTATCATCCCTATATAAAATTCATGCTAGAATAAAGGTTTCCACATAATCGATTCATTGTTAATGTGTGATGGAGGACTACAGTTAATCATGTCAGTTTCACTTTTTGCAATTTTTTTTTAGCTTGAAGATAAACTCACTGCTGAGAAATTAATGGAGTGGACAAGCCCACAAAATATGTACAAGACAGAGGTGAATTTACAGCTGCCTAAGTTCAAAGTAGAAGAGAGCTATGACCTAGAATCCGTATTGCCAGCCATGGGGATGGTGAAAGTCTTCAGTCCTCGGGATGCTGACCTTTCAGGCATGACCGGAGCCAGGGGTTTAGTGGTCTCTAAGGTCAAGCACAAGTCTTTTGTGGAGGTGAATGAAGAAGGGACAGAAGCTGCAGCTGCTACTGGTGTTGTGACTGACATTGTAGCACTACCCAATGAAATCTTCCATTGTGATCACCCTTTCCTATTTTACATCAAGCAAAACAAAAACAATAACATCCTCTTCTTTGGCAGAGTCTCTTCCCCTTAAACAACATTTCTCTGTCGTGCTTTGGGGGGAAAGTTTACAGAGTTGTTTCCGTAAACTGATGTCTGCAAACAACAGCTTTTCTTGGCTCATTTTCCTTTACAAGACTATAGACATCACGAAGAATTCAGTGCTTGAAATCGTAAGCATCTCTGTTTCTCCTTTTGCAGATGTGCATAAATCCACTCTTTTTCCTATAAAAGTTGGTATGGTGACTAAATGTTCAATATAAAAACAATAAAAGGATATTTCAACACTCAAATTCTAAATTTGACATGTGATTTTGTTTGGGACCTATTTTAAATGAATATAAACAAATCATATTTCTCTTCAAACTGATTCACCTCATCTCCCACATTGGATTGAAATACAGTGATATCCGGGAGCTCTCTTGTATTTCTAAATGCTGTGTTTCTATAAAATACATTATCAACAATATAATGACCACTTCAAATAAACAGTTAATTTACCTTTTTTCTATTCAACAAAATAAAAGTGGGCAATGACACATAAGAAAGATAACTTAGAAGTGCATTAGGTCAGGGAGGAGTTAAATGGTGCTTAGAGACACTCAGAACCTACCTGCTGCTCAGAAGATGGAATCAAATCCATAGGTGTGTTTCCCGTGGCGAGTCGCGATTCCTAGGAAATTGCTGGAGTGCACCTGGAGAGAGTCAGTGCCCAGGTGCCTGTTCAGAAAAATAA
This sequence comes from Hystrix brachyura, assembly GCA_016801275.1. Taxonomy (NCBI): domain Eukaryota; kingdom Metazoa; phylum Chordata; class Mammalia; order Rodentia; family Hystricidae; genus Hystrix; species Hystrix brachyura. The sequence goes on from QZML01000795.1 coordinate 2,827,969, forward strand.
CAGCACTAGAGTATCCCAACACCGAGCCCTCTATTGCTCGGTGGAGGAGGGAAGTGCTGTTTGCTGTGACAGAGAGTGACGGGGCCTCTGTCATCTCCACGGTACAGAGTCCAGCACAGAGCACAGAAACAGCATGAAGAACAGGAGCCTGAGATCTGCCTGAGGAACTTGGCTGCTAAAGGCTTTGAGGACACTTCCCAGCTTATTGTTGTGGGGCTGCAGAGCAGACCCATCTGAAGAAGGGTCCCACTTGGGATATCAGAAGCACCTGCGATTTTCATCTTCCCAAATCCCAGCAGCTCTTCTACTCACTGACCTAGTGGGCATGTGCAGGAGCAACAATCAAGTGTCCCCCAAAGTAGTGAACTCACATCCTCTAACTGCTACAGGCAGAGGAGAGTGAGACCTGAGAGGTGGGGAAAGAGGAAGGTGCTTCCATTTAAAGCTGGTGGTTCAACCTCTGTGACACTGAGCAAGATAAGCTGAGTGGATTCCTGTGGGGTTGCAATAGAGAGAACATTGGCTGGGACTGGAAGGATTCCTTCCTCCTGACTCCTCCCCCCAGGAGATCCCCTTGATGGGTGCCTCCCTTCACAAACAGAGTCATTCAGGTGATTCTCCCTGGGACAGGGATGTCTGCTGAGCTGCAGAGCTCTTGGTCCCATGATCAAGGGGTCACAGCCTGATGGCCAGAGAGGGCCCCCAGCACACTCTGCAGGGCCATGATGCCCATCCCCAGAGTTGAACACAGACATTTAGGAAATGAATATAGCCCTCGTAAAAACATCTTCAAAATTTAAATAGGACACTGAAGAGAGCAAAAGAACAATGGCTATAAACAGCAGTGTGAAGAAAAGTCAGAACCATGTTTCTTGGGTTCATGGTATATGGTTAGGGAAATGAGTAGGTATTTATAAGACAATATACAGGAGCATGCAATTACTGGGGGAAATCATTATTTTAAATAAAGCAAAGACAAAAATACCAGTTGAAGGAGAAGAGAGAGTCTCTAAGGATGTTTTCTGACAATGAAATAAGAATCCCAAAAGGAATCAGAATGGAGTTATATCCATGAGGGAACAGGTTCAATTTTTTTAAAAACATACAGTGTTTTGTCTGTCCTGGGTAATGCTGTGGGGTAGCAAATGCAGGAGGTGGGCTGGAGGTAAAATAATTTTGATTATCCATGATGCCATTACCTATGAGAGTAATTCTCAAAATTATTTTGAAGCTAATTGGTGTTTTTCCCCGTGTGGAAAACAAAAGAGAAAGCTAATTACTATTGTTCTGAGGTCATTCAATATACACATATCTAGATCTATACTTTAGAGAGAAGCAAGAAACTACAGTAATTGACACATACTGTACTGTCTGAGGCTTGATAAACCTTTTCCACTAAGCACTTCCCTGTAGACAGGCCCAAGCACATCCCTGGTAAAATGGTGTAATAAAAAATTCTCTTTGATTTGCAACTAAAGAAGGTGAGAACACATCATTCACCAAGAAGGAAAGTTCAGCAAGTTTTGTGACTTTTTTATTTGTGACATATTTTTTTAACTAACCTATTAAAGCATTAGTAAAAGGAGCATGAAGCTTGAAAGTATAGTGTCCTATGAGCTTCACTCATTATTTCTTTTTTTTTTAAATTCTGGATTATTAGAAGCAATTAAATTAGCATAAAATATCAACAGAGTTTAGTCATTGAGTGCTTATATGCAAACATTTCTGAGGATTGCTGAATCTTCTGTGATAATGTGTAACAGGATGTCACGAGACTATTTACTACCACATGTGTTAGTTACTTTTCTCATTGCTGAGATAGAATACCCAACACCCAAAGTAAAAGGAGAAAAGGTCTGTTTTGCCTCACAGTTTGTGGAGGTGTCAGTCCGTAGTGCGCTGGCTCCATGGCAGGGTGGTATGGCAGAGGGCATCGCAGGGAACAGTCAGTGAGGCAGCCAAAGCAGCAAGCAGCAAGCTACAGGTCACTCCAGCAGCTGTCTTTCCGCCTCTTATATTTTATCCAGGCTGCCCACCCTTAGGGCAGGTAGCATTCACACCCTCAGTCCTAACGCTGCATCATGAATCAATCCCAGCGTCACATCTTTAATCCCAGCATCACACACCCTAGGTCCAGTCACTTACGCAAAGCCCCACCTATGACTGCATAAGGCTTTGGGGGCCATCTAGTTACAAGCCACAACAGCATGCCAGGAGCACTCTTCAGGAACAGAATAAAAACATGGGGAGCTTTTTCAATTACACACACCCAGGTTCTGTCTAATTTAAACCAAATTCCTGGAAATTACCACTTAGAATATTTTTTACAAACTCCATCTCTTTATAGGAAAATACATTATATCAGGAGAACTTGGCCTTAGTCTGAAGTTATCTACCATAGGTTGGTCCCTTGAAGCCACATCTGTTTTAATTTCTCATCGTATTTGTTCAGTCCATTTCCAGGATGACTTTCTCTTTTCTATCTTATTTGCAAATCAGAGATCTTTTTTATAAGATTCACACAAATGCAAATAGCTCTATATGAAGGCTTTTTTTCTTTGTCACCAAAGCTGTAAATAAAATTCAACTGAGGAGACTATGTTATTTTGCATGTGTATTCTTCATCTTCTCCTGTTTTCTGTTTTTCTTCTACTTTTGGACTAATTCTTCAGGCCATCCCCACTCCATTAGTCCATCGTCCGATTCACATCACTGAACTTGTGCCTCGCAATCTCATTCAGGGATTCAGCACATAGACTTTGATGAAGGAGACCTGAAAACAAAAAGGAACCTGCTCAAGAAACGGAAAGATGATTCACTTCAAAAGCCAACTGCAGCGACGAGGCGAGTTGGCAAAATGCGAGGTTTATATTAAGGGGCTCAGCAACACCACGAGGCAGCTCACAGAGGCCCCTCATCTCTGCCTCCTGTCGGAACGCAGGGAAGCGCCGTGTTCCCAGCACCAGAGCTTAAGGGTACCGATTCTCTTGGGAAACTATGAAAATTGTGTGCTCCCTATGGGGCATATGCTTTATTCTGTCTGATTATAGCTTCCTTATGCCAAGGAAAAAGTTAAGTACCTCCTTCACTTAAATTGCCCTTTACCGAAATAATTTATTTCCAAGTGAAGAAATGCGCCCCTGTGAGCATGTCGGGCGAGCGCCTGTCAGCCACAGTCATGAAGAAGTCAAAGGGCCTCTTGAGCCGGCTGCATGTTATACACAGACGTCTTCATCTCGACGCTCATTACAAATCCTTTCTACCCAAACCTATCACAGCCCATTCTGTGCAAATTGTTGTGGGCACAGAAGCGTTCGGCTGAGGGCACCTCGACTCTCGGCATAGCAGAGGCCAAGAGGGAGCGTGCTCGCAGGCAAGCGCGTCCTCCAAGTCTCCAGATGTTCTCTGTCCTGGAGGAAAGCTGCCTTCCCACCTTATCTCCCTCTCTCAAGACTTAGTACCATCCCCAGGAAAGACGCACAATGTCTTCAGAAAACACTCTCCTCAAATAACCTGTATTATCCTTCGTCTGCTTGGTTAGTAAATACAAGATGAGTTGGGACTGAGCTGAGTTCACCGAACCCAGATGTGGCCCTCCCCAGCCGTCCCTTGTCTTCCAAATTGTCTGTCTTCATTACTCCATAAGCTTTCAAAGCTATTCAGACACAAAATTATTTTTAAACGGTGCTTTTGTGAATCTTCTAATTATGAAATTAATACATGGACATTGTGGATGAGCCGAAAAGCATAACCAATAAAAAACTTAATTGCCACAACACCACACCTAATACCTCATTTCCTTTAAGGAACTGTTGGTGCAGTGCGATGCTCCAGCAATAAAATTATTCTCAAATAAATACGACACTTTTCTAAGGGTTCTAGATCACACCATGATCACCGCGAGTTCACTCAGTGGAGCAAACACCAACTTTGAGCTTGATCTTTTCCAACAGTGCAGAAAATCACATTAGAACCACTTCTATTGTCCCACCAGCATCACAGCAGCATTATCGGCCAACCGTTATTCAGAGGCCACAGGAAATGGAGAATGTGGCAGAGGCACTACATTTAGAGTTGTATGAACTTATATATCAGGTAGAAAACAGAAAACAATTGTTGGAGTTGGTGGCCTGATGGTTGGGACAGAATGGTGAGCAGCCATTGCCATGACTGTGTGATTACAGAGCTGTTGATCCAGTAAAACCCTCCTTAAATGCTTGCCATGTGTCTCCTTAAGCCTTGATGTCCTTCGGGAGCTGAGAACACCTTCTACAACTGCCCAACAAGGACTGCCCAAAAGGAACGATTAGCTTTAAACTGGAGGGCTACTGATACAAGTGATGCCTTGACTTAAACCCAAGGGCACCACCATGAGATGTTTCTTCAGTGATGGGTGAATGAGAAATCTTTGAAGAGTCTCGTGATAAATCAGCTTCACGTTGGCTTTCAAAGAGCACACTCATACTCTGAGGTTTGGGAAGGGGGGGTCTGTTTCTTTGGTTGTTTGTGTAAATTGGTTTTGAGGGGGGTTTTTGGTCTCCTTCCCTCTGTGTGTGTGTGTGCATGCAAAAGTGTGCGCATGCACATAGACACACACAGGCACATGCTTTGTGTGTAACATTCTTAGATTTCCAAAACTTGTGATTCTATAAAATACATTATCAGTAAAACAATGACCCATTCAAATTATTTCTTCTTTACCTCTCTTGTATTGGACTAAATGCAAGTAGCCAATCAAATATAAGAAAGATAGGTAGAACTATATTGGCAAAAGAAAAGGAAGGTAGTGGTTTAGAGGCACCCAGTATGTAACTGTTGCTTCACAAGGCTGAACCAAAGCAACAGGTCTGTGGCTCCATTGTGAGCATGGGAAATCCTAGGACAGTGACCAGGTGGAACCCAGAAATACTGCTTTTCAGAATAATAGAATCTGTGTTTAGCCTCCTGCTGGGGGGTGGGCATTGGACAGGGAGGACAATGGCTGCGATCTACAGGTCTTCGTTCCTTTGATTACTCACCCAGAGCAGATCTTCCCAGATCCCTTACTCCAGGACCTAGGCACTTGGATCATACTCTCACAGACAGCTGAACTGGGTGGAGATTGGTAGGCAGATAGAAAGCAACCAGGACCAACACAGCGTCACAACAGAGATGAGCAAAGCGGGCCTGTGGTTGAGGGCTGAGTTGCCAGAAAGTATGCCCAAGATGGAGACACGATGCCTAGGAATCCAAGCAACTGCAGAGATACACAACAGCTCAAAGCTTTACTGTAACTACACCATTTGACCCAATAAGCCTAAACAATTGAACAAACATAGAAACAATGTAATGAACACGTAGTGAAGAGGAGAATCCAAAATACCCCTCTGATGAAAGCCAGGAGCTTTATTCTGTTTCTGTACACAAGGGAATTTGAATTCCATCAAAACTACAAATCCCTTTGCAGGTGTAAAACATCTCTGTAAAGTCCCACTTTGAATGTGAAACGTTTTGTTGATCAGCCTGTCCAAAGGTCAACTAGGGGCTATAATGGCTGACAAATGTTCTGATAAAGTATAACTTGTTATGATCTTATAAGCTTCCCACCTGAACTCCCAATGCCCTGTAACCTTCCTAGCAGCCCCCCTGCTATGTGCCCTTCCTAGTGACCCCTGTACTGTGTACATTTCCCTGGCAATTCCAGCCTTATGCACATACCCACAACCTGTGAGCCAATTAGCAGCTTCCAGTAAGTGCAGCCACTGACTCTATCAAAGCAGAGGCAGTTCTAATCTCCAGACCTCAGATTCTTTGGGCTGATAGCCTGTCTGGGGATGACCACAAAATAAACTGAGTTCTCCAGCCCTCTGAGCGGGGTGCTTGGCTTCTGGACAGTCTCGGCTGTGACACAGAGCTGTTAACACTTTTGCTGTAACATTTCCTAGATGACCAGAGCACAGTGTGTCTCACTCCTACCCCTTCCAGAAATGCCTCTGTTCTGCTCCATGCTGTGTACCCTTGCTACACACCTTGTTTTAAATCAGTATTAACTAAGTCATTGTACAAAGCATCCAAGTGTGTTAGTACACACCTCTAAATCCAGCACTCTGGGAAGCTATTATGAGACCAAGATTTCTTTTAATACTAGGCATAAGTTTCAAGAATGGCAGGAAACAATTTGGTTTCATTTTAATTTATGATGTAAAAAAACCAATCTATTGTGTTCAGTAAAACTACTGATGTTCTTTCATTTTGATCTACAATCTGGGTCAAAGTCAGGAACTGGAAGAGGCTGAAGTTTGTGCTGGAATGTTATCATTACTCCCTCCACGACTCTCTGGAAGGAGGTCCCTCATGCTTTTCTACCCATAATTCTGCACTGCTTTAGTTTATAATAAGAATCTAGCATTTTGGGAACTTCTGAAAAATAACTTTTAAAGAAACTAAGGTAAGCATCCTGGGAAGAGTATTACAAACTGAAAAACAAGCGAAATATTTTATCTAATGCAATGGTTGTCACAAATGATTCTTTTACATAAATTATAATCAATTTATATGCTTTGATTGTTGATCCTGGTGTTTCAGAGAAGACATCACGGGCACCAGGTCAACGACAGGGTCAGGAGGTTTCCTAAGCAGTATCAGATAACTACAGGGAAACGCAGAAACAGAACTGATCTGTCATAGGCAACTATGGGGATAAAGGAAGAGGCCGTGGCAAGTGGTCCTGGAGGACCTGGAAAGA
>QZML01000795.1:2836497-2848479 GCA_016801275.1 Hystrix brachyura
AAATAAGAAAAATAGGAGCTGGGGATTTAGCTCAATGATTAGAGTGCTTGCCTTCTAAGCACAAGGGCCTGAGTTCCATCCCTGGCTCCACAAAAGAAAAAAAAAAAAAAAAAAGACAAGTAAACATATAATGCAGTCATCCTTGATATCCAGTGAGTCTTCTTCTGGGTTAGGTTTCAGGGTAGTGCTGGCTTCCTGGAAAGAGGCTGGGCGTATTTGCTCCCTTCCAGTTTCATGCAAATTTGTGAGGAGTATGGACACAAGTAGTTCTGTAAGGTTCTGGTAAAATTGCACAGCAAATCAACTGAGTCCTTGGCTTTTCTTACTTAGAGTTTCTATTAGTGCTTTGATTTTACTTCCTCCTATTGCTCTTTTTAGGATTTTATATCTCTTTAGATCAATTTTGATAAGGCATATGTGTCTAGTAATTTATCCATTTCTTCTAGATTCTTGAATTTATTGGAATATAAGCTTTTCAAATAGTGTCTTATAACCCTCTGGCTTTCACTGGTGTCATAATTTCACCATTTTCATTTCTGATTACATTGCTATGGATCTTCTCTTTATTTCAGTGAAGTTGGTCAAGGATGAATCAACTTTATGTATTCTTTCAAAGAATCCACTCCGATTTATTGACCCTTTTGCTTGGTTTTTTTGGTGGGGATGTTTTGTTTTGTTTTGTTTTGGTCTCCATTTCGTTGACCTTTTGGCCCTGATCTTCAGAGTTTCATTCTACTAGGTGTGAGATTGAGTAATGCTTATTTAACTAGGACGCTGAAATACACCATTAGGTTATTTATTTGGGCTCATTCTATTTCTCTATGTACACATTCGGTACTTTAAACTTCCTTCTGCGAAGTGCTTTTATCGTGCCCCGCAGATTCTGATATATTTTCATTGACACTTGATTATAGGAATTTTTAATTTTTTCTGTGAGACATCGACCAGTCAAGGGTGTATCGTTGAGTCTGTGTATAAATACCCATATGTCTGTGTATTTTCTGTAGTTACTTTTGCTGTAGATTTCCAATTTCCTTCTATTGTGTTCTGATAGGATGCAATACAGTATGTCAATTCTTTTTATTGAGACACGATTTATGGCCAAAACATGGTCTATTTTAGAGAAGGTCCTAGGAGCTCCTGAGAAGAATGCGTAGTCTGGAGTTGTTGGATGAAACACTCTGTAGATATCTTCAAATCTCCTTCTTCTGTAAGGTGGGTTAGCTCTGAATTTCTTTGTTGATGTTTTTGTCTAGTTGACGTGTGTATGGAGAGAAAGGGGTATTAAACTCGCCGACTACAATTGTACTGGGATCTGTTTGCTCTTTATGTCAAGTAGTTTATATTTGATGAAATTGAGTGTGCCAATATTTGGTGCATACATATGTATATTTGTTATCTCTTCTTTGTGTATTGTTCCCGTTGCTAATACTGTATATAGTAATCTTCTTCATCTTATCCACCAGAATTCATTGGGTCTTGACTTCTTTTCCTTGAGGTTGCAGATAGAATTCCTTTTGAGTCAATGGAAGTTGTTTTTTACATGATATTTTCTCTCCTGCCTTTAAGAAATAGCATAAAAGCCAGAATCCCCTTTCATAACTGCTAGATTTCAGATGCATGTAGTGTATGTAATTCACCTCTCATAGAAATATATTTTAAAAACTTTCCTTATAGATCCTTCTTCTCATTCTCACCTGGCCACCTGGCTCCTGTCCGAGTGGAAAGAATGGTTGTTTATTATTTACTAAGGTTCCAGTTGCTTCCTTAGCGGGTGGATCAACTTGTCAAGATGGGGGCTCCTATTCAATCAGAGCAGGGGTGACCTATGTGAGATGCTTTGTAGACTCAGAAGGGCAGGATCTGGGTCCTGCTTTCACCGGGGCAGGAGACCATGAGACACCTTGCTGTTGTGCTGTTCCTCCACACTTGGGGTCATGAGCTAGCTTGCAATTTTCTCAGCAATTGGCAGAATACACGCATGGCTGTCTCTTTTGTTCTAACTGCTGTGGCTTATATTTATACTTCGCCAGGACATTCAGGGAGAAATAAGTCCATCCTATCCTGTCTGAACTGGAAGTGCCTCCTTTACATTTACATATCAAAAATGCAACAAAATATGAGAAGTTTCTTTTCTTTTTCTTTTCAGTATAAAAAAATTTTAAAGATGAAAGAATACAACCACAATTTCAAACCAAGCTTCAGTGGCTCGAGATCAATGGCTGGAGATCAGCAACCACTGAATGAAAGAAGGACTCAGAAGTGAAAATCACAAGACCTAGTGAGCACGGTGGAGACTGAGGGCTGCCTGGCTCAGTCCTGGCTCGGCCGTGGCTCCAGGTATGGATCTGTAGAGATGGGCAGTCTGGACTTAATGAACTTGGAGTCACGTCTAGCTCACATCACTATACTCTGAAATGCTGTTATTTTGCACATAACTAAATGTAGCTCATCAGTCAGGTGTCCTCCAGCTGTTCCTTTCAGCAGTGAGGTAATCAGATTGAGGAGGACAAGGTACAAAGACCACTTCTAGCATATGTACTTTCACCAGAACCACACTGTCATCATTTGTTTAATAATAATGTATTTCTTCATTTGGTTCATTGATGCTGGGTAATTAAATATATTTTACTTGAAGGCAGAAACCTACTATTAAAGACAAAAGGTGAAATGAGCACACTGCACATTCACCTTCCCAGATACTCATTCAACAGGATCTGCCCATAAATGCACATTTAAAAATGTAAATACATAAAAGGAGAGGTGAAGCCCTTGAATGCATTTGGTCTCAGCATGCAAAGCGTCGACACTGATTCCCAGTGAAGTTGCCCAGGAGAACAGGGACCCTCATTTAAACACAAGGATCCCCAAAGACTTGAGAATCTCGATCCCGTTTGGCCTTTATGGGCAAACAGCAGTTATTCTGCAAGCTTTCGTTCCTTAATATGTTGAGCAAATGTAAACCACAAGGGCCCTCACCTTGTCTCTATTCATGATGCTGTGTAATTGGATGAAGAAATTCCGGTTTGCCTCTTTACTGTGAACCAACATGGTGGACAACAGATCAGTCTTCTGACACCAGCCCCTGTGCAATCCCTGGCAGACTCTGGATCCACCACTTTCAAGTGTCTCCTTGGGTTAGCAGCACAGTGTCTCATTTCCTAGAGGCTCAGGACCTGCGCTCTGGGCGCTGATCAGCAGATAACCAGAGAGCTCGCTGTTGTAGCATCAGAGACTCCAGACACCAAAACAAACTTGGAACCAAATTGAGCAGCAAACATAAATTTAATGACAAAGTATCCTCAAAGGGAGAAAAATATAAGCCAATTAAAAAACATAGGAAATACGGACCGCAACCCAAGGCTTTGGGAGATTTGCTGAGCTGCGGCCACAGCACTGGGCAGCTTCAGGCCTCAGCGAATGGGCGCTGCCAGGACTGACAAGCGTCTGAGAGTCATGGGCTCAGACCTCCTTGACTGCCCCTAAAGAAATGGCGGCTGAAAGGGTTTCCCAAGGCTGCCCAGGAAATGGGTCTAGTAAACTCAATTCAGTCAGAGCAGCTGAGGGACAAGGTCTCAGCCCCCAGAACCCCACGGGGTCCTCTAGTCTGACTGCTCCTCTCCTCCCTCCCAGAAGCTCTCACAACTCTTGCTCTGAGGGGGGGGTCCCTCCTCTGCCTGCCTGCACGCCCACCTGTTAACCCCTCCATTTGCACCTCTTTACATTGAATCTAGCGCCCTCCACACTTCTAGTATCCCATAGAGTTTTTTAGAGCCCATACCTTCATCAAATCAGGTATTCTGTTTTGAATCTTTTTTCCTATCTTACGAATACCTTTATTAAGTATTTTATATTTAATTCCCTAAAAAGGAGTACATTTACTAAATCGCTGATGACCCTGTGTCATTTAATTTCAGATTGAAATACCAGTCCCAAAGGAGACAATGTTCTTTCTCCCTAATCCAGATTCACACTCTCCCTTCTTTCTTTTTTTGCCCTCAGTCGCTCTTTTGTTCTTTCCTCTTTCCTCTCTTCCTTTCATCCTTCTTTTTCCCTCTTCTCCAGTTAGATTCTAGTTTATACACAAACCTCGGATAACAGAAATGCATAATGCTCACTCTTTCCTACTCTCAGCTCTACTCGGTGCAGTGACAAGTTAAATACAATTCGGATGCCTTTCCCCAGGCGAGCCTTTCTGTGAGAAGCTGCATCATCCCACTAACACACACTAGAATGCCATCTCCACTGCAGCGTGGAATCGCAGACTGGTGCCAGGATGGGCTGGGAGATAAGGGGATTTGAGAGACTGAAAGACTCAGGAGGCCCTCAGGCTTACTGAGGTGAACCAGAATGTGCCAAAGCCCATCAGGATTAATTGGTTCCATGGTAGGATCAGAGAGGACACACTGAGACTCCACTTTACTACGGACTCATTTTTCCACTGAGCTTGCTAAGATATCAGCAAAAAAAACAGCCAAATGAAGGTTTACATCTCCAAGCCAGAAACTACAAGTGCTGTATGAGGCAAGAGAACTGTTTCCTTGGCAAAGTGCTTACAAAAGCAGTGCAAATGGGCAGCTGTGGGAAGAACTCCACTTTCTTTCTACCGATGCAGATGCCGTACTGAAAAGTAGAAGTGTATATGGAAAGTCATAATATCTGTAATTAATGAGGGAGAAGGATATCTCTATTATTATCTTTATTATTGATTCATTTTTATAATAGCATCAGGAACCATCTGGAACCGTGGCAAAGTGAGATGATGAAAGCGCCTCCATTCGATCCTAGCTCTTCCTTGTCAGGTGGCCCGCGTGGGAACCTGAAGTTTGCTGAACTGCTAACTCTCTGCAAGCCCCACACGAAGCCTCCTTCTGTGGGGCAGAACAACCTTTACCTAGTGTTGCCAATGATAAATGGCTTTTCTTGATATATGTGTAAATCAACAGTTTTATGGCAATCTCGTGATTGTGCTGTATACAATTCTATAACAATCTTGTGACTCTGATGCAATTGCACTTTTTGCCTATGTTGACCCTACTCTGCTTTGCATCAGTGTCCAGGTTCTTTTCCTTGGGCATGAGCCCTCGCTTGATGGCCGGCTAATAAAGGATGCTAATTGGCATACACTCTGCGTGTATGTGGCAACTCTCCTTCTCACATCCAGATGAAGTGACCACTGAGTGGCCGGTGGTTGTGCAAAACCTGCCTGTTACAAGGTTGCTCAGGTCTGACACAGCCCAGGCCACAGATTCCCACACTGTCCTTCCAGGAAAGGTCCCCATGGCAGACTGTGTTGTATTTCCTGCTGTGTGCAGCGTGCTACAATAACACCAGGCATGTGGTAGGGAAATAGAACACCCAGCTGTGACTACCGCTGAGTTCTTGTGAGGAGGAATTAGAGGTGAAGGCTGGGAGGCACCACATAGGACTCAACTTTTGTTCTGTGTAGTTGGGTTTCTTAGATGAGCACGCTGCTCCTCAGATCGAGATCAGCTACTCCTCCACTTCTGTCAGATAATTCCAAGTTAAGGATGCTGTAAGTACGTGTCCGGACTGGTGTTCCTGCCTTGATGCCTGCAGCTGAGAATGGAGAAAACACAGGCAGCGTTTTTACCAAGGTTTGCGGCTTTCTGAATTGGTTACACTTTTCTCTTGCACAGAGCCAAACATTTCAGTGGAGAATCAAACAAAAAATTATTTTGTCTGATCAGTTTTAATTTACTGGATGTTTTTCTTACATGTGACTGTGTCAGGGTTTGGGTAGGTATCCCCCAAAGTCCTCATGCTAAAGGTTTGATTCGCAGCTGTGGTGTTATGGGAAGCTGGCAGAGCTTTTGAGACGTGGTGTCTAGTTGGAAGTCTTCCGGGCACAGACAGCCTGCCCTTGAAGAACATATTGAGACACTGCCAGAGTTTACTGCTCTCTTTGTTTTCTGGCCATAATGAGGGGAGCAGATTGTTCTGCTGGGTGTTCCCTGCCACAGTGTGCTGTCTCTCCAAAGACCCAAATCCACAGGAGCGGAAAATAGAACGGAAACTGTGAGGCCAACTGTATCTTTATGACACCAGGCTGCATTGTTGGTAGGAATGTAAGCTATTGAGCCACTTCGCAAATCAGTATGGAGACTCCTGAAAAGACTACACACGCAAGCACTACTTGATCCTGCTCTACCGCTCCTGAGTATATACAGGGGAGTATTAAAGTCAGCACAATTCAGAGAAGCTGAGCAGCTCGCATAGCCTAGATCCCCTTCTAGAGATGTACAGGTCAAGAAAAAGTGCTATATATACATGAAACAGCGCACAGTTCAGCCATTAGAAAGAATGAAATCATATCACTTGCAGGATAATGCAGGGAGAAAGACCGTATAATTACTCCACAGAATCAGCAACCCCCACACATGAAGCTATAGAAGATACTGAGTTATAGCCCCCTCTTCCACCCACAGACATGCTCGTGGTACAGAGGGCACCAAGGAAAACACTATTTCTTTGACCCATCACTTTCCCACTTACAGCTCCTCACTTCTCCTAAGTACCAGCTAGGTAGAACATTTTGGGAAAAGGAGAGTTGCTGATACAGTTGGTGTGGTGACTGTCCTCAAAGGTCCCTTTGTGAAGTCTTTCTCTCTCTGGTGGTACGGAGGGCTGCTTTGGACCTTCCACATCTGGAACCTCATGGGAAGTCCTCAGGTCATTAGGGGCACGCTCCTGGAAGGAATGATGGGACCCCAGTCTGCACCATTTGACTGCTTCCTGGCTCCTGCTGGAAGCAGTGTCTTCCAACATCTTGCACACTTTCATATGGCATCCCCATCAAAAAGGCAAAAAGATGGGGACACCAAATCCTAGCTTGAGGCTCCAGAACCATGAGCCAAATACATGTCCCTTTATTGCCCAAATAGCTTGCATGAAATACTTTGACATGGTGACACAAATCTGACTAATAAGAATTAGCAAGACTTTATTTTCTCTCTCAGCTCTGTACTCAGCGGGAATCATCCGGTGTCCATTCCCACTCACCTTCCCCAGGCTTGCTCTCAGATGTTATGAGGATGTCTGCAGGCCCGGTCTTCTCCCAGGGTGCCTGAGTGACCACGCTGCGGGTAGGTCTACAGCATAATATCTTATTGTGCCTCATATATTGTGGGGAATGCTTTTTCTTTTGTGATTTTCAAAGAAGACTGTCTTATCATTTACACAGGAGAAAATATTTCACATTTAACCAGGAGGCTATTTTATGTAGTATAAGACAGCAGACAAACATTTAAGTTCCCCACGTAGACTCTCTCTCTCTCTTGAAATCTCACCTTTGTAATTCACTTGCTAAGGAAACTGGTGCTAAACCATTCTTTGCATCAGTTCTATTACTGGGGGATTGGGGATAATAGACACATCTACTTTGTTGTATTTTTTGTTTCTGTGGTACTGGGGTTGAAACACAGGGCTAAGCGCACCAGGCAAAGACTCTACCAATGAGTCCAAGATGTATCTCCAGCTCAAATGAGGTCAACTTAATGTAAGGTGCAGGAGAATATATACTTCAATTCCAACAAACAATACTCATTGATATTATTCTACCTACAGTGACACCATGCATATGCAGAAAAGGACACTCCCAAGAAAGTAGATTTTTAAATGGCATTAAAAAGCACACATCCTAATTCCATTATGTCTCATAGGCATCTCAGCCTGGCATCCAGCCCATGAGTCTGAAGCCAGTGTCACTAGAATATTGTGATCCTGACATCTCAGACCAGGAATTTGGTTTCATTTCCTTATGAAACATCGGAAGGCTCCCACTCAAAATGCCCCCTGCTCATTCAATAGCTCTTCTCATTCCCAGCATGTCAAGGGAGCAAGTTAAACAACTTTCTCACTGACTGTAAGCTATAGAAAGCATCTCAGACAGCTGCACAGTAGTTGAGAGTTTACAGGGAGGACACGGGCAAGAACAGAGCATCGAGGAATAGCAAAAGAACACTTTCTCTGGAGTTCTCTGAGACGTACTCTCTGTAACTCTCTGGATTACAAAATTAGCTATTTTCCTGGGTATATAGAATGATTACTAGAAACAGCCTTAGACTGAATAAAAGCATTCTGCATTGAAACATAGCAAATATGAGCTTCATGTAGGGACAGTAGGGACACTTAGGTGGGATTAGAGTAAGGAACTGGGCCCCTTGAAGAAGTAGAAAGGAAATCGCCGCCACATCTCAGCAAGCAGCAGAAGCCTTCAGACTGGATAGACTTGCTCTTCTGTGTAGCTACACTGTCCCACCTCAGTCCTTCTTCTCTGGGGGGGCAGGGGTGCAGAGGCTAAGTCCTTCTTTAAGTAGTTTATTTCTCCCCTCAAAGTTCCCATGTTAGCTCACCAACAAAATTCCCCTATTAGGCCTCTAGCAACAAGTCCAATAACCAATCGAGTAGTGACCCTCAGACGGGATGGAGATGGGACCCCCAACCCCATAAAACAGGATCTCAGCCCCAGAATCCTGGATGTCCCAACTCTGGGCCTTCCAGGTACCGGTTTACAACTTCCTCTTGCAATACCTCCAGTAAAATTACATTCACATTGCATTGGTCTTAACTGACTCCTCTTCCTCATTCTGCTTGGGTGGGCGAGAGAGACAAGCCTGACAGGGTGATCCTGCCGTGCACCTATACCTCAGGCCCACTAGACTCAACACTTTGTAGTTATTTCATAACCTAACTGTGCCTTAAGAACAATTCAACAGCCCCCAAAATAAGATACTTTCTCAGGTTGTGAGAATGCAGAGCTAGATAGAGTCCAAGGAGACAAAGATGGTGGAATTTCAAAATTGTAGTCAGTGGAAATAAAGCACAATGTGTTATCCAAGTGAGTCAAGGATTACCAATGACTGCAGAATTAAAATTTGTTTCTACAGCAAAAGCAAGAATAGCTGCAGGGTCTGAACCCCGCCGTGGCATTAATTTGCATGCTCAGAACTAGGAAGTTTAACTGGTTGAGAAATCCAAAATTGCTTTACTTGAAATAACAACGGAAATGACACGGAGGAGGCAAGAGGAAAGGTGTATATATTGAGTACCTCACCATCCAAACCACAGAGGCTACAGGCTCCCTGCTACATTTGCTTCCCGGAGAAGTGCAGGTAAGTGGTACCAGCTGCAGCAGCTTAGTGATATGAGGTGCTTTTGAGAATTGTAACAATTCTTTTTTTATATCAAGCAAAAAATTGATTGCGGTATACTTCTTTTGAAGAGGAAAAATTAGAATATCTCCATTAACCATCACTGAAATAATTTTTTCTCAGAAAGTACATCATTTCCAGCGCAGAGACAAAGGGCATAACCCCACAGACTCTGAACAGAGGTGTCAGAGGCCTGTTGAGCGCTGCCTGGAGGTGACCCGCGGAGCTCTCACCCCGGCATCTCTTAGACAGTCTGTGGACCTAGACCTGGCACAGCCAGTGACGGATGAAAGAGAAAATGTTCTAGCATGTTTTTTGTGTGTGTTTTCAATTTTTATTTTTACCAAGAACATGTATTGGTACATTGTATACATAATGATCATAATCAACATGGCTATTTTGTACCCGTACATGATGTATCTTGGTTTTCCATGTTCACATAAATTTTTCATTGTGGGAGGCTTGAAAAGTAAAACTAAAAAACCTTAATTGCCAGAATCCAGGAACACAGACAGGTCATTTTCTTCAAGGAAGCTATAGTGACATAAAACTGATGCTTTTCTAGGAGTTCCGCGTCACAGCAAGCTCACCATGAGTTCACTCAGCGAAGCGAACATCAAGTTCACGCTTGATCTGTTTCAACAGTTGAGAAAATCAAAGGAAAATGTCTTCTACTCCTCTGCCAGCATCTCAACAGCATTAGCAATGGTCCTCTTAGGAGCCAAAGGAAACACTGCACAGGAAATTGAGAAGGTGAGTGTCAGAATCACGGTATCTAGAAGTGGTACAACTTTTCTGTTGAGAACAAGGGCAGAGACGTGAGGATCGGGTGTCCTGATGGGTGGACCAGGACACCAAGTGAGCCTTCCTGTGACTGTGTTATCACAGAGCTATGGGACCAACAAAACCTTCCCCTAATGCTTGCCATGTTCTTCCTTGTGCCCTGATACTATTTCAAAGGTGAGCTGACCTTCTACAACAGCCCAACAATGAGAAGGGAGCCTAACACTGGAGCACTACTGATGTCTCCCGTGCTTGGCCTTAACTCCAAGGGATGCACAGCCAGAGGTTCCTCAGCTGTGGGTGGATGAATGTCCAATGAACTATGTGGTGATAAACCTGCTTTGCTGTGATTTTTCAAAGACCAAACTGCCTCAGTCTCCCAGAGTGTTAGGTCAAAACCATACTCCAAGAAATTCACTTTGGTTCCTCCGATTTACACAGAACTCTTGACTTAGATTTTCATGTCCAATTTCCCATCTCTTCCAGGTCCTTCACTTCGAAGAAATCACAGAGAAAACAACAAAAAGAGCTAAATCGGATCTCGTAAGTGCATGAGCATTGTGACTGTAGGACAGCTTCAGATATCTGAGAGGGCCATGGTATAACGCTGGAATTTAACATAACAGAGAAAAGGCAGCTTTTACAGAAAACCCTAAACATGACATAAGAACATAGAGAGTGGATTCACATTTTGTTTACATAGTTAACTTTCTCAAGGTTTTCGTTCAACCAGAGAGGGTCAGCATTGTACTTATGAAAGTGAGTCTGAAGCTGAGAAATCATTAAGAATATGTAAATAAATGAGGAGCAGAACTGGGTTCAAATTCCAGTTTTGTTCCTCACAAATGGTGAATTTCAGCAAGACACAACTGCTCTGAGTCACAGTGACCTTATCCCAATGAAATGGGGTAAAGAAGAATCTAAATCAGCTCCTTACAGATAGTACTTCGGCTGCCAAAATTAGAATCCATAATATACTTTAGCTAATATCAAATTACAATTATCAGAAGCACCAACATACTAACATAACTTAATTTTCATTAATTCTAGAGCCAAGAGAAACGAGCACAAGTTGAAGTATATTTTGGAAATGATCCCTACCAAATATATTGGTTTAGAGTCTCAATGGTACAAAACCTTTAAAGGCCAATAAAAATATCAAGATTTCAATGGACTTAATTTGAAAACATGGCTCTGCTAATTTAATATCCTTGGAGAGGTTACTTAATTCTCACAGCTTTCTTAATTCCATTTTGCAAAACTCTGATTACCTGTTCTAGTCCTTAGCTGGGTACCAGCAAACCACTGTTCTTACATTTGGAGAGTGACTGCAGCTAGGGTAGGACATCAGATCAAACTCCAAGGGACTTAACAGACAAGAAAGGGTCACCAACAAGGTGGACAATATGGCTTCAAGTTTTAACAGATTTACCTTATCCAAACTTCAACATGATCACTGTTGATGGCTGTTAGAAATAAAACGCAGTGTCTGCCCAAGGAACATAAAGTTTAGCCTGGAAGATAATTTATAACTATTTACAACAATGACAATCCAAAATACTGAATGTCTACTTCAGCAGAGAACAGACAAGAGTATTTCAGAGTGCGTAGAAAGAATTTCCTGGAAGAAATTGAATACAAGGTGGATTTCAGTAAGGTTATGTGAGACAAAACATCTCCAATATCATGGAGTAAGCAAGAGGTCATCTTTGAGTTTGCCAACAAACAGTTACTGATGTAACAGACTTCACAGGAGTTTAGTACTTGAAGAGCTAAATACTAACCCAATCAGCATTCTTTTTGATATTTAAGGTTGAACAGTCAGGAAATGTGCATCACCAATTCCAAAAGTTTCTGACTGAATTGAACAAGCCTACTGATGCATATGAACTGAAGAGCGCCAACAGGATCTTCAAAGAAAAGAGGTTCCAATTTCTGCAGGTAAATCTCACGGGGCCTGCACACCTTTCATCTGCACCCTAAATCTGCCAACAGGCAAAGGCCGAGTTGGAGGTAGTGATGGCCA
>QZML01000795.1:2848696-2888264 GCA_016801275.1 Hystrix brachyura
TCTTTGAGTTTGCCAACAAACAGTTACTGATGTAACAGACTTCACAGGAGTTTAGTACTTGAAGAGCTAAATACTAACCCAATCAGCATTCTTTTTGATATTTAAGGTTGAACAGTCAGGAACTGTGCATCACCAATTCCAAAAGTTTCTGACTGAATTGAACAAGCCTACTGATGCATATGAACTGAAGAGCGCCAACAGGATCTTCAAAGAAAAGAGGTTCCAATTTCTGCAGGTAAATCTCACGGGGCCTGCACACCTTTCATCTGCACCCTAAATCTGCCGACACGCAAAGGCCGAGTTGGAGATAGTGACGGCCATGGTCCTGGATGACTCACATGGGCAGCATGTCCCCAGAGAGCAGCAGTCCTTAACCCAACCAGGGCCTTACCAGAGTGTCACAGCCACGACAACGAAGGGGTAAAGTGTGAGTTCAGGGAAGATTTTATGAGAAAGGGGGATGTGGGGCAATAGAGCTGCTCTTGAGATGTAGCGATGAACTGACTTAATCAGAGGGAGCGTTTTAGGGGGAAAAGTGTGGGTAATGGGACTGTTCTAGAATGGCCACACTTGGAAGGTCCCTGAGGAAAACAAACGGGAAGGACCAAAGAACACTGACTTCCCAGGATGGGAGAAATAACAAAGGTTAACTTTACTGGTGAGAATTCGCAGAAGCAGTTCATCTCCTTCAGAGTAACAAGCTTTAAACTTTGCACACTACACCTCTTTCCCACCCGGCTGCTGCATTTTGGCAGAAGGTTTTGACCTTCAGTGGTCCCCTTTCCTGGTCAGGCTGCACTCCTCTTTCACACTACCTAGATGGCACCCACAAAAAAACACCCAAGCAGTAATGAATCTGGGCAGAGCCTGGATTTAGCTTACAAGACTTAGAAGGAATGAAATTTGCTGCACAAGTCACTCTTAATGGTCCTTTTCTTCGGTTACATCTCAAAGGAATATTTGGATGGCATTAAGAAATTTTACCTAGCTGGTGTGGAATCTGTCTGGTGTGGAATCTGTCGATTTTGGTCGATTTTGCAAATGCTTCAGAAGAAAGTAGGAAGAAGATTAACACCTGGGTGGAAAAAGAAACACATGGTAGGTAATGAGAGGGCTGCCCATTAGAGAGACCCATGAGAACCCTGAAGGGGAGCCCTGGTCTGGCACAGCAGGTGTGGCCCTGAGGTTGGATGTTGGGACAGGTTCACAGAGAGGGTGGAGGAGCATGGTAGATGGTGGAGTGGCTCAAGTAAATGTGGAGATTGCAAAGGGGAGCCAGGAAGCAAAACCCAGGAAGGTAAATTATGTGGAAACACAGCTGGAAAATATTGACATGTGGCCCTGGGTGACAATATCTTGGTGGATTCCAATCCCCTCTCAGTCTCATTTTGAGATCATGTCCTTTAATGTATATTGGAACCACCTTTATGCTAGGAACCTGTATTAGCCAACTTTCCATCTTTGTGAGCCTGTGACAAAATCCCTGGTATATAAAAGTCAGAGGAGGAAAGCTGTGCTTTGGCTCCTGATTTTAGAAGTTTCAGTCCATGCTTAGCTAGTTCTGATGCTTTTAGATCCATGATGAGGTGATAAGGCAGAAACATCCTGGCACAATGTTGTAGCAGAGCAAAAGTGCTCATTTCATGGCAGCGAGGATTCAGAGAGAGTGAGAAAGCCAGAGTAAAGGCCAGGAGGCAGATATATTTCCCAAAGTCACATTTTTATGATTCACTCCCTTCAATTATAGCCCACTTTCTGTGTCCACCACCTCCCAATATGCCACTCATTTATGATCTCCTCAGGAGGTTAATCCACTGGTGGGTAAGGAGCCCTGATAATCTGGTCACCCTCTTTCACTTCCCAAGACATCAGGATCTAAGCCTCTAAAAATAAGGCTTTCTGGAGAATGTAATAGGATTACAACCACAGCAGGACAATCAGGATCTTTAGAAAAGGTTCCTTTCATTGTTATTAATGGGAAAACACAGCCCCCCGGCAAGGCACATTTCATACTAGGTGAACTGCGAGGGCCACATCTTCATTCATACATGCAACAGGCAATGTCACTAATGTGCTCTCCACCAAGGCAGACAGCTTAACAAAGATTCTGTGTGTGGTCACCCAGCTCCTCCTTCCGCTCCTACAGGCCGAGCCTATGGCAGTTCCTCATGAGAATGAGGAGCAAGACGCCCAGGGGAGTAGAGCCTGTCAGCGCAGCACACGGGTTTCACAGGACAGAGCTCGCGCCACTGCTTAAAGAAAGATCAGGGCTTGCTTCCCCTGCATAGTGCACCCTAAATTGGAAAACTAGAATGGAAGGTGGAGAGGGAGGAGTGAGAAAGATAAGCTGAAAGAGCAGATGCAATCTGTTTACCAGTACTCAGTGCAAAATGACGGTAATCACCTAGAGACAAACAGCCTAAAGCTCTTTCCCAACACGAGCACTGGCGTCTCCATCAGAGGTAACTCTGAGGCTGGCACCACGAAGAAGGCGGCGCTTAGTGAACAGGTCTACAAGTCCCTCGACTAGTCGCCTCGACGTGTAATTACTGATCAGCCACAAGGTGACCTTCCAACAAGCCAATTGTACCTTGTTAGACACACACAGACCTTTTATTTCTTCTCTTACAGAAAAGATCAAGGACCTATTTCCTGAGGGGACCCTTGGAAGTGATACCGAACTGGTTCTAGTGAACGCAGTCTATTTCAAAGGGCACTGGGCCCTAAAATTTAAGGAAGAAGACACTAGAGAAGGAAAATTTTGGCTGAACAAGGTACTGACTGTACTTTATTTCCTTTATGCAGTGTACTTTCATGTAGCAAGGTAAATTTAAACACATGTGATGGGTATAGCACTATAGGTAAAATTAAAATGTGTCATAACTACTCTTTCGCTATTTTATTCCGCAAAATTTATGTAGTTAGCAGTACCTCGAGAAAGTTGCATTGTGTCTAATTTCCTTGATGCTTTCATTTATCACAGAATACGACCAAATCTGTGCGGATGATGGAACAAAATCAAGATTTAAAATTTGCCGCCTTGGAAGACGTGCAGGCCAAGATCCTAGAGATCCCTTACAAAGGCGAAGCTCTCAGCATGGTCCTGCTGCTGCCCAATGAAGTAGACGGCCTGCAACAGGTATGACTCGCGCCCACGATTCTTCTTTCTCTTCTCTGATTACTTTCCTTAGTCATCAAGAATTCAAAAGTTTTTAGAACAAGGTGTCTCAAAAGAATGAAAAATTCAACACAAGGAGTGATGAGTTACCTTTTCATTAGAAATGTTTTGCACAAAGTCTGACACAGGTAATTAATAATTGAATACAGACTATGTATTCAGTTTCAAGGTGATGGCATTAAAGGATAAAAATGAATAATTGGAGGAGAGCAATAGTATTGTGGGAAATGTTTACAAATATAGCAAACAAAAAATTAAAATCAGAGTGTGCCTTATAGCTACGCTATCGAATAAACAATGACTATCAGAAAAAAAGGAGTCTTTTAAGTGACACGTATAATAGATTGTAGCTTAAGGAGTAATTGTATGGAGTTGATTTTGTACAATGTGGTCTAATCTAATAATTTAGCCTTGAATGTAACTATAGGCATATGTACATATATGATCTAATAAAGATCCTTATATCCTCTGGGTTGTTATTTCTGCTCACTAGAACAGTATCTCATAAACTCATTATCCCTATATTAAATTTATAGCTAGAATAAAGATTTCCATATAGTCAGTTCATTGCTAATGTGCGGTAGAGGACTAGAGTTAATCATATGAGTTTCACTTTTCCATTTTCTTTTAGCTTGAAGATAAACTCACTGCTGAGAAATTAATGGAGTGGACAAGCCCACAAAATATGTACAAGAGAGAGGTGAATTTACAGCTGCCAAAGTTCAAAGTAGAAGAGAGCTACGACCTGGAAGAGAGCTATGACCTCAAAACTGTATTGCAAGCCATGGGGATGGTGAAAGTCTTCAGTCCAGGGGATGCTGACCTTTCAGGCATGACCAGATCTGGGAGTTTAGTGGTCTCTAAGGTCAAGCACAAGTCTTTTGTGGAGGTGAATGAAGAAGGGACAGAAGCTGCAGCTGCTACTGGTGTTGTTGTGATTAGAACTTCGTCACTAATAAATGAAAACTTCCATTGTGATCACCCTTTCCTATTTTACATCAAGCAAAACAAAAACAGTAACATCCTCTTCTTTGGCAGAGTCTCTTCCCCTTAAATATCATTTCTCTGTCGTGCTTTGGGGGGAAAGTTTACAGGGTTGTTTCAGTAAACTGATGTCTGCAAACAACAGCTTCTCCTGGCTCATTTTCCTTTACAAGACTATAGACATCACGAAGAATTCAGTGCTTGAAATCCTAAGCGTCTCTCTTTCTCCTTTTGCAGATGTGCATAAATCCACTCTTTTTCCTATAAAAGTTGGTATGGTGACTAAATGTTCAATATAAAAACAATAAAAGCATATTTCAACACTCAAATTCTAAATTTGACATGTAATTTTGTTTGGGACCTATTTTAAATGAATATAAACAAATCATATTTCTCTTCAAACTGATTCACCTCATCTCCCACATTGGATTGAAATACAGTGATATCCGGGAGCTCTCTTGTATTTCTAAATGCTGTGTTTCTATAAAATACATTATCAACAATATAATGACCACTTCAAATAAACAGTTAATTTACCTTTTTTCTATTCAACAAAATAAAAGTGGGCAATGACACATAAGAAAGATAAGTTAGAAGTGCATTAGGTCAGGGAGGAGTTAAATGGTGCTTAGAGACACTCAGAACCTACCTGCTGCTCAGAAGATGGAATCAAATCCATAGGTGTGTTTCCCGTGGCGAGTCGCGATTCCTAGGAAATTGCTGGAGTGCACCTGGAGAGAGTCAGTGCCCAGGTGCCTGTTTAGAAAAATAACAGCACTAGAGTATCCCAACACCGAGCCCTCTATTGCTCGGTGGAGGAGGGAAGTGCTGTTTGCTGTGACAGGGAGTGACGGGGTCTCTGTCATCTCCACGGTACAGAGTCCAGCACAGAGCAGAAGCAGCATGAAGGAACAGGAGCCTGAGATCTGCCTGGGGAACTTGGCTGCTAAAGGCTTTGAGGACTCTTCCCAGCTTATTCTTGTGGGGCTGTAGAGGGGACCCATCTTAAGAAGGGTCCCAGTGTTGGAACTAACTGCTTGGGATATCAGAAGCACCTGCACTTTTCACCTTTCCAAATCCCACTGCTCTTCTCCTCACTGACCTAGTGGGCATGCGCAGGAGCAGCAGTCACGTGTCCCCCCAAGTAGTGAACTCACAAATTCTCTAAGAGTTACAGACAGGGGAGAGTGAGATCTGAGAGGTGGGGAAAGAGGAAGGTGCTTCCATTTAAAGCTGGTGGTTCAACCTCTGTGACACTGAGCAAGATAAGCTGAGTGGATTCCTGTGGGGTTGCAATAGAGAGAACATTGGCTGGGACTGGAAGGATTCCTTCCTCCTGACTCCTCCCCCCAGGAGATCCCCTTGATGGGTGCCTCCCTTCACAAGCAGAGGCATTCAGGTGATTCTCCCTGGGACAGGGATGTCTGCTGAGCTGCAGAGCTCTTGGTCCCGCGACCAAGGGGTCACAGCCCGAGGGCCAGAGAGGATCTGGGGCACACTCCCTGGAGCAGTGATAACTGTCCCCAGGGTTGAAATCAGACATTTAGGAAATGAAGATAGCCCTCCTGCAGGCATCTTTTTTTGGTAGTACATGTTTGCAATTCATGCATTTTACAATCATCTTGGGGAGTAGTTATATACACAAATTACAGGGTTTTTTTTTCCCTAATTCCCTTCTCCTTTCCCCGTCACCCTTCCTCCTTTGATTCCTCTATCACATTTTACATACTTACTAATCTTATTTGTCTTCCCTCGTATTATGGCATATGCTTGCATCAGTTGGAGTTATTAGGGACCTGTACATGGCACATCTTTATTCCTCTCACGTCCCATTTCCCTTCCTCCTTGTTCCTCTTTCTTGTTTCCTTGAATCTTCCCTACTGGGTGGGATCTGTCCCCTTGTCCATTTCTAAACATCCTTTATCATTTTCTTTGCTTGTACTTTGCTTCACTCCAATGATAGATACCATACGATATTTAAACTTATGTCACTAAGTTTTATTTATTCCGGGTACACCCATTTTCCTACAAATGTCTTCTGTCATTCTGTCTCTCTTTATAGCATAGTAGTATTGCATTATGTATAGATACCACATTTTCTTTATCCAATGGTCTGTCGATGGATATACAGGCTGCTTCCAGGATTTAGCTATAACAAATTGTGCTGCTATAAACATTGGTGTGAGTGTATCGCTGTAGTATGGTGACTTAAGCTCTTTGGGGAAGACACCTAGCAGAAGAATAGCTGGGTTATATGGAACTTCTAATTTCAGCTCTATGAAAAACATCTATACTGATTTCCTTCATGGTTGTACTAGTTTGCTGCAAACATCTTTCCCTTAGCCCATGCTGGTGGACAAGGGTCATTGGTGGGAGGAGATTTGATCTCAGCCTTCACACACTCCTAACTGGTTTTGCTTCTTTGGCAGGATCTGAGAAAGATCCACAGAACAAATGTGACCCAGAACCAGTAACCCTTACAATACCTGGCACATTCTAAATGCCTTCTCTACAGCTTTGTTTTCCCTCATTTTTTTTCATATTTTAATCTATTCTTTTCATGTATTTAATACATTATATAATCTATTTAATTATTTAATCGTATTTTTTTCTTCTTTCTCCTTTCTCATTTTAAACCCTTACTTTTTTCTCTCTCTTTTCAATCCTTTTTTTTTTTAAAATAAGAACATGTATTGGTACATGGCATACATAGTGATCACATTTATCATAGTTATTTCGTGCCTTGTACATGATGTATCTTGGTTCCCCCCTTCCCAACCCCTCCCTCCTGCTCACCCCTTCCCTATTTATAGCAGGTTGATTTATATATATTTTTAATATTTTCCATGTTTCACTTTCCCCTTTCTTTCTTTTTTCCCTTCCTTCTTTCCCCCGCTTCTACCTTTCTATTTCTCCTCTCCTTTGAATATTATCTTCCTTTTATATAATATCTATTACACCTCTCTGTCCTTATTACACTTATGGTTTCTCATAAACTTTACTTACAACAATGTCAATGTTTCAGTCTACCCTATATTATTTCTGCTCCTTTCTTGCTATATGGATATTTCTGTTATAGATATTGTGGTTGCTAATCAGTTTTTATGGTATGCTTATTTGATTTTATGTTGTTGTTACTATTGGTTGCTTCCTCCTCTAAAAACAGTACTGGGGGTTGAACCCAGCCTTTGAGCACTTTGAATAGGTGCTTCGGCTCTGAGCTGTAATCCCAACTCAACTGACAGAGATCATACCTTCATACACAGGTGATTTATTTGTACTGAAACTTTGAGGAGTAACACTACAGATGACAAAAGCGCCCAGCTGATGACCAAGTCCCAAATAAGCATAAATGGAATGCCTGAAGATGCACTACTACATATTCACATATTCACAGTTTTTACAACAGCAGACAGCAGGACCAGCTGTTTTGACATTCCCAGGAAAGCACGGGTCACTCGTAGACCCTTGCAGAACACATGGTGCCGAATAGTCTGAAGGAGTAACCACAGAGGTTACACTTCAACATTCTGCTGCACACATCACACCTGCTTGACCCAGCAGAGCACCTCAGTCATGTCCCACCACAGAAAATACATTTCCCTGCTTTTGATACAATCCACAGAAACTAAAATCCTACCAGCCATCTGGCCTGGTATGGCATGACTGTAGTCCTAGAACTACTAGGAGGATCTCAAGCTTGAGCACAGCCTGGGTAACTTAGAGCACTAGCTAAACCATGTCTCAGAATAAAAAATAGAAAGGGGTAGGAATCCAGCTCAGCTTAATGGCCTCGAGTTCAATCCTCAGTAAAGTAAGAAAAAAAGTTTGAGGAAAAAGCCAAATTATAGGAATGAAGAGCAGAGTGGCTCCCTCAAAACACAAGTGAAACCAGTATACCTTGGGGGTGCCTCTCAAATATGTGTTGGTTAGTTGGTTGTTTGCTGGTTAGTTGGTTGGGTGGTCAGTTGTTTGGTTTGTCATTTGGTTGGTTGGCGGTTAGTTAGAAGGTTGGTTGGTTGGTTGGTTGGTTTGTCAGTTTGTTGGTTGGCAGTTAGTTGGCTGGTTGGTTGGTTGTTTGCTTTGTCAGTTGGGTGGTTGGTAGTTGGATGGTTGGTTAGTTGTTTGGTTTGTCAGTTGGTTGGTTCAAGGATCAGAGAATCTCTTGATTTGCTCCAGGGAATGGCTCCAGTAGAGAAGTATGCATACATTTTGAAAAGCTGGTAACTGCTGAAGTATGTTTCTTGAGAAAGTGGGAAGTAGGAATAACAGAACAGAGAGAAGAAGGAACAGTGAAGAAACAGTAAGTCTGTAGTTTAGAAAATTATACTAATTGATACAAAGTCCAAATAATTCCTCCTTTTCTTTTTCTTTAATGAACTATGAGTCAAAAACATCACATTACAGTGATAAACTTGTGGAACGAGTAGGGAATTTAAAAGGGAAAAATGTGTATAGAACTTTTGAGGTGGATGCAAGAGGGCATTGAGCTAAGATAATAAAAAAGATTGGAAAACACGTTTAGAAGAACTATTGAAAATCTGACTTTCATCGTTATACATGAAGGCCAATTGTGTCTTCACAATCAAATGAAATGGCTCCATTCCCATCCTCTCAATTGATGACATCATTCTCTCTCCCGGGATCTTCCCTCTAGGACTCCAAGGTGTTTCCCCACGTGAGTGTGCAGGGAAGTCCTCAGCCTTGCTCTTGCATTAAAGAAGAAAAGCTAGAAACTTATTTTGTTCCCAGGAAGTATTTATGCTGTTGAGTTTCTATCTCTGTTGCAGCCACACTAGCCACAGTGTCACTAGCCTACAGTTAGTGATATGCTGCTGTTGAAAGCTCACAGCACCATCCAGGCAGGAGTCTGGCTTGTGAACCCTGAGCTCTAAAATAGTTGCTTAAAATGCCTCGTTTTGAAAATCATATGCTTTTGTACATTTTTAAACTGGCGTCTAAAATTTTATTCACAGCCTACAGGTTAATATTGCATAAGACATCATGTCTGGCAAATTGTTAATGAAGCTATTTTAAAATAGATCTGTTATGTGCATCCAAAGGTATATAGCCATAGAATATCCACCTTCTTAAAATCAAGTGAAAAACGTCTTTACTATTCAGATATTTTGCATCACATTTATGTTGAAATTACTTTTCCATCCCACTTCCTCCAAAAATGTTCTAATTTAATATATTTTTAGGAAGTCTTTTATTGATACCTCTGTCATACTTCTTTCTCTGGAATGAAACTATGTTTATAAATCTAAGTTGTAAAATGTTCTTCTGTCCCATGAACTTATTATTCTAAAGGTTCAAAATGTTTCTTTTGGATTGACTTACCACTATAGGTGTTGTCAGCATACAACTGAAAAAGCCAAGTAAATGTATTAAATGTATTTTGGTTAATAATTATAAAACATAAAAGCTGAAATTTTACTGAAGCTTCATCTCTCAATGAGATGAACAAAAACAAACATTTGTCTCGGTCTTTTTTTGGGTCAATGATCTAATGGCTTTCTAAAAATTCAGTCATCCTGTATCTAACATTGCATTTTAGATTGTTCTTCCAAGGATATTTAAACAATAAATATTTTTTTTAAATTAAGAGGAGACATTTTATTTAGAGGACAATTTATTTAAAAGTGGTGAAAAAGGGGAAAAGGAGATGATAGATAGCTACTGGAAGAGTAGGGAGCATTTGAAAGCGAAATACTCATGGGCCCTTTGTTGTAGCCCCTTTTTATTGAGGTTTTTCCCCTTGGGCCGGCCCTTTGGAATCTGGTTGGCTCCTGGGCTCATCAGTTTTCTCTGCCTCAATTTCTCATACCTCTGTGACTTTTCTTTGAAATTATGGGTGGGTGGTTTAAGGCTGGGCAATGCAGAGATTTAAGAATCAAAAGGGGGAATTTGTTTTCTTTATGTTAATCAGATTACCTGGGGACCTTCCCTGCGCCAGTCTCTTTGCCTTTGTTTCTCTGACTGTTGGAATCTGGCTGCCTTTATGTTTCTAACTATTTGATTATAGCTGTCTGGCTTTCTGAGTCTACTGAGGTCTTTACCTTGTCTTTTCCCTACCTATGGGGACCACTGTCCCTACATTCCCCTCCTGAAAAAATATCCAACTTCTGTTCGGGAACTGGGCGAAGACCGATCTGGCTTCTTCGAGCTGAATGGGGTCGTAGTCGGGGAACAGTGGATGGGAATCTTTAGCAGGGAGGTTTTAAACTATAAACATATTATGAGATGAACTACAATAAGAATTATTCATAATGGAGATAAACATGATATAATGTGATAAAATAATTTTATATACTTATTGAATTATGTACACCAATCTGAAAGAAATTTTCTATTTAATCCATGGGCTTTCACAAATGTATCCTCCAAAGATTATACTCAGAAAAATATAACATATACACCTCTCTCTGAATTTTTAGGACTATAGAGAAATTTCAAGAATAAAAGTATTGTGGTTACGTTCAAATGTGTGATGTAAAAACAGGTAGAGAGTTCAGTACACTGGCACATGTTCTTTTGTTGTAGTCTGCAGAGGAATGCAAACTTGTCCGAAGTCAGGAGCTGGAAGAGGATGAGTTTTATACTGAAAATTGTGAGTATTTCCATCAGGGCTCTATGGAATGAAATTCACTCTCATACTTTAGTATCTAAACTTATGCATTATTAAGATTACTATATTTAGCATTTTCATAATTTTCTCAAAATAAGTTTTAGATAAATAAAGTTAAGCATGCCTGGAAAAATGTTGTAGACCAAAATAAGTATTGATGAAATAGTCGTTTAATGCACTAGTTCTCATGAACAACTCTTTTGCATAAAGTGTAATTAATTTATCTACATATTTTGACTCTTGGTCCTTGTGTTTAGAGAAGACATCATTGGGATAAGGTCAGGAATTTTCTCATGCAGTAATAGATAATTCCTGGTAAATATGGGAGCAGACTGCATCAGATTTGGACAAGTGGAGTATGAAGAAAGGGTTGATTACAGGTTTGCCCCAGGGTCTGGGAAGAAGCACATTGAAGCAGGAAATCAGAAGTCAACTCTAGTTGCCCTGATGTGGGAAGGACATGAGGAATGAGTGGACTCAAAAGTCTGGCTCAGGAAGGAGCCTGAACATGTGACCTCTCTCCAAAAAGTTAAGGGAATTCAGAGGACCTATTTTGCTATTAAGTCTCTGCTTCAGGCAATATGCTAGAGACTCCTCGCTTAGCCCACCACTTAGACAGAAAAAATAACTGAGAACCTGATTTTATGAGGAAAGGATCACTGAATGACCTTTAAATATAGAACAAGCAAATGTTATGTAACCCTTCTGAATTCTACTGAGTCCATGAGAAGCAGTCACCAAAATTCAAAGTGGCAATCGGCCCATTATTTCTAGTGCAAGCCAGACTCGGTCAAATAGAAAAATATACAGTATCTCTATGGGTTAAAATAACATGTTCCAAAGAAAAATACTAGTTCTACTGAAATGTTAGCAAAGCCCCAAAGCAGAGCAGGTGGTAGCTGGAAGCCATCTTTCTGATAAAATAAGAAGTTATGGAATCAATTTTTCACTAATGACAGATTAAAATAATATAAAATGTCAATCAACAATGTTAATGTCAATCCAAATAAATAGAGAGAAGTACAGAACTAAAGGAAGTGGAGACAGGAGATGCAGCGAAGGGATGGAGCACATACCTGGGAGGGAAAGAAGGAAAAGGACCAAGCTGAGAGGAACAGATTCTAGAAACTGCAGCCTGAAGTCATTTGCGTGAGGAGAGAATATGAGGGATAAACATCTTGGAACTCTGTCTGTAATGGCTGCAAGTAGAGACAGAGGTGGAAACAGGAGATCAGAAGTATACAGGAAAATGAAAGAATTTCAAAGAGGGGTCAACAGAGGCAAATAGTTCAGAAAATTCAATTAGGAATAGAGAATGTGTTAGCAGGAGGCTACTAGTAAGTCGTCCAAGAGATGTTTGTTAAGTTTTCTGCGTTCTGATAAAATACATACAAAATTTACCGTTTTAGTCAAGTTGCATCAAGTATTTTTAAGTGGCATTAGGTACACTGACATGTTGTACCGCCATCACCAGCAAAGATCTCTGAAATTTTCCCCACCTCTAACTGAAATTGTTTGTGTTACACAGTATCTCCCCATTTTCCGTCCTTCGCCACAGTAACCACCATTCCATTTTCTGCCACTATGAATTCAACTATTCTAGGTCCCTTATATAACTGGAATCGTATGTATTTATTCTTTTGTTTCTAGTTTACTTCACTGAGCAAAATGTTCTCAGAGCTCACCCCCATTTTATCTTGTATGAGAAATTCATCCCCTTTGAACATAGAATGACACTTGTGTCTGTATGTGTCTGTGTGTGTTGATTGTTTTATTTGCTTGACAGATGTTTTTGTTTCATAAAATCTTTTGCTATTTCATGAAAAATAAAACAAAATTTCATAACAAAACAATACAAAAGTAGCAATAGTTAGTACACTGTATTTTTATCTTCTCAGCAGTTACAGTACAAGATTCAGACAAAAAAAATCTCTCTTACAGAGAAGAAACAAACAGATATTAGCACAAAACTTTCTTTTGAATGAGCTAAGAGAAACTAGTAGTATAACTGAAACAAATTAGTATATATTAAAATATCTTAAAACAACTGAATAGGCATTTCAGGAATTCTAAACTCTTCTCTATTTCCAATTTGCCACCTATTTTACTCATATATATGTGTCTAAAACCTTGGTTTGTGCAAATAACTCATAATCTGAAGTACTTGTATATCAGAGTAGCGTGAGAGAGAGACAGAGAGAAGAATCACTTGTGATCGTGTGATGCTCAGTGGCACATACTACTCTTATTACAAGACATCACTTGTTTATTGAGTTAAAATTTCTTAGAAATGTTTGCTTGTCTTGCAGAACACTCGCAGACCAAGTTATTTACAATCCAAGCTTTGATTGTATATTGAATTTCTCATATAAGAGAAACGATGTGATATTTAAGCTTGCATGTCTGACTTATTCACTTAACATTATGTTCTAAAATTACATCCATTCACCTAAAAATGCCTCAAGTTTTTCTTATTTATGGCAGAGTAGTACTCTGTTCTGTGTAAATAACACATTTTGCTCATCCATTTATCTGTTGGTGGACATATATGCTGTTTCCATGACCCAGGTAGTATAAATTGTACTGCTGTAAACATGGGGGTGCACTTATCCCTGCAACATAATTTTAAATCTTTAGGGAAGATACCTAGAAGGGAGCTATCTGGGTCAAATGGAATTTCTAATTTTCACTTTTTTTGAGAAATCTCCACTCTGATTTCAATAGTAGTTGTACTAGTTTAAATTTCCCCCAACAGTGTAGAACAGTTCCCTCATCCCCCGATTATGACCAGCATCTTCTTCTCATTTTTGGATAATAGCCATTCTTCCTGGACTAAGTTGCTATTTCAGTGTAGTTTTAATCTGTGTTTCTGTAATGGCCAGTAATGTTGAACATTGGTATGTATATATTGGCATTAGTATTTCTACTTCTGAGAAGTGTCTGTTCACTTCTATTGCCCATTTTGATTGGTTCTTTTATTTTCAAGTATCTAATTTTTTGAGTACTTCATATTTTCTATATATGAGACCTCTGTCCAAGCAATAGCTGGCAAAAAATTTTCCAATCCTGTAGATTGTCTCTTCACCAGGTTGATTGTTTCCTTTGCTGTACAGAACCTTTTAAATTTAATATGATCTTATTTGTTCATTCTCAGTATTATTTCTTGTGCCACTGGGGCTCTGCTCAAAAAGTCCTTGCCTACACCTTTGTCTTCAAGAGTCGTACCTATTTTGTCTTCCAGCAGATTAAATGTTTCTGTGTTAGCATTTAGATCTTTGATCCATTCTGATTTTAGTTTAGGAGATGGTGAGACATATAGGTCTAGACTCAATCTTCTGCAGGCGGCTATCCAATTTTCCCAACACTATTTATTAAAGAGGCTCTCTTTTGGGCTGGGGATTTAGCTCAGTGCTTAGAGTGTTTGCCTCGCAAGCATGAGGCCCTGAGTTTGATTCCCGGTACCAAAAAAAAAAAAAAGAGGCTCTCTTTCCTCCAGTGTATGTTTTTGGTCCCTTTGTCACAGATCAAATAGCTTTGTGTACCTGAATGTGTTTTTGCTTCTTCTATTCTGTTCCATTGATCCACCTGCCTGTTTTTGAGTGAGTATCATGCTGTTTTGATCACTGTAGCTTTATGGTATAACTTCAGCACCAGGACTGTGATGCCACATGGTTTGTGTTTGTTACCCAGGATTTCTTTTGCTGTTCTTGGTCTCTTCTGTGTCTATATAAATTTAGGATTGTTTTCTCTATATCTTTGTGAAATTTCATGGTATTCTGATTGGGATTCCATTAAGTCTGTGTATCAGTTTTGTAAGTGTAGCTTTTTGATTATATTGCTTCTGCCTATACAGAAACAGGGAACGTCTTTCCATTTTCCAATGTTCTCCTCTATTTCCTTTGTCAGAGTAATGTAGTTCTCACTCCTCAGGTCCTGCTTTTCCCTTGGTTGGATTATTTCCTATGTATTCTGATGCTATTGTGACTGGTATTGCTATCCTACTGTCTTCTTCAGGGGGTTCATATTAGTGTATAGGAGGCTATTAATTTTTGTGTGTTTATTTTGTATCCTGCTACATTGCTGAATTTAGACATTAATTCTAGGAGTCTTTTGGTGAAGATTTTTGGCTCTTGTAAGAAAGGGATCATGTCATCTGAATATAATGATACTTTCACCTCATTCTTTCCTAAATGTATCCATTTTATTTCTTCCTCTTATCTGATTATGCTGGATAATGTTTCTAGAACTATGTTGAACAGGAGTGATCATAATGGACATCCTTATCTTCTTCCTGAGTTTAAAGAGAAAGTTTTCAGGTTTTACGGCATGTGATCTGATATTGGCTGCCATTTAGTCATAAATGACTTTTAGCAGATTGAGATAAGATTCTTCTATACCTATTTTCTTCATGGGTTGTTTTTTTTTTTTATCATGAATGGAGGTTGGATATCGTCAAAGTCTCTTTCTGCATCTATTGAGACAATCATGTGACTTTTATCATTTCTTCTGTTTATGCAATGAATGAGATTTATTAACTTGTGTATGTTGAAACATCCTTGCATCCCTGGGATGAAGCCTGTTTGGTCATGGTGTACGATCTTTTCAATGATCTGTTGCACTCTGTTTGCTAGTATCTTGCTAATAAATTTTGCAACTGTATTTATTTGGTAGCTTGACCTATAGTTCTCTTTTTTTTTGTTGGATCTTTGTCTGGTTTAGGGATCAGAAAAATGTTAGCTTCTGAGAATGATTTTGGAAGTACTCTTTCTCTCTCAATTTCATTAATGAGTTTGAGGATTATTGATATCAGGTCTTCCCTGAAATTGTTGTAGAATTCAGCTGTAAATCCAGCAGGTCCTGGGTTTTTCGTAGTTAGTAGTGTTTTTATTACTGCTTCATTTTAGTTTCCTGTTATTGGATTGTTCAAGATGTTTAAGTCCTCTTGGTTCAGTTCTGTTAATTCATATGTATCTAGGAAACTCTCCATTGCCAAATTCTCCAATTTTGGGCATATATATTTAGGAAGTAGTTGCTAACAATTTTCTAGATTTTCATGATGTTTGTTGTAATTTCACATTTTTCCTCCTTAGTTTCATCGATTTATACCTTTTCTTTCCTTTGTTTTTTTAAGATTGTTTTAGGGTTTGTCTATTTTGTTCATTTTTTTTCTAAGAACCAGCTCTTCAATTCATTAATTCTGTGTATTTTTTAGTCTCCATTTCATTGATTTCTGTTCAGATCCTTATAATTTCCTTCCCTGTACAAGCTCTAGATTTGGATTGCTCTTGTTTTTCCAGCAGCTTAGGATGCATCATTATCTTATTTGTTGGTACTCATTCTGCTTATCTTATGTGGTTATAGAAACTTTTCTCACAGGGCTTTTTTCATTGTGTCCCATAAGTTCTGGAATGTTATACTGGCATTACCATTTAATTCTCAAAACTGTCTTATTTCTTCCTTAATTTCTTCTGTAACTCATTGATTATTCAAGAGTGTGTTGTTTAATTTTCATAGATTTGCATAGCTTCTGTGGTTTCTTTTGCTGTTGATTTCTAGTTTCATTGTACTGTGATGTGCTAATACGCATGTACAATTTCTATTATTTGGCGTGTATTAAGGTGTACTTTATTAGCTAGTAGATAGTCAATTTTACAAAAAGAAGCACGTTTTTCCAAAAAGAAAGCATGTTCTTTTTTTTTTTTTTTTAATTTATTTTAAACCAAGAACATGAGTTATAGCTGAGCGTGGTGGTGCAGGTCTAGAATTCCAGCACTCTGGGAGGCTGAGGCAGGAGGATTAAAGTTAGAGCCCAGTCCCTGTGACTTAGCAACTTAGTGAGATCCCTTCTGAACATAAAAAATAATTAAAATAATGAGCTACAGATGTAGCTCAGTGCGAAGGTCCTAGGTCCAATCCCCAGTACCACACACACACAAAATCAGTACTATTTGTAATTGAGAAATCATAATTATATACATATATGGAGTGAAATTAGATGTTTTGATATATGTGTATAATGTAGAATGATTACACCCTGGTAATTAACATATCTATCATCTCACTTATTTTTTGTGGTAAGACATTTGTAGTTTATGCTCTTATTTTGAAGTGTACATTATTATTGATTATAGCCACTCTGCTGTGCAGTAAATCTCAAAACATATTCCTGCTGTCTGTCTGAAGCTTTGTACCATTTGGCCAATAACTCCCCATTCCCTGCCCTACTTCCAGCTTTGGGTAACCTTTGCTTTACTCTCTAGTTTAGTTGTTAGTTAGTTAGTTAGTTAGTTTATTTATTTATTTATTTATTTGTTGTTTTTTTTTTGAGATAGGGTCTTACTATGTAGTCCAGGCTAGCCTTGAACTCATGGCGATCCTCCTGCCTCAGCCTCCCGAGTGCTGGGATTACAGATGTGCACTACCACACTTGGCCCTACTCTCTACTTTTATCAGTTCAACTCTTTTAGATTTCACATATAAGTGAACTCATGTGGTATACTTAGCACAGTGATAGATAAGTAAGATCATGTGGTGCACTTAGCATAATGTCCTCAAGGTTCATCCATGTTGTTGAAAATGAAAGAATTTCCTTCTTAAAAAGAATAGTACTCCATTGTGTGTGTGTGTGTTGGATGTGTGTGTGTGTATAAAATTTATTCTTTCATCCATCAATGGCCACTTAGCGGGTGGTTCCGTATTTGGCTATGTGAATAATTCCATAACGAACATGAACATGACAGGGCAGGTATTCCTTTTGATTGCTGAATGTTATCGCATTTTATGGAAACACCGTATTTTGCTTGTCCACTGATGGACATTTGGGTTGCTTCTCCAAGTCTTGTGAAGACATATTTCTTATGTGGGCATCTTCATTGATATCTCTTAGGTAGATGCCTAGTGCAGAATCACTGGGTCATGTGGTGACTCTTCATTTAAAATTTTCAGAATCCACAAGACTGTTTCCAAAGCAGGTATCCCATTATACAACCTGACCAGGAATATACAAAGCATGTTCTTTTGCTGTTGGTTGAAACACTCAGAATATATCTATTAAATCCACGTGTTCAAAGGTTTGGTTAGACTCTGATATCTGTTTGTTGAGTTTCTGTTTAGTTCATCTGTCTATCGTTGCACTCTTATTTGTCAGTTTTTCTTTTTGTTGCCTGTGCTTTTGGGGTTATATCCAAATGTTCTGAGTATTTCTCATTTTTTTTTAGAGGTTTCAAAATTTTACATTTTTCTGTTAAATCTTTTCTCTCTTTTGAGTTGGTTTTTGGATATGGTAATAGAGATTGAATCCCTTTCTTTTTTTGTTTTAATTTACTGAGAACATTTATAGGTACATTGTATACATAATGATCACATTCATCATAATTAATTTGCAACTGTACATGATATATCTTGGTTTTTTCCCCCTTCCCTATCACTCCCTTCCACACCCCTCCTCTCCTTATTTACAAGAGCTTTTTTACATTTTTCATTTTTCCCTTTTTCCCTTTCTTTTCTTTTTCTCTTCTTTCTTTTCCCTCTCTTTTCAATTATCCTCCCTCTTGAATATTAAATTTCTTTTACATAGTATCTGTTATACCTTTTTGTCCTTATTCACACCTATGTTTTCTCATATCAGAGAGACAATTGATATGTACTCAAGAAACAGGATCTATCAATATGCTGCATACAGGCTAAAGAAGATGTGGTTTTTCTACACAGTGGAGTATTGCTGTACCATAAAAAAGGATAATCTCTTTCTTTTGCATATGGAAACTCAGTTTTATCAACACCTTTTTAATGACCTTTTCCTTTCTCCCATGTACAATATTCTGACTTGGTTAAAAATCAGTTGGCTAAAACATATGCAATGCATTTATTTCTCAGTGTCACTTTTGTCCCAGAAGTTTGTGTGTCTCTTCTTATACCAGTATCTTCTCTAATGGTTATTATAGTCGCATATATGTTTTTAAGATTTAGCACATTCCTGATTTTTCAGTTATTTTGTTATTAATTTCTAGTTTTATTGTGCTGGGGTCAAAAAGAAACTTTTCTTAATTCATTAAATTTTTATGGTCATAGTCTATGCTGAAGTACATTCCATGTTTATTTGAAGCAAATATGTATGCTGTTGTTGGATAAATTATTCTCTTAATATCTATTAGGCCCAATTGCTTTATATAAAAAAGCATATTCAAATATATAGGAAAACACCAGGATTCTCATGAACAAAAGGGGACATGAAACACAATTCACATAAGAAGAAAGTCAATCAAGAAAGAGTGTAAAAGAAAACAAAAAGAGGAGCTATTTGTTATAAGTCAAATGAAAGCTTCAAAGTCACTCAGAATAATAGAAGCAGTTAGTATGAAAAAGGAAATCATGTAAGAGCAGAAAGACAATGGATTGCTTTGCAAATATTAAGGAATTACATAAGAGATGGTAACTGGGTACGTGATGGAATATTTGCATGGCCAAGAAATTAAAATAGGACCCTGAAAACAGCAAAAGAACAAAGAGTATCAGTGGCAGTGTAAAGAAAGAGAAGACCAAGTTTCTTAGATTCATCTTGTGTGGTTAGGGAAGTAGGTAGCTATTCATATGACAATGTTAAGTGGCCTGCAGTTACTGTGGGAAATCCATAATTCAGATAAATCAAAGAGGAAAAGACCAGTTCTAGGAAATTAGTCTATACTGATGCTTCTTGGCAATAAAATAACAATGCCAAGAGGAATCAACAATGCTTAGTTGATTAATGAGAGATTAGTGAGGGAACAAGGTTTGATTTGGTTAAAAACATAGAGTACTATGTCTCTTCTGGGTAGCACTGGTGAGGTAGAAAATGTGGGAGCTTGGGTGAAGGTAAAATGATTTTTTTATGTATGATTCACTTATATATGAGAATAATTCTCCAAATTCTTTTTAAACTTAATGGTGTTTTTTCCTCTGTGATAAGTAAAAGAGAAAGCTAATTAATCTTGTCTTAGGTTATTCAGTATACACATACCTAGACCAAGAGAAAAGAATAATTGGCACGTATTGTACTATCTGAGGCTTGATGAATTTTTTCCGGTAAGCACTTTCCTGTAGACAGGCACAAGCACATCCTTCGCAAAATGAAGTAATAAAACATTCTCTTTGATTTCCAATTAAACAATAATGAGAACACACCCTTGACCAAGAAGTAAGGATTGAGAAATTCTGTGAGATACTTTTTTCAATTTTGTTTGAGTGGTATCTTTTAACGAACCTATAAAAGCATGTGTAATGGCAGGATGATTCATGAAAGTGCAGGGTCCTATGGGTTTGATTTATTTTTTCTTTTATTTCTTTATTTCTGAACTACTGGAAGCAATTAAATTAGCATAAACTTGGGAAATATCAACAGAATTTAGTCTTAGTCAGCAAGTGCTTACATGCAAAAATTGAGGATTTCTGAGCCTTGTATAATATATATCAGGATGTCACAGTACTATTTAACACATGCCAGGAGCATTCTTCAGGAACGGAATAAGAACATGGGATTGTTCCTCAATTAAACAAACCCAGGTTCTCATTTCAACCAAATTTTGGGAAATTGTCAATTAGAACATTTTATACAAATTCAGTCTCCTCATGACAAACCATATTATGTCTGGAGAATTTAGCCTTAGTCTAAAGCGATGTACCACAGGTTGGTCCCTTGAAGCCACATCTGTCCTAACTTTTCATCTTTTTAGTCACTCCATTTCTGGGCTGACCTTCTTTTTTCTATCTTATTTGAAAGTTAGAGGTCTCTCTTTCTGAGATCAGCTCCATGTGAAGGCTCATTTTTTTTTTCACGTCACTATAGCCTTAAATAAACTCAACTGAAGAGACTGTATTTTTCACATATGCATTCTTCATCTTTTTATGATTTCTGTTTCTTTTTCTTCTATCTCTGGACTAACTCTTTAGTCGATCCCCACGCCATGAGTCCATGCTCCAGTTCAAATCACTGAACTTGTGCCTCGCAATCTCATTAAGGGATTCTACACATAGACCTTGATGAAGGAGACCTAAAAGCAGCATGTCTTGGAGGTTAAGGAAGCAAACAGGTAAAAAATGAGTTCAGAAAACCCAAATACCTTTCCCCTTACCATTCCTTACATCTAATCTATGTGTTTCAGAAAGTTTGCTACGAATACATTTTCCCCTTTGCGATGTGCTGAAACCAAATACTCACTGCTGCTCTCTAGAAGGACCCATGATTACAGGAAACATAGGGGAACGTGTGGCGATATCAGAACTTTATTTTCGTTAGGATGTAAAAGTTCGTATCTGTTGTGGAAATAAGTCTGGGTATTGCCTCAAAGTATTAAACAGAAGTAGTACATAATCCATTGATTCTACTTGTAGATATGTGCCAAATTAAATGAAGACATGTCACCCACAAAATGTGCATGGAAGTTCAGAGCAACATTATTCAAAACAGCCAAAAAGTGGAAACAACACAACGTCTGATGACTAGATAAAAAATGTGATATAAACATGCAATGGAATATTTTTCATCTGTGAAAAGGACAGATACACTGATCCATCCTGCCATATACATGAAGCTAGAAAATATGACACTACAGGAAAGAACTCAGGCACAGAAAAGACAAATATGATGAGAAGGTACCTGCAGTGACTGGGCGACCACAGACAGAGCTGTTGAACAAATAAAACCACTAAAAGTTCACCAAGTGTTTCCATACACCTTGATGTGCTTTGGGAGCTGAGGAAACCTTCTACAACTACCAAGTGAGGAGTGATTAGCTTGAAATGGAAGGACTCCTGATACAAGTGATGCCTTAACATACATCAAATGGTAACACCATGACATGTTCCTTCAATGATGGATGAATAAGAATTCTTTGAAGAGTATCGTGCTATACCAGCTGTGCATTGGTTTACAAAGAGCACACTCATACTCTGAAATTTGGAAGGTGATTCTGTTTCTTATTGGTTTTTTGTTTGTTTATTTGTTTTGTTTAGATTTGCTTTCAGAGATTTTTTCTGGTCTCTGTAACTCTTACTCTGTGTGTGTGTGTGTACACTCTGTGTGTAATTGTGCTAACAGTGATTTGAACAAGGGATGTTACACTGAGCTGCATCTCTAGACTTTCTTCAACTTTTAATTTTTTGAGACAAGTTCTGCCTAAGTCACTAAATTGCCCTGGTTGGACTCCCACCTCTAATCCTCCTACTTCAGCCACCAAAGTGCTGGGATTACAGGCATGTAGCACCACACCATAATTACTCTGATTTAGGCAGATCTTTTGAGGAAAACTGTCTTGTCCCATATTCTATCTCTTCCATCTTTTTCACTGCAGTGAAATCAAGAAGACAGAAAGTGCTAAGATCTAACAAGTAAGTCCCAAAGTGCTTCAATTTTATGAGAGCTTCACATGCTCACTTTGGCAGCACATATAATAAAATTTTATGAGAGCTTCAGGTATCTGAAAAGGTCATACTTTAACCAGGGAATTCCACATAAAATGAGGACAGGTATTTGTTTAGGGAAAACCCTAAACAAAAGAGATTAGCACATACATAGTTGACTCACATTGTATTTCCACAATTTTCATGTTCATGTTTTCTTTTACTCAGAGAATGTCAGCATTGTATTTATGAACACAGGCATGGAACCAAACAGGCTGGGTCTAAATTCCAGCTCTGCTTCTCCAAGACACACTGCTTGAAGTCACGGCAACCTCATCCCAGTAAAGAGGAGTGAAAAAGAATCTGACTCAATACATCCAAACATGAACAACAATGCCTGGCCCATACTAATTATAAGGACGTTAAAAAGTTTACTTAGTATCTCGTAATGATTGTCATAATTACAATAATGCTTCTAAAATAACTGTTTTTATTAACTCTACTAAGACCAAGAGGAATAAGCACAAGCTAAAGTATATTTAGGAAAATGAATGCCAGCAGACATGTTGCTTTAGAGCAGACCTCTAATAGCGCAAACACTTAGCTAGCAAATACACTTTCCAGATTCAAACAAGTTTAGGTTCAGA
Source organism: Hystrix brachyura (assembly GCA_016801275.1). Classification (NCBI taxonomy): domain Eukaryota; kingdom Metazoa; phylum Chordata; class Mammalia; order Rodentia; family Hystricidae; genus Hystrix; species Hystrix brachyura. The sequence continues at coordinate 2,871,510 of QZML01000795.1, forward strand.
ACAGGGCTCAGCTAAGTTATGTCTCCCTGGAGAGCTTTTTCAATTCCCTCAGCTTCCGTGTTTTCACTTGGCAAGACTTAGATGGCCTGTCGCAGACTTCAGCTGAGTAGCAGGCATTCTCATATGCCAAGAATGACCATCACCAGGGAAGAGCCAAGATCACAGTCAGAAGACAGAATATGATACCACCAAGGGAAATGGCAGGGCCCCATCTCATATCATATTTCAAGTATCCAAACTTCAATAACAAAATACTTGACATTTCTTAGGAATGAAATCTTGTTCTTGACATTAAGGACACCAGACTTAGCTAGAAAACTAAACCTCACTCTTTAATGGCACTGCCCCTTTAGTTCAGAGGGGAGCAGGCTGGAGTTTTTCTGAGGAAGCAGAAATACTTTTCTGGAAGAAGTCGGGTGCAGGGTGGATTCCTACGTTACCTGACAAGAAATGAGAAAGATGTCATCTTGGAGATTGCCCTCATGAAGGTATTCACCTAACAGTCCCCACAGATGCTTAGTATTTACAAGGACAAACTGATTCTTTGGAACTGAAGGTCAAAAACCAGCATGTCTGCATCACCAATTTCAAAAGCTTCTGACTGAATTAAATAAACCCACAGATACACATGAGCTGAAGAGCACCAACGAGTTGTACAGAGAAAAGCCTTTCCAGTTTCTTCAGATAAACGTCACCTGGCCCTTCACAACATCCATCTGCACTGTAGATCCTCTATCTCTTCGGGGCACAATTGAAGATAGTGAGAAAAAGGGTCCTGGATGCCTCAGACAGGCAGCATTTCCCCAGCAACCATCAGCTGAGCTATCCCAGCTACACCCCACTGGCTGGAGTATCGCACCGTCAAATGTGAGTGTAGAAATTATTTTATGGGAACAGGCTGTAGACAGAAGTGTGAGTCACGAGATGCCACTGAAGAAGTGGCACTGACTCAGTGCAGAGAGCGTGGCTAACAGGGAATGCATGGCTAAGGGGATGTGTCTGCAGTGTGCAAACCTGAATAAGTCCCTTGGGGAGAAACAGGAAGTCCAGAAGAATACTGCCTTCCCAGGACGGAAGATGCAATCAGAGATGAGAAAGGTAAGGACTCGGTTACAGGAAGTCTCAGCAGAAACTCATCTCTACACATATACTTGCTTTCAAATTTACAAACCACACCCTAAGCACAGTACTCTGGGAAGCTGATTATTATATGACTGAGATTTTTTGTAATATTAGGCATACGTTTCAAGAATAGCAGAAAACAATTTGCCTTCATTTAAATTTATGAGGTTAAAAAAAAACTACAGTGTTCAGTACAACTACTGATGTCCTTTTGTTTTGATCTATAATCCTTGTCAAAGTCAAGAACTGGAAGAGGCTGAGGTTTGTACTGGAAAATTATCACTGCTCCCACCACGGCTCTCTGGAAGGTTGCTCTCATGCTTTTCTACACATATTTCGGCATCGCTTTAGTTTACTATAACAAGAATCTAGCATTTTGAGAACTTTTTTAAAAAAACAAAATTCAGCATCCTGTGCATCTTGAGACCATACTCTTAAGTGAAATAAATCGGACACACATGTTTAAATACCGCATAGTTTCACTGTTGTGCAAAAGCGAATGTGTAAATAAACTCTAAAATGTATTATATTGGGAAAGGGAAGAAAATGTCCAAATGGGAAAGGGAACAAGGGAGGGGGAAGGGAACAAAGGACAGTAGAAATAAGAAATGGAAGGAAAAAAATGGAAACAAAGTTTTTGTTTTGTTTTGTTTTTTTAATAAGAAAATTCATGCCTAAACACAGCCAATATTTGGTTAATTAAAATCAGATATTTTATAAATTTTGCTAACATTTTAGAAAATCTAATATGTTTTATGGACTATTCTAACTGACCAAATGTGGTCTCACCAACAGTATCTTTAAACTATTCCAAAACTCATACTAAAAAACAAAACAAAACCAATTCCGATTTTTAAAACTTTGCAGAAACTATGTCGTTTTCTTCTTCCCTGAAGAAAACATAACTTTTAGACATAGATAAATACTAATTGTCCTGTTATTGTTTGTCCTGTATGGAAATTTACATTCATGAAGCTTCATTAAAAACATACTTTTACCCACCAAACTCCATTTGCCATGAATGGTAATGGAGGAAAACCTTGGCACAAAGTATTCCCACACATTATTTGCGTGGTGTGTGTCCGTGTCCCTTCTGCAATGAGAAGAAAGTTCAAGGATTTTAGTGCTGCATCCTCAACTAAAACTTTATTTCCTTGAATAGAACATACACAGATCCATTTAAAGAACAGTCATCAGATTAGGCAAATTCAAATCTGCTAACCTGCTAGATCTGCTAACCCGCTAGTTTGAGTCCAGAATCAAAGCAGATATAGATGATTAGTATAGATGTTAACCAGGTTAACAGATTTCCATTCTTGGTTGTCCTTTGTGAAACCATGAGAGAAATAAGGTGGCAAGGTACCTGAGTACCAAAATATTAAAAAAAAAAAATCTGATTTTTTTCTTAACCCAAGTTAACCGCTGAATGGTTATTTCATCCCAGCTGGTTCATTAGGTTCCTGTGCACTTCATCTGTGAAAAAACACCTTTCTTCATCTCTTATTTCAGATGCAAGATGCTAGGTGAGTATTTCCACAAATCCCTGAACGTTAATTCTTAACCAAAAAAAAAATTTTCCCCAGACTTTTAGAAATGAATGAATACACAAAACAACATTTAAATATTAATTCCATGGTGCAAGGATTTCCTGCAAAGTACCTTTAATGTGTCTGCATCTGCAGCAAGCATTAAGATGTGCTAATTTTGGCACTGTAAGTTAGGTGTGTAGCACTACACATGAGACATCAAGTCATCTCCACCAGTATTTACCTATATGAATAGAAAAACTGAACAAAAACATAATTCTGATAAAGGCTGCGTTCACAAACCCAATACAACTTAATGTTTTTTAATAGAAGGCTTCCATTTAGAATTGTTTTATAATGATAAATAAAAACAGAAATTATTTAGATAAGAAAATACTTCCCTGCTACTAACTGGTATATATTAAATGTCTTGCTAAATAGACTATACCCTCAAGTCAAATGCTTTCAAACCAGTGTTTCAAATACCAAAAAGCATTGCTATGTTATTGTTCAGCAACTCCATTCAAATAAACTTCAGTACTGGATTCTCAAGAAAATAAATAAAAATGCAGCCAAAGCAAACACTAACAAGTTTGCATTCTGAACTTCTAAAGGAAACACCCTACTCTGCATCCTTTAAAACTGCCACCCCAGTAACTTGAATCTGCCACACTTTACGTCAACAGGTAAAGCACTCTGCTGAGAATATAAAAAGTTATAAAAAGTCAATCATAAAAGATTAAATACTGGTAGGCATGTCAGCTTTCTTTTAATAAAAACAAAAATAGTCATTGTCATCTATTTAAATAAGTATCTTTTGTTATAGAGTGTTCCAGTTATTGAAAAAAGGGCCCTTAAAAAACCCACTGTCTATATCTTTAAACCCTGCCCCTCTTGCCCCATAGCAGACATTTGCGGGAAGAGCTATTTAATGTGCAAATTGGCAAAACAAATGTGGAAGAATGGGACTTCTTGAAATGATATACCCAATCAATTCTCGGTTTATTCTTTTACAATATCAACTTCTGCAAAGTAAAATAACCAAAGAAATTTTAAAAATACATAAAACAGAACTTCATCTTTGCATTCCTTTCCAAACACAAAAAGTATGTACAGCACGTTTAATAATATGCAATATGCAAAAGCTCTGTGTTGCTGTTAGCAACATCTACACCCACTCACCCTCTTTATTCACAAGTGTACCTCTACTAAACACAATTACATCGCTAAACCTGTTAGAGAGGGTCTTAAATTTGTTAAAACTGGAAAATCTTTGTATAGGGGCTCCACTCATTTGACTCTAGATTATAGACTTCCACAGTATTCAGAAATTCATTGCCATCGAATCCTCCCACTGCATAAATGGTGTTTCCCACAGTTGCAATCCTGGCATTGCTCCTCAGTGAAGTCATATTTCCCATCATCTTCCATTCATTTCTAGTTGGATCATACATCTCCACACAACTGATGGCATGAGAGCCATCAAAGCTACCACCTACAAACAGTTTTCCATCAAGAACAGCTACTCCAGCTCCTCGCCTAGCCACATTCATGGGTGTGATTAAACTCCAGGTGTTATTTTCAGGATTATAACGTTCTACTGTGTTCAGACAATTCCAAGACTCTGCACCTCTGATTATGTATAAATAACCACCAAGCTCACAAACTGCAGACTGATGTCTACGAATGTTAAGAGGAGCACAGCTTGTCCATGACTTTGTTACAGGATCAAATACATCACAATTTTTCCTTGATTACATCATTTTCAAGCCTGAGTTTTGGAACCAACATTAAAGCTTAAGATACATCTACCTTCACTTCAACCATCTTCATACTTTGACGAAGCTTCATTTCAATACTCCTTTGCCTTTGGATTGTTTGAATCCCCAGCAACACGTTTCTCACCAGTATAGAAAGCCAAATTTATAAGGAAAAATGATTCCCAATGGATATTTGATGTTTGAAGATGAAAATTTTATTGAGTCTTCTGTTGCCAAATTAAATGCCCTGAGGAAAAGTGGCCAGTTCTGTGATGTTCGACTTCAGGTCTGTGGCCATGAGATGTTAGCACACAGATTAGTGTTGGCTTGCTGCAGTCCCTATTTGTTTGAAATCTTTAATAGTGATAGTGATCCTCATGGAGTTTCTCATGTTAAATTTGATGATCTCAATCCAGAAGCTGTTGAAGTCTTGTTGAATTATACTATACTGCTCAGTTGAAAGCTGATAAAGAATTAGTGAAAGACGTTTATTCTGCAGCAAAAAAGCTGAAGATGGACCGAGTCAAGCAGGTTTGTGGTGATTATTTACTATCTAGAATGGATGTTACCAGCTGCATCTCTTACCGAAATTTTGCAAGTTGTATGGGAGACGCCCGTTTGTTGAATAAGGTTGATGCCTATATTCAGGAACATTTGTTAGAAATTTCAGAAGAGGAAGAATTTCTTAAGCTTCCACGACTAGAGTTGGAAGTGATGCTCGAAGATATTGTTTGCTTGCCCAGCAATGGCAAATTGTATACAAAGGTAATCAACTGGGTGCAGCATAGCATCTGGGAGAATGGAGACAGTCCGGAAGAGCTGACAGAAGAGGTTCAAACCTTGTACTACTCAGCTGATCACAAGCTGCTTGATGGGAACCTACTAGATGGACAGGCTGAAGTGTTTGGCAGTGATGATGACCACATTCAGTTTGTGCAGAAAAAGCCACCATGTGAGAATGGCCATAAGCAGATAAGTAGCAGTTCTACTGGATGTCTCTCTTCTCCAAATGCTACAGTACAAAGCCCTACGCATGAGTGGAAAATCGTTGCTTCAGTAAAAACCTCAAGTAACACTTACCTGTGCCTGGCTGTGCTGGATGGTATATTCTGTCATTTTCCTTCATGGGCGAAACAGCCCACAGAGCTCACCAACAAGCACTCCAAAACTAATCAAGAGTTTAAGCTTTGAGATGCAACCGGATGAGCTGATAGAAAAGCCCATGTCTCCTACGCGGTATGCACGATCTGGTCTGGGGACAGCAGAGATGAATGGCAAGCTGATAGCTGCAGGTGGCTATAACAGAGAAGAATGTCTTCGAACAGTTGAGTGCTATGATCCACACACAGACCACTGGTCCTTTCTTGCTCCCATGAGGACACTGAGGGCCCGATTTCAGATGGCTGTGCTCATGGGCCAGCTCTATGTAGTAGGTGGATTAAACGGCCACTCCGATGACCTGAGTTGTGGAGAGATGTATGATCCAAACATTGATGACTGGATTCCTGTTCCAGAGTTGAGAACTAACCATTGTAATGCAGGAGTGTGTGCTCTCAATGGTAAATTATACATTGTTGGTGGCTCTGATCCATATGAAACAAAGCTTTTGTAAATAGGGAGGGATGAGGGGATCAGGGGAGGGGAATGGGAAAAAAAAGAAGCAACAAGATATGTCGTATACAGGTACAAATCCCCTATGATGAATGTTATCACTATGTACATCTAAAATTCACTGTGTACATCTAAAATGTACCATTAAAATAAAAGAAAAGAAAAAGAAAAGCCCCCCACCGCCCAAAAAAAATTCAGCATCCTGGGAAGAATATTGCAAATTTTAAAAATACTGAAATATTCAATGTAATGTAATAGCTGTCACAAACAATTCTTTTACATAAATTATAATTAATTTATATGGTTTGATTGTTGATTCTTGTGTTTCGGAGAAGACATCATGGGTACCAGGTCAAGGAGAAGGTCAGGAGCTTTCCTAAGCAATACCAGATAGCTGCAGGTAAATACGAAAGCAGAACTGATCTGTCATAGGCAACTGTGGGCAAAAGGAAGAGGCCCTGCCAAGTGGTCCTGGAGGAGCTGGAAACAGGTGTATTAAAGAGAGGATCATTCCCAGAAAGACAGAGGCTAGTTCTAGACAGAATGAAAGAGAAAGGGTCTTATGAAAGGGTAGTCTTAGAAGTTGGGTTCAGGGAACAAGACTAAGTAAGTGACCTCTCACCCAACATAGACTTTGGGTCTCCACTTTTTCCCCTATGCCCCTGCTTCATTCAGTATGAGAGATACTCCTCAATTAGCCCAAATTTATGCAGCTATAACAACTAATCGCCCATTTTTATTTAAAAAGACTGCTGGACAATCCTTAAAATAAAACGCAAACACTGACTTCCAGTGAGTCATCATCTGACTTAGGTTTCAGGGTAATGCTGGCTTCCTGGAAAGACTTTACAAGGATTCCCTCCCTTCCAGTTTCATGCAAATTTCTGAGGAGTATGGACACAAGTACTTCTCTAAGGATCTGGTAAAATTGGCCAGTAAATCTGTGAGTGTCTGGTAAAATTGGACAGTAAATCCGTGAGTCCTGAGCTTTTCTTACTTGGTGGAGTTTTTATTAGTGCTTTGATTTCACTTCCTCTTATTGGTCTTTTTAGGGTTTTATTACTCCTTAGTTCAATTTTGATAAGGCATATGTGTCTAGGAATTGAACCATTTCTTCTAGATTCTTGAATTTATTGGAGTATAAGCTGTTCAAATAGTTTCCTATAACACTCTGGATTTCAGTGGTGTCATAATTTCACCATTTTCATTTCTGATTACATTGATATGGGTCTTCTCTGCATTTTGTGAAATGGTTAATTAATCTTATTCTTTCAAGAATGAACTCTTTGATTTATTGATTCTTTGTGCAGGTTGTGTGCATGCGTGTGCGTGTGTGTGAGTGTGTGTATGTGTGTGTTTTTTTTTTTTAGTCTCTACTTCATCGACCTTTGCTCTGATCTTTAGAATTTCTTTTATTCTACTCAGTATGAGTTTGGATTGTGCTTGCTTATCTAGGACCCTGAGATTTACCATTGGGTTATTTCTTTGGGCTCATTCTATTTCTCTAATGTACGTATTTACTTATATAATCTTCCTCTGAGCAATGTTTTCATCGTGCCCCCAGATTCTGGCATGTTGTATTTTCATTCACATTTTTTTTCTTTTTTTCTTTTTTTTTTTATAGTGCCGGGGATCGAACTCAGGGCCTTGTGCTTGCTGGGCAAGCACTTTAACCACTGAGCTAAATCCCCAGCTTTGATTCACATTTGATTCTGGAAATTATTAATATCTTTCTTCTATTTCTTCTATGATTCAATTTGACTGAAGAGTGCATCAGGGAATCCGCATATGACTGTTAGTTTCTATATTACTTTTGATGTTGATTTCCAGTTCCCTTCCATTGTAATTTGATAGGATGCAACAGATTATGTCAGTTTCTTTTTTTATTCATTGAGACATGATCTATGGCCTACAACATGGTCTATTTTGGAGAAGGTCTGGTGAGCTGCTGAGAAGAATATGTATTCTGGAGTTCTTGGATGGAGCACTCTGTAGATATCCTGTTAAATCTACTTCTTCAGTGATGTGGTTTAGCTCTGACACATCTTTGTTGATATTTTGGTCGAATAGACATGTCTATTGGTGAGAATGGGGTATTAAAGTCCCCAACTATAAATAATTGTACTGGAATCTGTTTGCTCTTTATATCAAGTAGTCTATATTTTATATTTGATAAAATTAGGTGTGCCAGCATTAGGTGCATACTTAAGTCCAATTGTTATCTCTTCTTTTTACACTGTTCACTATGCTAATACTATATGCAGTAACCTGTTCGTCTGTTCCACCAGAATTGCTTTGGCCTTCAATTCTTTTCCTTGAGGATGAAGATGGAATTCCTTTGGTATAGGGAAACTGTCTTTCACATGGGATTTTCTCTTCTGCCTTTAAGAAACAGCTCAGAAGCCCGAATCCCCTTTCATAACTGCTAATTTTCCACGGCCTTTAGTGAGGTAGTTCATCTCTCATAACAACACATTTTAAAATTCTTTCCTATGGATCCTCCTTGTAGTGTTACCTGGCTACCTAGCACCTCTGCCAGCAGGAAGGACAGTTGTTTATTATTTACACAACCTCCAATTGCTTTCTTAGCCGTTGGTTCACCTTGTCCTGACGCAGGGGCTCCCATTTACCCAGAGCAGGAGAGATCCTGTGTGAGGTGCTGTGCAGACTCAGAAGGGCAGAACTTGGGTCGTGCCTTCGCCTGGACAAGAGGCTGTAAGACACTGTGCTGCGCTGCTGTTCCTCCACACCTGGGTCATGAGCCAGCTTGCAGTTTTCTCCGACACTGCCAAAATACATCCACAACTGGCTCTCCTGTTTTAATGGCCAGGGCTCACATTTTTAATGGCCAGAACATTCAGAGAGACAAAATTCCACCCCATTCTGTCTCAACAGGAAGTGCCTCTGTCACATTTATATATCAAAAATGCAACAATATACAAGAAGTGTCTTTTCTTTTTGTTCTCAGTATACAAAATTTTGAAAGATGAAAGAATACAACCAGAATTTCAAACCAAGCTTCACTGGCTGCAGATCCACAACCACCGAAGGAAAGAAGGACTCAGAAGTGAAAATAACAAGACCTAGTGAGCACGGTGGAGGCTGAGTACTGCCTGGCTCAGTCCTGGCTCGGCCGTGGCTCCAGGTATGGATCTGTGCAGACGCGCAGCCTGAAATTAATGAGCTTCGGGTCACCTCTAGCTCTCATTGCTAGAAGCTGAAATCCTTTTATTTTACACATAGCTAAATGTAACTCATCGGACAGGTGTCCTCCAGCTGTTCCTTTCAGCACTGAGGTAATCAGGTCGAGGAGGACAAGGTACAAAGACCACTTCTAGCATATGTACTTTCACCAGAACCACAATGTCATCATTTGCTTATTAACAATGTATTTGTTCATTTGGTTCATAGGTGCTGGGTAATTAAACATATTTTGCATGCCTACTTGATGCCAGTAAGCTACTCCTAAAAGATAAAAGGCAAAATGACCAGACTGTACATTCACATTGCCCAGATACTTAGTCAACACTCTCTGCCCAGAAATACACATTTAGAAATGCATATACATAATGTGAGAGGTCAAGTCCTTGAATGCATTTAGTCTCAGTGTGTGAAGTGTCAACACTGATTCCCAGTGAAGCTGCCCAGGAGATCTGGGACCCTTGTTTAAACACAAGGATCCCCAAAGTCTTGGGAATCTCGATCCTGTTTGGCCTATTTGGGCAAATAGCAGTTATTCTGCAAGCTTTCATTCCTTAAAATGTTGAGCAAAAGTAAACCACAAGGTCCCTCACCTTGTCTCTATTCATCGTGCTGTGTAACTGGATGAAGAAATCCCAGTTTGCCTCCTTCCTGTGAAGCAATATGTTGGACAACAGATCGGTCTTCTGACACCGGCCCCTGTGCAATCCCTGGCAGACTCTGGATCCACCACTTTCAAGAGTCTCGCTGGGTTAGCAGCACAGTGTCTCATTTCCTAGAGGCTCCGGGCTGGCGCTGTGGGTGCTGATCAGCAGGTAACCAGAGAGTTTGCTGTTGTACCATCAGAGACTCTGGACACCAAAACAAATTTGGAACCAAATTGAGAAGCAATCATACGTTTAATGACAAAGTATCCTCAAAGGTTGAAAAAATATAAGCCAATTAAACAATGTCGGAAATACGGACCGCAGCCCAAGTCTTTGGGAGGCTTGCCGAACAGTGGCCACAGCACGGGGCAGCTTCAGGCCTCAGCAAATGGGCGCTGCCAGGACTGACAAGCATCTCAGAAAGTCATCTGCTCTGACCTCCTTGACTGCCCCTAAAGAAATGGCGGCTGAAAGGGTTTCCCAAGGCTGCCCAGGAAATGGGTCTAGTAAACTCATGTCTCAATTCAGTCAGAGCAACTGAGGGACAAGGTCTCACCCCCAGACCCCCTCGGGGGCCTCTGGTCTCACTGCTCCTCTCCTCCTTCTCCACAGCTTTCACAGCGCTTCCTCTGTGGAGGTCCCTCCTCTGCCTTCCTACACACCCACCTCTTTACCCCTCCATTTGCACCTCTTTACATTGACTTTAGCACTGTCCACCTTCTTACTAGTATACTAAACAGAATTTTAGTGTGCTTACCCTCATGAAATCAGGTAATGTGTTTTGAATTTTTTTTCTATCTTATGGATGTGTATGTTAAACATTTAATATTTATCTCTCAAAAAAGTACATAAATTAAATTGCAAAATGATCCTGTGTAATTTACTCTGTGATTTATTTATACCAGCAACAAAAGAAATAATGTTCTTCCTCCCTGATTCAGACACACACTCTTCCTTCTTTCTATTTTTGCCTTCCGTCCCTCTCTTATATTTTCCTCCCTCCTTTCTTCCTTCCTTCCTCGTTTATCCCTCCTCCAATTAGATTCTACCTTATACACAATCCTCAGATAACAGAAATGCATAATGCTCACGCTTTCCTACTCTCAGCTCTACTCGGTGCAGTGACAAGTTAAATACAATTCGGATGCCTTTCCCCAGGCGAGCCTTTCTGTGAGAAGCTGCATCATCCCACTAACACACACTAGAATGCCATCTCCACTGCAGCGTGGAATCGCAGACTGGTGCCAGGATGGGCTGGGGGGTAAAGGGATTTGAGAGACTGAAAGACTCAGGAAGCCCTCAGGCTTTCTGAGGTGAACCAGAATGTGCCAAAGTCCATCAGGATTAATCGGTTCCATGGCAGGATCAGAGAGGACACACTGAGACTCCACTTTACTACGGACTCATTTTTCCACTGAGCTTGCTAAGATATCAGCAAAAAAAACAGCCAAATGAAGGTTTACATCTCCAAGCCAAAAACTACAAGGGCTGTAGGAGGCAAGAGAACTGTTTCCTTGGCAAAGTGCTTACAAAAGCAGTGCAAATGGGCAGCTGTGGGAAGAACTCCACTTTCTTTCTACCGATGCAGATGCCGTACTGAAAAGTAGAAGTGTATATGGAAAGTCATAATATCTGTAATTAATGAGGGAGAAGGATATCTCTATTATTATCTTTATTATTGATTCATTTTTATAATAGCATCAGGAACCATCTGGAACCGTGGCAAAGTGAGATGATGAAAGCGCCTCCATTCGATCCTAGCTCTTCCTTGTCAGGTGGCCCGCATGGGAACCTGAAGTTTGCTGAACTGCTAACTCTCTGCAAGCCCCACACGAAGCCTCCTTCTGTGGGGCAGAACAACCTTTACCTAGTGTTGCCAATGATAAATGGCTTTTCTTGATATATGTGTAAATCAACAGTTTTATGGCAATCTCGTGATTGTGCTGTATACAATTCTATAACAATCTTGTGACTCTGATGCAATTGCACTTTTTGCCTATGTTGACCCTACTCTGCTTTGCATCAGTGTCCAGGTTCTTTTCCTTGGGCATGAGCCCTCGCTTGATGGCCGGCTAATAAAGGATGCTAATTGGCATACACTCTGCGTGTATGTGGCAACTCTCCTTCTCACATCCAGATGAAGTGACCACTGAGTGGCCGGTGGTTGTGCAAAACCTGCCTGTTACAAGGTTGCTCAGGTCTGACACAGCCCAGGCCACAGATTCCCACACTGTCCTTCCAGGAAAGGTCCCCATGGCAGACTGTGTTGTATTTCCTGCTGTGTGCAGCGTGCTACAATAACACCAGGCATGTGGTAGGGAAATAGAACACCCAGCTGTGACTACCGCTGAGTTCTTGTGAGGAGGAATTAGAGGTGAAGGCTGGGAGGCACCACATAGGACTCAACTTTTGTTCTGTGTAGTTGGGTTTCTTAGATGAGCACGCTGCTCCTCAGATCGAGATCAGCTACTCCTCCACTTCTGTCAGATAATTCCAAGTTAAGGATGCTGTAAGTACGTGTCCGGACTGGTGTTCCTGCCTTGATGCCTGCAGCTGAGAATGGAGAAAACACAGGCAGCGTTTTTACCAAGGTTTGCGGCTTTCTGAATTGGTTACACTTTTCTCTTGCACAGAGCCAAACATTTCAGTGGAGAATCAAACAAAAAATTATTTTGTCTGATCAGTTTTAATTTACTGGATGTTTTTCTTACATGTGACTGTGTCAGGGTTTGGGTAGGTATCCCCCAAAGTCCTCATGCTAAAGGTTTGATTCGCAGCTGTGGTGTTATGGGAAGCTGGCAGAGCTTTTGAGACGTGGTGTCTAGTTGGAAGTCTTCCGGGCACAGACAGCCTGCCCTTGAAGAACATATTGAGACACTGCCAGAGTTTACTGCTCTCTTTGTTTTCTGGCCATAATGAGGGGAGCAGATTGTTCCGCTGGGTGTTCCCTGCCACAGTGTGCTGTCTCTCCAATGACCCAAATCAACAGGAGCATTAAAAAATGGAATGTAAACTGTGAGGCCAATTGTACCTTTCCGACTCCAGGCTATGTTGCTGGTAAGAATGTATGCTATTGAACCACTTCGCAAATCAGTATGGAGACTCCTGAAAAGACTACACACACAAGCACTGCTTGATCCTGCTCTACCGCTCCTGAGTATATACTGGGAAGTATTAAAGTCAGCACAATTCAGAGAAGCCGAGCAGCTCGCATAGCTAGATCCCCCTCTAGAGATGTACAGATCAAGAAAATGTGGTATATATACACAAAACGGCACACAATTCAGTCATAACAAAGAATGAAATCATATCGCATGCAGGATAATGAAGGAATAAAGAAAGTATAATTACTCCACAGAATCAGCAACCCCCACACATGAAGCTATGGAAGATGTTGAGTTATAGCCCCCTCTTCCACCCACAGACATGCTCGCGGTACAGAGGGCACCAAGGAAAACACTATTTCTTTGACCCATCACTTTCCCACTTACAGCTCCTCATTTCTCCTAAGTACCAGCTAGGTAGAACATTTTGGGAAAAGGGGAGTTGCTGATACAGTTGGTGTGGCGACTGTCCTCAAAGGTCCCTTTGTGAAGTCTTTCTCTCTCTGGTGGTACGGAGGGCTGCTAGAGGGCTGCTCTGGACCTTCCACATCTGGAACCCCATGGGAAGTCCTCAGGTCATTAGGGGCACGCTCCTGGAAGGAATATTGGGACCCCAGTCTGCACCATTTGGCTGCTTCCTGGCTCCTGCTGGAAGCAGTGTCTTCCAACACCTCACCCACTTTCATGTGGCACACCCACCAAAAGGGCAAACGAATGGGGATACTGAATGCTAGCTTGACCCTCTGAACCATTAACCCGAATAAACGTCCCTTTATTGCCCAAGCAGCTTGTGTGAAATACTTTGACATGATGACACAAATCTGACTAATAAGAAGAAGCAAGACTTTATTTTCCCTCTTAGCTCTGTACTCAGCGGGAGTCATCCAGCCTCCTTCCCACTCACCTTCCCCAGGCTTGCTCTCAGATGTTATCAGGATGTCTGCAGGCCCAGCCTTCTCCCCAGGCTCCTGCTTGACCTCCCTGACCTTAGGTCTAGGGCATAATAGCTTATTCTGCCTCACATGTTGGGGGGAATGTTTTGTCTCTCGGGATTTTCAAAGAAGATGGCTGCATCATTTAAACAGGAGAAAATATTTCCCATTAAAGCAGAAGGCTGCTTTATGTAGTATAAGGCAGCAGACAAACATTCAAATTCCTCACATAGACTCTCTGCCTTGAAATCTCACCTTTGTAATTCACTTGCTAAGGAAACTGGTGCCAAACCACTCTTTACATTACTTCTATTACTGGTTAAATGAGGATAATAAACACACCTACCTTATTTTATTTTTGTTTCTCTGTTTCTGTGATACTGCGGTTGAAACACAGGGCGAAGCACTTGCCAGGCAAGGACTCTATAATTGAGCTGTATCTCCACCTCAAATGAGGGCAACTTAATGTAAAATGCAGGAGAATATACACTCCCATTCCAACAAACAATACTCATTGATATTAGTCTACCTAGAGTGACACCATGCATATGCAGAAAAGGACATTCTTAAGAAAATGGATTTCTAAATGGTATTAAAAAGCACACCACCTCCTTCCATTATGTCTCATAGGCATCTCAGCCTGGCATCCAGCCCATGAGTCTGAAGCCAGTGTCACTAGAATATTGTGATCCTGACATCTCAGACAAGGAATTTTCTTTCATTTCCTTATGAAACATCAGAAGGCTCCCATTCAAAATGCCCCCTGCTCATTCAATAGCTCTTCTCATTCCCAGCATGTCAAGGGAGCAAGTTAAAGAACTTTCTCTCTGACTATAAGCTATAGAAAGCATCTGAGACAGCTGGAGGGTAGTTGAGAGTTTACAGGGAGGACACTGGCAAGAACAGAGCATCGAGGAATAGCAAAAGAACACTTTCTCTGGAGTTCTCTGAGACATACTCTCTGTAACTCTCTGGATTATAAATAGCTATTTTCCTGGGTATGTAAAATGATTACTAGAAACAGCCTTAGACTGAATAAAAGCATTCTGCATTGAAACATAGCAAATATGAGCTTCATGTAGGGACAGTAGGGACACTTAGGTGGGATTAGAGTAAGGAACTGGGCCCCTTGAAGAAGTAGAAAGGAAATCGCCGCCACATCTCAGCAAGCAGCAGAAGCCTTCAGAGAGCAGAAGCCTTCAGACGGGATAGACTTGCTCTTCTGTGTAGCTACACTGTCCCACCTCAGTCCTTCTTTTCTGGGGTGGCAGGGGTACAGTGGCTAAGTCCTTCTTTAAGTAGTTTATTTCTCCCCTCAAAGTTCCCATGTTAGCTCACCAACAAAATTCCCCTATTAGGCCTCTAGCAACAAGTCCAATAACCAATCGAGTTGTGACCCTCAGACGGGATGGAGATGGGACCCCCAACCCCATAAAACAGGATCTCAGCCCCAGATTCCTTGGTGTCCCTACTCTGGGCATTCCAGGTGGTTGTTTACCACTTCTTGCAATACCTCCAGTAAAATTACATTCACATTGCATTGGTCTTCTCTGACTCTTCTTCCTCATTCTGCTTGGGGGAGAGAGACAAGCCTGACAGGGTAGGCCTGCCAGGCACCCACACCCCAGGCCCACCAGACCCAACACTTTGTAGTTATTTCATAACCTAACTGTGCCTTAAGAACAATTCAACAGACCACAATATAAGATATTTTCTCAGGTTGTGAGAATGCAAAGGAAGATGGAGTCCAAGGAGACAAAGATGGTGGAATTTCAAAATTGTAGTCAGTGGAAATAAAGCACAATGTGTTATCCCAGTGAGTCAAGGATTACCAATGACTGCAGATTTAAAATTTGTTTCTACAGCAAAAGCAGGAATAGCTTCAGGGTCTGAAACCCGCCCGTGGCATAAATTTGCATGCTCAGAACTAGGAAGTTTAACTGGTTGAGAAATCCAAAGTTGCTTCACTTGAAATACTAATGAAAATGACACAGAGGAGGCAAGAGGAAGGGTATATATATATATACTGAGTACCTCACCATCCAAGCCACAGAGGCTACAGGCTCCCTGCTACAATCGCTTCCCTGAGGAGGGCAGGTAAGTGGTACCAGCTGCAGCAGCTTAGTGATATGAGGTGCTTTCGAGGATCACAGCAATGCTCTTTTTATTCCAGGCATCAAATTGCTTGCATTACACTTATTTTGAAAGGAAAAATTGGAATATCTCCATTAACCCTCACTGAAATAATTCCTTCCTCAGGAAGTACATCCTTACCAGCCCACAGACAGAGGGCATAACCCCACAGACCCTTAACAGACGGAGAAGCCTATTGAGCGCTGCCTGGAGGTGACCCGCGGAGCTCTCACCCTGCATCTGTTATACAGTCTGTGGACCTAGACCTACCACAGCCAGTGACGGATGAAAGAGAAAATGTTCTAGCTTGTTTTACACAAAAGTATTTTAAAATAATGTTCTCATAAATATTTCATTGTGGGAGGCTTGAAAAGTAAAACTAACAAAAACCTTAGTTGCCAGAATCCAGGAACACAGACAGGTCATTTTCTTCAAGGAAATTTTGCTGCAGAGTGATGTTCCATCAAAAAAGCTATAGTGACATAAAACTGATGCTTTTCTAGGAGTTCCGTGTCACAGCAAGCTCACCATGAGTTCACTCAGCGAAGCGAACATCAAGTTCACGCTTGATCTGTTTCAACAGTTGAGAAAATCAAAGGAAAATGTCTTCTACTCCTCTGCCAGCATCTCAACAGCATTAGCAATGGTCCTCTTAGGAGCCAAAGGAAACACTGCACAGGAAATTGAGAAGGTGAGTGTCAGAATCACGGTATCTAGAA
>QZML01000796.1:0-14249 GCA_016801275.1 Hystrix brachyura
CATAGAGACTAAATAACCTGTACAAGACTGATGACAGAACTGAAATGCGAACCCATTTGTCAGACCCTAGAGCTGTGTGCCTACATCACTGTAAGTACCACAGTCCTGACTCTTGGTGTTGGAGGAAGCCCTTCCCCTGTTCCAGGGGCTCTTGCCCAGGCAGATCACTCACACTGAAGCAGGACAGGAGCTCCATTTTGCTCGTACCAGAGCTGAGGCTGATGGAGGGTTCAAAGCCTGCGGGGGTAGGCTCTTCTTGCTCCAGGTACTCCCCAACTGTCCGCAACACACTGCGCCGGCCCTCTGGGCGGAAGGCATCCCAGAAGGAGCAGTTGTCTGGGAGACTGGAGAGCAGCAGGGCCTGACCCAGCATCCCCTGGGCTCCAGCCCGCACCGAGGCTCCGGCCCCTGGGCCCAGAAGGAAGGTCAGCAGGCGCAGGAAATAGTGCAGGCGTGTGGAGTGGGCAAGGGCTGGCACCGAGGACTGGCAGCGTGGCAACTGGGACAACATGCCCAGCAGGAAGGGGGCAGGGGCCAGGCAGAGTGGAGATGGCCCAAGAGGTGGCAGAGAAGGCAGAAGGGGGCCCAGAAGCCCTTCTAGAAAGCAAGTGTCATTGCCCCCACGGCTTATCCTGCACTGGCCTGCCAGCCAAGGCCAGAAGGGCACCAGGGCCTCATACATGGTGTCATTGGCACAGACCATCAGCAGGAAGCCGCCCCCATCTGGGCAGCGCTCCCCGCAGGGTCCAGTGTGACAGGGTGGGAAGGCAGTGGCATCTGGAGTGGGGCCCCGGCACACATGCTGAACCCATGCCTGGTTGCTGGGGGGCACAGCCTGCAGACTTGCTTCTCTGCACAGCCGCTCGGCCCACAGAGTCTCGTTCTCCAAGAAGCAACCCCAGAAGATCTCTGGGGTGAGGGGCACAGGGACCAGGCCATCGGGACAGCTGGTAGGAGGTGGGAGAAGGCCAGCACAGAGCCCCTTTACCAGGCGGCGGTTGGGGCCAGACAGGGCTGAAAAGGAGAGGTTGCTACAGATTGCATACAGAAACTTCTTGGGAAACTGGTCATGGCAAGCCTGCAGCCAGCTTTGGGCACCCGCCAGAAACTGCTCGGGAAACTGGTCATGGCAAGCCTGCAGCCAGCTTTGGGCACCCGGTGCCCATGAGACTGCATACCACACAGCAGTCTGGCAGATGGCAGCAGTGCTAGGAGGGGGTTGTGGGGTGGCAGGCTTGGCGTGCTGGCAGATCAAGTGGATGGAGAAGTTGGAGATGCTGTGGGGTGGTGCTGGGCCCGAGTGGGTCTCACAGAGGGCTTCTACAGAGATGGCTCGCTGTTGGCGAGGTCGGATATGGGCTGAGGGCTGGGAAGTCCTGGGCAGAGGTATACCAGTGCTCAGGCAGTGGAGAAGGGCAGGAGGCGGGGGTGGCGATCCAGACAGAAAGCCCAGTGCCTGCACGTCCCAGGAAAGATTGTGCCGGATGCCCCTGGGTGCAGAGGGAGAAAGAGACAGGATCTGGTCAGTTCTCACTTCTTCCAGCTGAAGATCCTAAGCCCTGCCTAAGAGCCCTGCAGGGTATGTGGCAAACAGGCTTTTCCAAGTGATGTTCCTGAGAGTGTGTTACGGGTGTAAATTCAGAGATGGGACAAAGAGGAGAGAGATCTGTGCTGCCAAGACTCAAAACTGCCTAGGAGCAGCCCCAGTTGGAGTCCTGGCTGCTCTAGTGTGTCCACTTGGCTGTCTCATTTCTCTCTCTTTTTTTCACCTGGTTTTAGATAGCTTAAACACAACCCGTGTTTGGCCTCATATCAGGAAATCTGCCTGGCAACTAAATATGTCTGTGCTCTGGCATTGTTGTATTGAATTAGTAAGAGGGTGAAGGAATCTAATCTTACTGTTTTTTTCCCCATACCCCATCTTTATTAACTAATATTTATTAAGCACCATGTAGTAGGCACTGTTCTAAGGAGTTTCTCATACAGTATCAACTCATTTAATCCATTAAAACTCTATAGTAGTTAATAGTACCATTCTTATTTCACAAATGGAGAAACTGGGACATAAAAAGAATATATAGCATGTCTAAGGCCACATGGCCAGGAAGAGGAATAGTCAGGAAACCAACTCAGACAGTCACACTACAAAACCCCTAAACCACGCTCCTCTCATCAGTTTTCTCCTCAGCTCTGGAGGCTGATGCTTTCAGCTCCCCACCTCCAGATTTCCCAGGCCCAAACTCTCAGAATTAGTCTCTTGCTACTTACCATAAGAGCAGCTGTTGAAGGTTACCTAGGAGGGAAAGAGCAAAGAAGACTACCCCAATCTCACCCTTCTTGCCCTGCCACTTCCCAGCCCCAGCCCCAGAATCACTCACCTCCCTGGCACTGCCCATTGGCATCAGGCTCTGTCTGGCCCATAACGGAAAAGACCTCATCCTGCAGGGAGTGAGTGACACGGAGCAGCCCCTCCTGGAAGGCAGTATAGAGGGGGGCCCCCACTGTGCGTAGCAGACCACCCCAAAGAGCATCCTCAGAGCCCAGCTCCCCTGGTGGGGTAAGCAAGCCCAACAGACCCTGCAAAAGGTGAGGAGCTGGCTCTCTCCCCTCGAAACCTGTGGCATTGGTGAGGTCCATGCTGGGCTGCACTTGAATGAGGGCCTGCCAGCGGGTGCCTTCCAACAGCAGCAGCAGAGAAGGCAACCAGTCAGCAGCCAGGACGCAGTCAGAAGGCCCATCACGAGTGCATGGGGGCCTCGTAGGGGCAGGGGGCCCCCCAGGAACTAAGGCTCCCAGCAGCACCTCCAGAAGTCCTCCCAGAACACCTGCCTGGTGTACCAGGAAGTCCCGGGGAGTCTGCTCCTGTCCCAGCAGTGCCAGCACATCCCCCAGTAAACCTAGCATTGGCTCCCAGTCTGGACTACCTCTTAGTGTCACTAAGAAATTGTGGAGACGAAGGGCAGGGGGCTGGAGAGGTGGGGGCTCTCCCACTGGTCCCTCCCCCATCCTCCCAGGCCCAAAGGAAGAAGAAATGTTGGCCAGGAATGCAGAGAACCGTGAGTGGCTGAAGGAACCCTGGGGAGCCTGGTCCAGAGTGGAGAGGAATGACTTCAGGAGGGAGAGATCAGGGTCCAGGGACTGAGGCCCAGTAGGGGCCAGAGTCACTGTAAGGAGAGAAACCCAGAGGTCACTGAGGGGGAAGAATTTAGAACCCAGAGACAGCCTTGCTCCTGAGCACAATTCCTTGCCTGGATCTAAAGGGGAGGGGAGGGGAGGGTGAGCCAAGCCCTTTTCATTGGCCCGTGGTAAGTCATGGCTTGCTTTATCCTTGCTATCACCTGTAGCATCAGTCTCAGCCCCTCTTCTTGTCCTTTAGCCTTTATCTAACTGTTTAACCTCCACATTCTTACATCTCTTTTCCAGTAACCCTCCCCTTCAACCCCAGCCCTGCTCACTGTTCCTCTCACCTGTGCCGGACAGCAGCAGGAGCAGAAGGGGCCCGAGGCTCAGAGACATGTTTCCAGGGCAGCACTGGTACTAGAGGTGGATTCTAGTTATTCTCACCTCCTGTGGGACAGCCAGGTGAAGGCAGGGCACTGCAGGCAGCTTGAGGCTCCACCGACACTGTAATGTGGTCTTTCAGGAAACAATATCTGTAACCTGACAGCACGTTTGTCACCTGAGCCAGTGAATACTTGATCCTTTGGCTCTGGAAAAGGGTGTGCTTCTGAGAGAGGGACAAATGATAGGGAGCTGGGGGTAGGAGGGGCAGTGGGAGGGGCCAAAACAGATAACCTGAGTTAGGATCTTAGAATGCAAAAAGAAGTAGGCAGACAGGAGTACAGAGAATTGGAGACCAGGAGTGTCATCCAAGGTGCAACTGTTAATTATGGTATGTTAACTTGAATGAATTAAGAAAAGCCTAGCAGATTAGCAAAGCACATTTCCTTGTGTGTCTGTGGATAACTGACATGCAGGCCAGCAAACCAAGGAGGGAAGACCCATCCCAGGTGAAGGTGGCCCCAACCACTAGGCTTATAGCCTGGATGAGATAAAAGGGAAAGGAAGGAAGTATCCACATTTTGGAAGAGCTCTAGTTATTGCTACTGCCTTTACACACTGGTCTCCAGTTTCTTCAGCCTTCTATTGCAGACTTGCATAGACAACTCTATGGTGAGCTCCCAGGCCTCTGACCTTGGACTGGTGCTACTTTCTTGATCATTCTTATTCTGCAGCTTGTGTCCTTTTGAGCTTGTATCTTTTAGGTCAGTGATGGCGAACCTATGGCACACATTCTGCATTAAAAGATCTAAGAAGTTTGCCATCACTGCATTAGATCATCTAGCTCTCCAGCATGCAGATGACCATTGTGGACTCTGCCTTGGATCCTACTGATAGCTACTATGGACTCTCCTACCTCAGATCCCGTAAGCCTACCTAATAAATCCCCTTGAATAATTATACATATAATTTCCATTGCTCCTGTTCCTCTAGAGAAACCTAACTAATACAGATTTTGGTACCAGGAGTGGTTCTAGAGAATCAGAATTATAAGGATGAATTTTCTCTAATCAGCATAGTGGTTCTTACCTAGAGTTGGCTCTCTAATTTGAAGGGGCCTAAAATTGCCATGGTCTCTCCTTGTGGTATATAGTACTGATGATTTGTGGTGTGAACTATCTAAATACACTACATAGATCCATTTGATTATCCTAATTTGCCACTTGTGAAGTACAAGGAATTTAGTGATACTTTTGAACATTTTTGGAAAAGTAAGACATATCATGCTGGCTGATTGCACTCAGCATCTCTGGAAAAACTACTGAAGGAAAACAATGAGTTCTAGACATGAATGAACAATCTAAAGGCTTCTAAGTATGTTCTGAAGAATAATCTTCTCTCCTTTAACCATAAGCCTGATATTGCTGAAAACTGATGACAAGCCCTCATAATGCAGTTGGCTAAATTACAGTGCAGGTTTGACTCAGCTACAAAGAGCATCTGCAATGAAGTGAGGGAACTGCTTAGAAAAGAATGGGATCATATAAATTGGGATGGAGATGTTTGGGGGGAACATGAGGAGGCTGGGGACATTGAACTGCTAAATTCTGATGAGATTATTTTGCCAGAGAAAGAGATTTCCCCACCCTCAGTGGCACAGGTATCTGCACCCAACACCCTGCATGTGGCCTCTCCAGTTATACCTGAGGAAACTAGTGCTGTGTTGCTTGTAGAACCAGTAAGGACCTTCCTTGATGCAGTTATCAAATAAGACAATGTTGATGCTCCTCAGGACCCAACCTTGTTATCTACTTTTGACTCTACAGCTATATCTAGCCTCAAACCTCAGAAGACTCCTAAAGGTGAGGTACACAACATGAACCATGAGGAAGTACCTTACACTCTCAAAGAACTTCTTAAATTTTCTAGTTCTTACAAGCAGAATTCTGGGGAACAGGTATGGAATGGATTTTGAGAGTGTGGGATAATAGTGGGAGAAGCATAAACCTGGATCAGGCTGAATTCCAGGATATGGGCCCATTAAGTAGAGATTCTGGATTTAATGTTGCAGCTCATGGAGTTTTAAAAGATATTAGTAGTTTTACTTGCTTGGTTGGCTGAAATATATGTCAAAACATGCTCCACTGTGAATGGGAGCTGGAGATGCCTGTCATTCCTTGGTCTACTATTGATAAGGATGTTCAAAAGCTTAGCAAATGAAAACACTGGTATGGATTTGCCAGGTAAAATCTATTCCTCCACACTGGCAGGGTCCAGAAAATGTACAATTCACCAATACCTTAAGAAACAGATTTGTGAGGGAAGCATACTACAAGAGTTGCATCCCACAAGAGTTGCTCACTCAATTTGGACAGTTAAATGCAATAGGTATTATTGGATTGCAGAGTGGCAGGGGCCAGGTGGCATCCCTCAACTGCCAAAGGCAAAGTGGGTGTACTTACTGTAATAGACAGCAGAAGTAAAGCAATGATCTGAATTGTCTGCTATGTGCAGACCTATTGTGTTGGCTAATTAATGATGGTCTTCCCAGAAGTCAAATAGATAAGAAGCCTATTAAATTTTTACTGGATTTATAAAAGCAGAAAAATTTTAGGGAAAATTAACTGAAAGCTACCTGAAATTATACCAAAGGAGAATCATGGCTCCTCAGCCAATTCCCAGATGTAAGCCAGTTTATAGAACCAGAATTTCTCAAATGAAGGGGAGGCCTGATCCCATTGAGAAAGGTCCCTCGTGAAGTTATACTTTCAGTCTTTCTCCCATCCTTCCTCAAAGGAACCAATGACCTTTTACCAGGTTAACCATACATTGAGGAAAAGGAAATGATCAGATATTTTAGGAAATACTGGACACTTGTTCTGAACTAACACTGATTACGGGAGATCCAAAACATCGTTGTGGCCATCCAGTAAAAGTAAGAGCCCATGGAGGTCAGATGATCAATGGAATTTTAGCCAAGGCTGACTCATGGTGGGTCCAATATGTTCCTAAATCCATCCTGTGGTCATTTCCTCAGTTGCATAATTGGAATAGATATACTTAATACATAGCAGAATCATCCTATTGGTACAAGCACTATTATGATGGGGAAAGGCCAAATGGAAGCCATTAGAGTTGCCTCTACCTGGGAAAATAATAAATCAAAAACAGTATCATATCCCTGGAGAGACTGCAGAGATTAGTGCCACCATAAGAACTTGAAAGATGCAGGAGTGGTGGTTCCAACTACATCCCTGTTTGACTTTCCTATTTGGCCTGTGCAGAAGACAGATGAATCTTGGAAAGTGAGGATAGATCATGGTAAATTTAATCACCTGATGACTCCAGCTGCAGCTACTGTACCAGATGTGGTTTCCTTGCTTGAGCAGATTAACACATCTCCTGGTACCTAGTATGGAACTATTGATTTGGCAGTGCCTTTTTCTCCATACCTATTCATAAGGCCCACAAAAGTAAATGGCTTTCACCTGACAAGGCCAGCAACACACATTTACTGTCCTACTTTAGAAGTCTATGAACTCTCCACCTCTGTGCCACAATGTAGTTGGCAAGTATCTTGGTAATCTTTCTTTTCCACAAGGTATCACACTGGTTCATTATATTGATGACATCATGCTGACTGGATGAAGTGGGCAAGATTTAGCACAACTCTGTATTTGTTGGTAAAGCATTTGCATGTCAGAAGACGGGAAATAAATCCAGGGGCAATTCAAGAGTCCTCTGCCTCGGTGCAATTTCTAGAAGCCCAGTGTTATCGGGCATACAGAAACATCCCTTCTAAGGTGAAGAATAAGTTGTTGCATCTAGCCCATTCTACAACCAGGAAAGAGGCATAATGTCTAGTGGAACGATTTGGATTTTGGAGGCAACACATTCTTCACTTGGGTGTATTACTCTGGCCCTTTACCAAGTGACTCAGAATGATGCTAGTTTTGAGTAGACTGGAGAACAAGAGAAGGTTCTGCAATAGGTTCAGGCTGCTGTGTAGGTTAGTCTGATACTTAGGCCGCAAAACACAACATGTTGAATGGTACTTGAGTGGTCAGTGGCAGACAGGGATATTGTTTGGAGTCTCTGGCAGATTCCCATAGGTGAATCACAGCAGAAGCCCTCAGGACTTTGGAGGAAGGTTCTACCATCATCTTCAGACAACTACTCTCCCTCTGAGAAACAGCACAGGCCTACTAATGGGCCTTAGGAGAAACTGAATATTTGACCATGAGACACCAAGTTACCTTGTTACCTGAGCTGCCCATCATGAACTGGGTGCTACCTGATGCACCAAGTCATAAAGTTGTATGCATACAGCCACAGTCTATCATCAAATGGAAATGGTATATATGTGATCAAGCCCAAAGCAATTCCTGAAGATACAAGTAAGTTAAATGAAGAAGTGTCCCAAATATCCATAATTGCTACTGCTGCTACATGCTTTCTGTCCCCAAGCATGCACCTATGACCTCATGGGGTGCACACTAAGATCAGTTGATAGAGGAAGAGAAGATTAAGGACTGGTATACAGATGTTTCTGCACATTATACAGACAAAACCAAAAGTGGACGGCTGCAGCTCTGTAGCTTCTTTCTATGACATCCGTGAAGTACAGTGGTGAGAGAAAGCCTTCGTAGTAGGCGGAACTTCAGGCAGTGTACCTGAATGTACATTTTGCTTGGGAGGAAAAAATGGTCAGCTGGTGATTATATACTGATTCATGGGCTACAAACAATGTTTTGTCTGGGTAGTCAAGGAGTTGGAAAGAACATGACTGGAAAATTAGTGACAAATATATTTTGGGACGAGGTATTGGATAGACCTTTCCATATGGATGAATGATGTGAAGATATGTGTGTTCCAGGTAAATGCTCACCAAAGGTGACCTCAGAAGAGAACCTTAACAATCAAGTGGGTAGATGACCCATTCTATGGATAGCAGTTCACATCTTTCTCAGACTCCACCATTACCCACTTTATTTTGAACAAAATGGCCATATTGGCAGAGGTGGAGATTGTGCATGGGCACTACAACAAGGCTGACTTGGCTGTAGCCTCCTGAATGCCCAGTCTGCCAGCAGCAGAGAGCATCACTGAGTTCCTGGTACAGCGCCATTCCCAGGGGTGATCAGCCTGCAGCCTGGTAGAAAGAGCAGCAATTTACCCTTACAAGAATATACACTTGTTCCTGATACTGATTTGCCTTCTTTGTACAGAATGCTTTTGACCTAAGTACTGTCCATGGACTTATGGAATGATTCATCCACCATCATGATATTTCACACAGCATTGCTATGATAAGTAAACATTACAACCAAAGATGTGCAGCAATGAGCTCAAGCTCATGGAATTCACTGGTCTTACCATGTTCCTCACCATCTAGAAGCAGCTGTATTAATCGACTGTGGAATGACCTTCTGAAGATGCAATGACAGTGCCATTTAGGTCTGCATCTCCATTTGTATGCAGGATAGTTGTTAGCATGGACTTGCTATTGTAATTAGTGATTGAGTATGGTTTAAGGAGATGTATCTGTTTGTCAAGTTGACGAGCAGTGGATTGTGACTGCTAATCATGGTATAACAACTTCAAGGGATTATAAGACACCCAGCAGATCAGTGGAGCACAGTTCTGGTTGTGTCTGTGGATGACTGACATGTAGACCAGCATACTGAGCGGGAAAGACACGCTCTGGATGAGGGTGGCACCAACCAACAGGCTTATAGGCTGGAGTGGATAAAAGGGGAGAGAAGAAGGAAGCATCCCCATTTTGGAAGAGCTCCAGTCTCTGGTTTCTTCAAGCTTCTGATGCAGATTTGCACTGGCAGCTCTGTAGTGAGCTTCTAGACCTTTGACGGTGGACTGGTGCTGCAGCTGTGATCCTTCTTGTGCTGAGCAGCTACTGGATCATCCAGCTCTCCAGTGTGCAGATGACCTTTGTGAACTCTTCTGTCTCTGATCCTGTGGATGATTAATGTGGACTCTCCTGCCACTGATGCTGTAAGCCTACCTAAGAAATCCCTTGCATAGCTTATTTTATTTATTTGTTTTCTATTGATTCTGTTCCTCTTGAGGACCCTAGTATACCCACCCCACCTCTTCACAAGTTTTCATGACTGCAGGAGTAAAAATCTTACAAAAACCACCAAAAGTGGGATACCCAGTTGCAATGCTGAACAGTCATTAGGGCCCTGAGATTTATCGAAGTTGAAGGTCCTATCTAGTACATTGTCAAGAAATTGTCAGATAGCATTTCAAAATTGCATTATAAAACTTAGGAATGAAAAGATACACCCAAACTATTGAGAAAACAAGCCCTCTGAGAACAATTTAATGGAAAAATATCAGTAAGCCCCAAGCTCCAGCATTCTGGCTGCCCACCCAGCCCTGCCATTCAGCAAGTTGCACAAAGTCAAGATTCTCTGTGACCATCTTCTCATGAATAGTGTTGGGACCCAGACTACGGGCTACCTGCCAGGTTCTAGCCACTAGTTCTCCTAAGGCTGCAAACTTTGGAAGTTTGAAAGGAGATCAAACAGTCATTTTTCAGGGGATGGAGATTTGTTTCCAACCATAGGTACCTGGGCACTCAGTTGCAGATCTGGCACATCGAGGAAATGTCCCTGTGAGAAACCATCAAGAAATGATACTTGGAAAAATTCTCAGAGGTACCAAATTTGGAGCCTTATGGCTGACATGTTTGCATGGAGCCTCAGACAAACCTGTAATGACCAAGAAGTTTAAGTCTGTTAAGATTTTTTCTTTACATATTAAGTGACTTTTCAAGTTTAGTTCCTGAAGTTATTAGAAAGATCTACAGCATACTGGAAAATCTGACCAGCTTGTGTTCTTCTAGACCTGTTGATTTCCCTGGAGCTGTGGCTCCTGCCCAGGGCTCTTCATATAGAAAGGGTTCCCAGAACATCTCACGGAATCCCTGGGCCTTAGGAGAAACCGAGGCCCAGAAAAGTGATGTGACTTACCCAAAGTAGAAACATGGGCTGTAAGTCAAGCTCCTTGTGTCTCAAGCCAGTACTAAGTTCATTTTAGTAATTAGTAACTGAATTTTTATCCCTTC
Organism: Hystrix brachyura; assembly: GCA_016801275.1. Classification (NCBI taxonomy): domain Eukaryota; kingdom Metazoa; phylum Chordata; class Mammalia; order Rodentia; family Hystricidae; genus Hystrix; species Hystrix brachyura. Next base: position 10,592 of record QZML01000796.1, read on the forward strand.
TACATCTGCTGGACTAGGGGATGACAGCACAGGACATCCTCCAGTTTGCAAGCCTCAATCTCTTTGTGTGTGTACAAAACGATTGTCATGGGATGACTCAGTCCAAACTCTAATGTGAAGAAAGAAGCACAATGTTCCACTAGTAGAGCTGTCATTCATTCTTGATAATTATTGGGGCTTCCTTGCTCTTACTCCCACCGCACAGTTGAGTCACATTCTTAAGCAATTCATACACCACCAGAGCTTTCCAAATGCTGCTTTATCCATCCACACTGGATTTCACCAAGGCCTGAGCATCTTTGATGAGGCTTGAAATCCTCATGCTGAGGGTCCAGCTCCCTAAACTATCAGCCTGGGCCCTACAGGTTCCCTGGAGCAATACCACAAAGCAGTGTTCCTCTCCCTGCTAGCCATTCATCACCCACCAACTTCCTACTGCCTCCCAGCCTCAGAGACACCCCGTTTGCTCAGTACTCCTTGTTCTCCCCCTCACCTCTTGGGTCCCTTGCATCATCTTTTCAAGACATTTGGCATATTTGGCATGTTGTGGGAAAAAAAAAAGGCACTGACTTCAAGCAGCTTCTGCTTTTGGTCTTGCAAAAATCCCTCAGGCAGAAAATACTATGGGTTTAGCTACCTAATTAGAATTCAGGAGAGGGATATTCAGCACACAAAATTCAAGCGAGTGTCTCAAAATTTGAGTCTGCCTTCCAACACAGGCCCTGCTGCCTCTGGCTCCCTGGTGCTATCAAATTTTTAAAAATTTAAGAATAATGAGAAAGAACTTTAGCAAGATACTCAAGACAATTTGACTTATAATATTCACCCTCTGTGTATGGACACACATACACCCAATTTTGGAAAAATGTGTTATAACACAGACAATTTTAAAGATCTCCCTATTCTCAGAGCGCTGTAAAACTATTTCCCAAAGTAAGGTTCATATCAAATTACTTTTAAAATTCTATATATCACCATAAATTCTATGCTTGTCACTTTAGGTCTCACACTAGAGGCAGTTAGTTGTTCTGGTCAGGAATTCACCTCAGTTTTCTGTCAGCTGAACATTTCATCAAGAAGTCACTGTCTAGATATAGTTATTCTAAGGTCTTTAGTTATCTCTTTCTCATCAGCATTACACATTTTGCTAACTAAATCACTGGATGTTCACATTGGGTTCTAATTAGTAAAGTTAATGACATTAAATACAGGTTGAATATCCCTTATCTAAAACGCTTAGGACCAGACATTTTTCAGAATTTTTTGGAGTTTGGAATATTTACATATGCATAATGAGATATCCTGAGGATCTCACAAGTTCGGTGACAGAACATTATAGACATTCTTAACTCTTACGTGAATAGGGCATAAGAATCTGGAACTGTGCTATTCAGTGTAGTAGTCAGTAGTCACATGTAGCTTTCGAACAGCTGAAATATAATTAGTTCCACATATCAAAATTGTTAAAGGCCCCAAATAGATTTACCTTAATCTGGCACTGGAATGATACCTCACTTGGCTCAGGCATAATCCTTTATTTTAGGCACTGAGGCAAACAGAACAGTGGTCAAAATAATTAAAAATATCAGCTTTCCCAGAACTTACAGAAGGGTTACTTTGGGATCAAGTTACTAAAAAGTGAGCATGTGACAAAATTTGATCTGAAAAATTCCTTTGATTATAAACTGGTAGTGAAGGTATAAAATAATAGCTAGACCTCACCTCTTCCACAGCTGCCTTTGGACCAAGCTCTCCAGTTGTGGGCTCAAGTCTGTAAAAGCCCTTATCCGGACTCTTCCAGCCATGCCACTTTCTCTGGTATTCCTCCATACAATGTTGTGTAACCTTGTGAGAGAGGTATTACAGTCAGGGGGCCAGATGAATGTCAGTCTCCAAAGCAGCAGATTCCCCAAACTGCTTTATATGTAGCCTGGTACAGACTATATTGCCCAATGGTTAAGAGAAATGACTGCCAAATTGCAAATGGGCTGCATCTTTTTGTACTAAGCTCAGCTGTCCTAAGTGTGTTAAGACTTGAAAACCGTATCTCAGTCTTCTTCATCATAATAAAATCAAGGTGTAGCCAATTCCAAGGTATTGTCTTTGTATTACATACATGAACTGGGAGATTTATAGTGATCAAGTGATATGTAAATTATATTTATAATATACACACATATTCTGTACCCTGTGGGAAATTCTTGTAGTAAATACCTCCACTGAATCATGCCTCCCGATACCAATGCCCTCACTAATCCCTTCCCACCTTAACTGGCCTTGGTGGCCATATAACTTCCTTTGGTCAGTGGGTCACCAGCAAATGCGATGCAAGCAGAGGTGAGATAAATGAGCACTGCAGCCTGCCCTTCCTTTTGTAGCCCCCAGACCAGTCTGCAATGAAGAAGCCTAGGGTTTGGGAAGGGAGAGACCTAGACAGTCTAGGTGCCCCGGTGCCCCGATGACCCAACACCTGATGGCAGCTGTATAAACCAGTTCAGATAAAACAACAACAGGACTTCCCAGAAGAGTGGAAAATAATAAATGTTGGTATATAACACCTCTACATTTAGGAGCAGGTTTGTTATATAGCAATAGAAATTAAAAATAATCCCCCACTTAGGTAAAGACATGTTCTCTGCCCTCCAAGGCTTATGTACTTTCTGTGTCCCATCAGTACTAGCATAGTAGGTTATGAGGTTAAGTATTTATTAACAAAAGTGTATCTGGAAATCTAAAGTTTAATGTAAAGTTGATCATCTACTTTATTTAAAGATATTCCTCTTACTGAAAATATGATCTTAAGTATAAAATATTTGATTTGCAGACTAGTTTTCCTGATATAACACATTTATCATCTATGAGCTCAATCTACAGCCTATCTGAATTCCTATACCAATACCAAGTTTGTCAACTTTTTTTCTTTCTTTCTTTCTTTTTTTTTGTGGCACTAGGGATTGAATACAGGGTCTTCACACTGAGCTACATCCCTGGACTTTCTTATTTTTTATTTTTTATTTTTTATTTTTTATTTCGAGACAGGGACTCACTAAGTTGCTAAGTTGCTCAGGTCGGGCTCAAATTTGCCGTCCTCCTGCCTCAGTCTCTCAGAGTGCCAATATTACAAATTATACCACCATCCCCAACTAAGTTTTTCAAATCTTTTTTTTTTTTCTTTCCTTTTTATTTCATCATTTTCATCTTTTTGTTTTAGTTCAGGCCCTTGAACTCACTATGCAGCCCAGGCCGGCCTCAAACTCACAATCCTCCTTCCTCAGCCTCCCAAGTGCTGGGATTACAGGCATGTGGCAAGACACCAGGCTAGTTTTTCAAATCTTAGTCTTTAATTATTACAAAATCTGTTTACCTCTGAGACAAAAGGCCTGCCTAAACATCTAAAAAAACCATTCTAAGCAATTAACCCTTCAATGCCTAGTGATCTCTTTTTGGAATGTCCATAACAATGGAACATAATGAAATATGTTCTCTTTGAATTCATGTTCATCAAATTTTTCTAGGTAACATATATGAATTTCATGCAAAAATTCAAAAAATTTCAGCCTTTGTCATAAATGGGATAATATTCAGTCATTTAAAAAAAACAGTATCGGGGCTGGGGATTTAGCTCAGTGGTTAGAGTGCTTGCCTCGCAAGCATGAGG
>QZML01000796.1:14809-36430 GCA_016801275.1 Hystrix brachyura
CCAAAAAAAAAAAAAAAGACAACCTCCACACATAAAACGGTTAGAAAACTATAACATTGTATAAATAAATGCAAAATTAATGAGTAGAGACAAAAATGTTCTGCAAATTTAGAAAAAACAGAAATTAATTTGGCCGGATTCTCTAGAAAAGATTTTAGAGAAGAGAATCAGGTTAAATATAGTAAACTAAGTACCTTCACTCCTTCCTGATACTGCCTTTAAAAAGTACATTTTTAAAGGCAAAAAAAAAAAAGGAAGAATAGAGACATATCTCAGTCTGTTTGTGCTACTATAACAAAATACTTTACATTGTGTAACTGATCAACAACATAAATTTATATCTCATAATTCTGGAGGCTGAAAAGCTCATGATCAAGATACCAGCAGATTCAAAGCCTGGAGAGGGCTTTCTCTGTGCTTCTTAAATACATACCTTCTTACTGCTTTCTCATATTGCAGAAGAGGGAAAGGAGTTCCCTCGAGACCCTTTAATAAGGGTGTGATACCCATTCATGAGGCTGGAACCCCCATGATGTAATTACTCCCCAAAGGTCCTGCCTCTTAATATTGGGTGTTCAATTCCAACATTTGAATTTGGGGAGAACACTAACATTCAGACCGTAGCAAAACAATGGCAATAAACTTTTTACATAATGTTACCTGATGTCGCAGACCAGATAGAATTAAAATGTGATCTGGAAGAGAGAGACTTCCAGAAGCAAGTTAATCCACTCTGCAGGACCCTTAACCTCAAAAATATACTAAAGGAGTTAGAGGTCCTGAGTATTTTTGAAACACTCAGTGGAGCAGGTACAAAAGCAGAGATGTTTTTGACTGGTTGGTTGTTGACCTAAGTAGCAACCTGACCCCTTCCTCACTCCAGATCACTTGTGACTGTCTCTCCTAACCCCGCCAATGTCCAGAGATTTGGACCCAAGCACAGCAACCACAGCTGAGGACAGAGCTGGCAATTCTCATAACAGGGCTATTCTGTGAAGATCTTTGTATCAAATCAACATCTCACATTTTCCTTGTGTCCAAGGTCACTAGCACATTAATATATGTTTTAAAATCCACAGATAGAGCTCCGGACTCCATCGTGGGCAGGAGGCTTGAGCTTGCAGGTCAGGCCGCTTCCGGTAGGGATCTGCGCTGGCGTATGCAATGTACCAATACATGTTCTTGGTAAAAAATAATAAAAAAATTAAAAAAAAAAATCCACAGATAAATGAGTCCCTCAAAAACAAAAGACCATTTAATAAAAAGACCTAAAGATACTGACAGTCAATGTGAACAGATTACAAATGGAGCTTCTAGTCGTTTTTGAAAGACCATACTCTTAAATAGGAAAATTTAGCCCAAGAATCACAATATTTATTAGTACTTTCTAACATGAAAGAAAGATAATCAAAAAGAGACTTGGAAGAACAAGAGACAGTTCAGGGAGCTAGAAAAAAGTCTAAGATAGTATAATTAATATCTTCAGACAACCTCAGAAAAGATTTCACATTTGTATGCTCTAAGCAAGATGCCGTTAAAAAAAAATGAACACTTAGACAAAAAAAGAGACCAAAAAAAAAAAAAAAAGAGAAGAGAAATAAGGTCTAATAGTAGGATTGGAAGGCAAAGTGGAAACAATGTCCTAGAAAACAAAACAAAATTAAATGAGGCAGAAAATGAGAAAAATGAAACTTGAAATTAGTTTCAAAGGTCAATCATCCAAATAAAAGAAGTTACAGAAAGGAAAGGAAGAGGAGAAAGGATGACAGAAATAAGAAATTGTTCAACAAATAACATTTTCCAGACTGTAAGTGTATATCAAATTCCAACAGAATAAATGAAAAATGACACATTGTGAAATTTCAGGAAAATTGGACAACAAGCGTCTTTAAAAGCTTCCAAAGTTAGCAATGAAGGTCAGAATAAGAATTAGAAATTAAAACAACACCTAATTTTTCTGTAACATTGGAAGTTTAAACAATATTGAATGATGTTTTTAAATTCTGAAAGAAAAATTACTTCCAGCCTAGAATTCTAGACCCATGCAAATAATCTGATAAATAAGGTCTCAAAACATCGACCTCCAGTATAGTTTCCTCAGGAAGCTATTAGAGTATAAGCAAAGCTCTAAGCAAAACAAGGGAGAAAAACAAAGAAGAGAAAGATGTAGAAAATGAGAAGCAAGAGATCCAGTTTAGGAGAGAAGCACAGGGAATTCTCAGTCTAATGAGATGATACGGTCACCTCAGGATGATCACTGTGCAGCTACCTAAGGAGTGACCAGTTGATTGAAGCCAAAGAATGGTGGCTTTTAGAAACACTGTTTCTAAGGAAAAAAAGTATTTAAATATGTTCAGACATATTGAGAGATGTTTCCCTCTATTGGAGTGTTTATAGAGAGTCATACAAAATTGAAAGCAATAATTATTAACTCAAGGAAAACCAAGGTGTTATACAAGTATGAAAATACTATCATAGACTATTCCGTGGTTCAATTCAAATAACATTGTATTGGCTTTAAAAATGGAACATTGGCTAACTAGAAGGCATAATATACATCTGTTGGGAGGATGGGAAAAGGGGAAGTGTGGGGTGTAGTGACAATGGTTCTGGGGAAGAAGCATGGTATAAATCTTCATTTTTAAAGATTGAAGCCAATAATATTCCAAACTTAAAATCAAACAAACAAACAAAAAAAAAGAATAAGCAAGCCATTGAGAAATATAGGATCAAATATCCAAAGAAACAGCTAAAATGTAAAAACACTACCTATCAGAAGTATGAATAAGGAAGGAGACAGAAAAACTAAATAATCATAATTACATCTGTACACTCAATTAAATACAGTTGTATTAAAAGTATACCTTATAACTAATTAAATATAGTTGTATTTTTAAAAGCTTAGGGAGTCAGGTGTGGTGGTACACACCTGTAATCCCAGCTCTTGGGAGGCTGAGGCAGGAGGATTGCCAAGAGTTTGAGGCCAGGCAGGGGTTACATAATGAGGTAAGGCCAACCTGAACTACATAGGAAGGCCCTGTCTCAAAACAAAGCAAAACAAAATTTTAAAAGCCAGAAAACAAATAAACAAAAACAAGCATCTTAGAAATGGAACAAGGTGGAATCTGGCTATGTGAAAAGAAGGTAATTCTGCTCAATTCAGTTCACCACAGAGCTCACAATCCTGAAGGAGAGAAATGCCCCAATTTGTAATGATGCCTGAGTGATAGAACACAGACAGGTCTATTTCCTCAGGTTTCAAGAAGAAACGGGATTTCAGAAGGCTGACAGGGAAAGGAAGAGAAAGTAATTTTGGAAGAGAAGAACAACATGAAAGAAAGAACACTCAGCAATAAGCATGGCAAGTGGCCAGACCAAAGCAGCTCAGCCTGGTGTGGCTAGAGGAGGACTGAAGAGAGGAATAACACTAGAGAGCAGAAGTAGAGCCAGGTCCCAGTCTGAGAAACCCGCCAACTCTGCATTTGTCAGCCAACATCCAAGCTGTGCTTCCTGTGGTTGCTGATCTGTCTGAACCACACACCAACCAGAAACTTAATTATGAAGCTTCTGAAATGAGACTTTTTCAGACACCCTGCCTCACCTTCTATCACCTTTATATTTTCTTGATCTCCCTGTTTCCAAGTTCTTACCTTTACCAGTTAATCTTGATGGCCATCTTACTGGATAAAGACTACTGGAGAGGTGGTTGGATTGTAAGGGATCTAACCTCATCAGTGAGTACAAATTCAGAGTGGAATGGGCCATTAGAAGTTGGGGCCTAGTTGAAGAAAATGGTATGACCTTGAGGACTAGTATATCTGGCTCCTTTCTTTCTGTACTTTTCCCCTGTGCTATACTTCTCAGTAGCCATAAAGTAAGCAGCTTTTCTGCACTATGCCCTTCTGCCATGATGTTCCAACCTTGGAGCCAACCATGGACTAAACCCTCTAAAACCACGAGCCAAAATAAATCATCTCTTCCTTTAAGTTGTGTAGGTCAGGGACTTTGTCCTAGCAACAAAACGAAACAACCCAGCTGATCTTACTCTTACTTTGGGGGACTGACAACTGACATAAAGGTACCTCACATTGTTCATGTGGCTATCAGGACATGTGGTCCCAGTCTAGTCAATAATATTATATATAACATTAGACAGCAAGAAAAGCCAGAATTACATCAAGCTCAATCCAGAAGCTAAATCCAAAAGTCCTTGAGTAAAGCCTAGGTGTTCATTTCCACAGAGCAACAGTTGGAGCACCAAATGGTATAGCTACTCCTTTAAAAAGAGAAGGAGTTTCTATATAGCTTACTACAGTCCGTGCCACTCTGTATTGATCCTAATATTGGGCCTGTCAGTTGTCATTCATTGTGATGCATATGGTTTTGTTTTATTCTCAGAAGGAAAAATTTCATAGTGGTCTTGTTTAGCCCATTAAATGTCATCATTGGAACCCTGATGACTTTTGAATATGCTACTCTAGCTCTATGACTTATGAAGTTCCATCATAAACATCTTGTGCTGCAAATAAGGGCCCTCACTACATTAGTGGGCCACAGAGTTTGGGGCACATGGTTAAATACATTTCTCCTGTTCTTTCAGTATAGAGATAGATTAACTCTTTTGTGGAGCAGGAACATTCAGATTTGAAACCAGTAGCCGAAGTATAATAGATATTGTAGATGTCCTACCTACATTCCCTAGATATTGTAAGTATTGGTCATTTGTGGTTCATGGCTTCTTCTTCCATAGAAAATTGCCTTTAGTGTATATGAAAGAATTAGGTTTTCTACCTCAGATCAGCCAGTCACTAACTGATAGAAAGTAGAAAGGCTTTCCCCTTATATCTGAGCAGGGCAATTCAGGATGAGACTTATAATTCAGGCTTCTCCCACCTCCTAAATCAGTTCAGTAATAAATTTGACCTGAAAACAGATCCCTTATTAAGTCTTTCTCTGTTCTTCTTTTCCTTTATACATATTTTTCTTGAAAAGCACACCAACAGAATCTCTGTCACAAATCCTATTTCCAACATACCCGAGAGAAGTAGAATTATTAGTGTTTCTGGGAAGCAAATCTAGACATGAAATGCTGACATTGGATTACCCATCAGCTGGATTATATCACAGGTGGCAGAATACTGATAATCCCTGGCATAGTGCTACAGTAATATGTTAAAATTTTCACAAAGGGAAGCTATAGCACCCAGGCCAATATCAGACCAAGATGGAGTTTCACAAAACAGGTAGAAAAATCCACAGCATTTGCATAACTATCTATGACCCTATACAATACAGGATGTCCTACTGGGAAGGAATTACCTATACCAGGGCTCCTATTTCAGGACAGAAAAGCCTGGACCATGCGTCTAACAATTTGGCTTGCCTGGAGGCTGCGAGAGGGACAAATTTCTGTCTTCCCCAACTCAGAGGACTTAGGGACCAGCAAAATTTGGAAGGTAGTGAAAACAGGCAAGCACTACTGAATGTTAGAACTATACTTCCACAGGTAGACACGAGGAGAAGAGGAGTTCCTCCTAAAACCTGTGGTGGGACTAATCACTGAAGGCTTTCCCTGTGTGAAATCAGTATGGAAAGACTTGGAGCAGAGGTTTTTCAAATGTCCACATCCCAGCAAAAGACTTTAAGATATATAAAAAAACAGAGAATCATGACTGAATCAATGAAAATAAAATTCTAGAAATAGGCCCCTGCTGAAGGGGAAATCCATAAGCTGCCTGACAGAGAATTTTAAATAAATTTCATAAAAATTCTCGATGAGCTAAAAATTAACACAGACAATTAAAGTCAGGAAAATGATGAATAAAATGAGAATATCAACAAGAAGATATGAGCTATTAAGACAAATCAAACCAAAATTCTGGAGTTAAAAAATAGAATAAACAGAAAAATTCACTTGAGGGATTTAATGGCATAATTAGGAAAAAGAAACAGTGAACTTAAAAGTAGGTCATTTGAAGCTGAATCACAGAAGAAAAAAGAATGACAAAAAGGGAAGAGAACTTGAAAGACTTGTGGGACATGATCAAGCAGGTCAATTTATGTATTATGAGAGTGCCAGAAAGAGAAGAGGAGAGCGAAGAACTTATTTGAAAAATTAAGGGCTAAAATTTTCCTAAATCTGATGAACAACATATAATTTTGAGAAGTTCCACAGTCAAAGACTTCTTGATTGAGAATCAACAAATGGGATTACATCGAATTAACAAGCTTCTGCACAACAAAGGAAACAATTGGCAGAGTGAAGAGACAATCTACACAATAAGAGAATTTTTTGTAGCTGCTCTTCTTATAAAGGACTACTATCTAGAATATATGAAGAAACAACAAAAATATTAACCCCCCGAAACAAATGCTGAATCAATAAATGAGCAAATGAACTGAATAGTTCACCTCTCAAAAGAAGTACAAATGGCCCATAAGTATACAAAAATTTGTACAACATCTTTAGCCATTAGGGAAATGCAAATCGAAACAACTCTGCGATTTCATCTCACCACATTTGGAATGGCTATCATCAAGAACACACGTACACACACACACACACACACACACACACAGAATGTTGGTGAAGATTCAGGGGAAAAAGGAATCCTCCAACACGCACGGGAATGTAAACTGGCACAACCATTATGGAAATCAATATGAAGATTCCTCAAAAAATTAAAAATAGAATTACCATTTGACCTAGCTATACTTCTCCTAGGTATATTCCTGAAAGAGTTAAAGACATCATACTTTAGTGATACATGCATACTCATGTTTATAGTAGTGTAATTCACAACAGGTAAGCGCTGACAGTCTAGATATCTGTCAGCAAATGAATGGATAATGAAATACATATATAAGTAATTCATCCAGGAAGAAGAAATGAAATCATGTCGGATGTAGAAAGCTAAATATCACGTTTTCTCTTATATGAAAAATGTAAAGCATAAGTAAATGAATAAAATAAAGGCGAGATGATAGGAAACTAGAAGGTAGACTCTTGGAGATAGGGAAAGAGATCGGGGGAGAGGGTTAAAAGGATTTAAAATGATCAAGATATGTTATATGTAAACACCAATTCTCCAAAATTAATATCACTATTCTGTATTACAGACATGTACTAATAAAATCAAGAATCTTATTGACCTGGATAGATTTTGAGAGAATGACACAAAGACACATTATGATAAAACCATCTAAAGTGAAAGAGAATCTTGAAAGAAGCAGGAAAATTCTGGATTTCTCAGCAAAAAGTTTGTAGCCCAGAAGACAGTAGGTTGATATTTTCAAGGTGTGGAAAGAAAAGAAAGCTTGTCAACAAAGAACACTGTATAAAATAAAAATGTCCTTCAAAAAAGAAGGAGGAATTAAGACTTTCTTAGAAAAAAGCTGAAATTGATTATCACTAATTAGACCATATTAATAAATGCTCCATGAAATCTTTCTAGTTGAAATACAAGGTACTAGACAGCAACATGAAGCCAAAAAATAAAAAGAAGGTGAGGTTCTCTGATAAAAGTAAATATGTAAACACATATAGTAACTTGGTAAATACTAGGAACTTAATTCAACAGCATATGAAAAGGATTATATGCCATTTTAAGCATGATAATAAATATTCATGACATGCAAGGATGGTTCAACACAAAAATTAATGTAATATATTACATTAATAGAATGAAGGACAAAAGTCATATAGTCATTTTAAGTGATGCAGAAAAATCACTTGACAAGATTTAACACTTTCTCAAGATTAAAAACAAAAACAAAAGCACAAAAGCACATAAGAATGGAATAAAACTACCTCAACTTAGTGAAAACCACCCGTGAAAAGACCAAAAGTAATCATACTCAATGGTGAAATACTGAAAACCTTTCCTCTAAGATCAGGAACAAGGAAAGGATTCCCATTCTTGCCACTCCTATTCAACATATTTGGAACCCTAGTCATAGAAATTGTGCAAGAGAAATAAATAAAAGACATCAAACTAGAAAGAAGTAAAAGTATCTGTAATCATAGAGGATATGATCTTTTAAGTAGAAATACTAAAGATTACCCACACACATACATACGCAAAATTAGAATAACATAATTAAGCAAAGTTGCAGAATATAAAATCAAAATGTAAAAATTAGTTGTGCTTTTATACACTAAAAATGAATAATGAAAAGGAAATTAAGAAACAGTTCTGTTTATAATAGTATCGCTTAACACAATGTCCTCTGATGCCATTTATGTTGCTGTAAATGGCACAATTTCTACTTTTTGGGCTGAATAAAAAAATAAAATTCTTAGGAATAAGCCTAACCAAGAGGTAAAGGAGTTGTAGTGTGAAAACTAAAAAACATTCCTGAAAGAAATTAAACAAATAAATGGAAAGTCATTCATGCTGCTTTGAAGACAATATTGTTAAAATGTCTACACTATCCAAAGACAGCTAAAGAGTCAACATAATCCCCATCAAAATTCCAACAGCATTTTTTTTGTAGAAATAGAAAAATTCATCCTAAACTTGGTATGAAATCTCAAGAAATACCATAGCCATAACGATTTTGGAAAAAAGTTGGGAGACACCTACTTCCTGATTTTAAAATATTTCAAATGTCACAGCAATGAAAAAGGTATAACTGCAAAAAGACAAATTCCAACAGAATAAAGTGTCCAGAAGTAAACCCTCACATATACAGTCAAATGAACTCCAACAGGTTTGAGAAGACCTCTCAGTGAGGAAAGTTTAATCTCATCAACAATGGTGTTGAAAAATAAGATATCCACATGTAAAGCAATGAAGTTGAACCCTTAACACAAAAATTAACTCAAAATGGATCAAAAACTTAAAGGTAAGACCCTAAACTATAAATCTTCTAGAAGAAACTACAGGAGAAATCTTGATGACAGTTGGACTTGGCAATGACTTTTGGATAGGATACCAAAAAATGAAGAAAAGAAATAGACAAATGGGATTATATCAAACTTGAAAGCTTTTGTGGATCAGAACAAATACTAGAGTGAAAGGTAACTTACAGAATGAGAAAGAATATTGACAACTCATATATAAGTGGTTAAAGTCCAGACTGGAACTACTACAACTCAACAACAACAAAAATCAGATAGTTTGATTTAAAAATGAGTATAGGATGTGAATAAACATTCCTCCAAAGACGATATACAAATGGCTAAGAAGTACATAAAAGATTTTCAGCCTCACTAATCATCAGAGAAATACAAATCAAAATTACAGTGACCTATCATCTCATATCACTTGACAGGTTGGCTCCTATCAAAAAAAAAAAAAGTGCTGGTGAACTTGTAAAGAATTTGGAACCTTTGTACATTACTGGTGGGAGTGTAAACTGTGAAAGTACTACAGAAAATGTTATGCAAGTTTCTCAGGAAGTTAAAAGAACGTCCATAAAATTCACCAATCCCACATGTAGCCAAAAGAATTGAAAGTTCTCAAAGATTCATTTGCATGTTTACAGTACATTATTCACAATATCCAGGAGGTATATGCAACCTAAATTTCCACCAACATATGACTCTAAAATATAGCATATACATACAATGGAGTATTATTCAGAAGCATTTTTTAAAAAGGAAATTCTGTCATAATGATGAATCTTGAAGACATTATGTTAAACAAAATAAGGTGGTAACAAAAGGGCAAATACGGTATGACTCCACTCATATGAGTTAAAATCATAAAAATAGAAAGCAGAATGGTGGTTACCAGGGTTTGGAGGTAGAGGCAAAAGGGAAGTTGGTGTTTACTGGGAGGTGCGAGTTGTTGTTTAATGGATGTAAAGTTTCAGATTTACAAGATAAAAACGTTCTAGAAGGTTGGGTATGGCGGTGCATGCCTGTAATCCCAACGCGTGGAAGGTGAGGCAGGAGGATCACTGTGAGTTTGAGGCCAGCCTGGACTCAAATTATGTAGCCTGAACTACACAGTGACATCCTGTCTCAAAAAAAAAGTTCTGGGGACCTGTTTCACAACTGTGTAAGTATATTAAACACTACTACACTATACATTTAAAAAAGCTTAAGATGGTAAATTAGAAAAAAAAGCACTCTAGGTATTTGTCAAAACCCATAGAATGGTATACCATAAGTGAATATTAATGTAAACTGTGGAGTAGAGCCAACAATAATCTATCAATATTAGTTCACTAATTGTCACAAATGTCCATATAAAATAATGGGGAAACTATAGGCCCAAGGTGAGGCAAGGAATGCACTATATATTCAATTATTCTTTAAATATAAAACTCTACAAAAATAAAATATAGTAATTACTACCAAAATAAAATGAAAAACATTTAATTTATAGTTAACTGGGATGGGTAGGTATATTAGTCACTTTCCAGTAGCCAAGACAAAATGCACCTGACACACATAAGATAAAGCAGGAGAGGTTTATTCTGGCTCATGGTTCCAAGGGGTTCAGCCTATGATTTAGTACCTGGCTCCAAGGAGAAAAACAGCATGGTAGAAGGGCATGGCGGAGGAATATCATTCAACCTATGGTCATTAGGAAGCAGAGAGAGAAGGGAAGACAAGAATATACCCTTCTGTGTCACCTCCACCCCCACCCCCAATGACCCACCTCTTCCAACCAGGCTTCACTTCCTGACAGCACATTCAGCTATAAGCTCATCAATGGATTAATCCAGAGATGAATACAGTGCTCCCATTATCCAACCACCTTCCAAAAGCTCCACCTCTGGATACATGAGGCTTTTGATAGACAATTCAGATCTAGGCCACAACAGTAAGAATGTAAGTTGAGAAGATGCACTGGCTTGTGCAATAATTCAAATGTGAGACAGACATAGAAGGGATGGAATTGTAAGAATTGTGGAATTTGTGGCTGCTGTTGCTGCTTTAAAAGAGTATAAATGATAAGCTCAAATTAATCAGTCACCAAAGTGCAAAAGCCAGGGAACTTCTTCATCTTCCCAATATAATTAGAGAAACCCTCATCTATTACAGCCAGAAAGCTGATCACATTGAAGAGGAAGTCATGAATGAATTTTAATACTATCAAAATTCCAACAAGATAAATTTTTAGCCCTAGCAAGTCTTCTTTTCTGAACCCAGAGTCCTCCTAGGGAAGCAGTGGGATGGAGCTATTCAGGCAGACATACCTGACAAGTGAACCTTAAAATTAAGTTGAGTTCATGCTCTTCAGTAGAGGAACATGCCTTATAGCAGGAGTTTCCAACCTCTGGGTCATGGACATGTACTGAACTGGGCTGTACAGCCGGTGAGCAAGTGAAGCTTCATCTGTATTTACAGTCATTTCTCATTGTTTACATTACCACCTGAGCTCTGCCTCCTGTCTGATCAGCAACAGCATTAGATTTTCATAGGAGCACAGGTCCTGCTTTGAACTGTACATGCGAGAGAACTAGGTTGCACACTCCTTATGAGAATCTAATACTTGATCATCTGAAGGGAAGCTAAGATAGTGATGCCAGTACAGGGAAGTAGCTGCAAATACAGATTAACATTAGCAATCCAAGTTGATTTGTCTACCAATGTTGACAAGAAGGCAACAATGCTTGTTTTTTGTGATATCTTTTTTAGGATCATGTACATGAGGACATGTCGTGAGCACTTATGCTGTCAAACAACACCACAACTGCACAACTATTCAAGTTTTTGAATGATTGCATATCATGAAAACCGAATAGGTCATTTTTGGTCAGTTTATGCACAGATGGAGCAGTTATCATGACTGCACAACTTTCTGGTTTCACTACTTGGGTCAAAGAGGTCACTTCTGAATGAGAGTCTCCATGCTGTCATTCATAAAGAAATGCTGACTAGGGGAAAAATGTCACCTGAACTTAACATTTTGCAGGATGTGATTTAAATTATCAGCCACATTCAAGTATATGCCCTTAATTCATGTCTGTTTGTACAGCTCTGTGAGGAGATGGACTTGGAATACAAATGTCTTTCTTATACACGGAAGTGAGATGTCTTTCTAAAGATAGATTACTAGCCAGAGTTTTTGAGTTACAAGAGCCACTCTGGAAATTTCTTTTACAAAAAGAGTCACCACTGGCAGCACATTTCAGCGACACAGAATGGGTCACAAAACTTGCTTACTTGTGTGACATATTCAACCTGCTCAACAATCTCAATCTGTCACTTCAGGGGACAAAGGCGACTGTGTTCAAGTTGGCAGATGAAGTGTTTGCATTCAAAGTCAAACTGGAATTATGGGGCTGACAAGTGAACATTTTTGACATGTTTCAAACATTAGCAGAAATTTCAAAAGAAACTGAATCAGGGCTTCTTTTTCCCAGCTGGCACATGATCACCTATCTCAGTTTCCAAAAGAAATTGAGCATTACTTCCCAATCACAAAAGACACCTGAGCTGGGAAGGAATGGACCCACAACCCATTTATAAATAAGAACAGTGAATCAATTTTGGGCTAGAAGATCAGCTTCTTGAAATCACAAATGATGATAGCCTTAAAAATATGTTTGAAGGCTGGGGATTTAGCTCAGTGGTTAGAGTGCTTGCCTCACAAGCACAAGGCCCTGAGTTTGATCCCCAGCACACACACACACACAAAAAAATATGTTTGAGACAACCTTAAATCTCCGTATGTTCTGGATTAAAATCAAGGTGGAATAGCCTTAGAGTGTCACAAAAAGCCTACTTCTATTTCCACATCTTACTTTTGTGAAGTAGAGTTTTCTGTACTGACAGGAAAAAAAAAAAGATTACGGAGTAGATTGGACATAAGCAACACACTTGAGGTGTCACTGATTTGCATTATGCCTAGATGGCAATGTTTGGCTGCAGGAAAACAAGCCCAGGGCATCCACTGATTCTGCCTGTTATGTGATTATTTCATTTTATACTACAATGTAATAATAAAGTACACAATAAATGCAACGTACTTGAATCATCCTGAAACCCTCCTCAATCCCGCATTCCCTGGAAGAATTGTCTTCTACAAAATGTGTCTCATGCCAAAAAGGATAGTGGTTGTCCTCTTCAGTATCTAATCCTACACCCTCCCTCTCTTGGACTGAGAACTAGGATTAAAAACTCCACATGACCTGACTAGAGAAATTCAGATCTGCTAAGGGTTGGGAAGCATTATGCATTGAAAGCTCTGCTGGGCTAGCAAAGTTGCACCAACTGAAAGGGAAGAAGTTGCCTGAACATGGATCTTGAAAGCTGGAGAAGGCAGAGTTATCCATATGGAGACACTGCACAAAACTTACCACCCTGAAAATCTCCAAAGGCTTTTCCTAATCCATTGTTGGAATGAGATACCAGCTGACAACAGAGAACAAAAACACAGCTTTGATTCTTGAGCCCACACCCACCAGGGCTAAAAGGTGGGCCATCCCACAAGACGGGCCACCTAGACCAGCAGAAGTGATAATGCAGGCTGAGAAGAATCTAGAAATAATGCTAATGGCTGGAGATAATGAGCGTAAGTTGTAACTTCTGGACCAGCTGCAACAATGGGACTATATTATTCCCTCTAACCTTCCTCTTCTGTGTTTTCTCAGAAACTCTGACCCACCAGAATACTAGTTGGTAGGATATGGCAGTAGAATCAATACCTCAATAGGATGAACTTAACTCAAGAAGCAGAGGATCTGAACAGGGTGAACTCTAATAGGTGCTGTTAGAGTCACTGGACTGTATGCCTAATTTTCTGAGATATTATGAGTATTGTCTGATAACAGTTCACAACCACCCTATTCTGTGGAAACTTACCCTCATCCATCAAGAATCATTTTTCCCAGAAAACTACAACCCAGTCTCCTCACCTCTTTCGATTTTGCCAGAGACAGAGTATAAGTTACAACAGGCACAGAGATTCGTGTTCTGAATCCCCTGCTTCCACCTCTAGAGATGAACTCCACTTTACCTGAAACTATATTCCTTGCTTTGCCACTTTTCTTTTTGTATTTCACTCCATTTCTCTTCTACAGATTTCCCCCTTAACAAAATCCTTTAATGATACATATGCTCCTGAATGCCTGTCTCAGGATGTGCTCCAATGGAAGCCAAGCAAACACACTAGGCAATATGAATAGGATTAAAAATTTGAGAACGTGTAGACAGAGAAAAATTTTGCTGCCAATCTGACAAATTCTTGCTGAATTGTCAGTGAGTTAGCCGTTAAACAACACTAGTTCTCGATTTTTTTTCCCTAGTGTTATTTCTGTATTTTGAATAGACCTAGAGAAATTAAAGATGGTGTTGGACTCACTTGGCTTGCCAGGACTGCCATGCAAATCACACTCCCTTTTGTTTATCTGTGAAGGGATGGTGAGGAGGGACTGGATAATGGGGTGGGGGGGGAGGACTCACTCTCCCTCCATCTCCTTCTTTTCCATCACATTTCCTCCTCTACCCTGAACTTCCAAAATGTATGTTAATCTCCTTATTTTCAGCAAGTTCTTATAATGTCAAAAGTAACATTTTAAGGAGATTTTGCAATTGATCAAAATAGATTGGGGCTGACTGAGACAAGGAAAGGAGGCTGATCAAGAGCCTGTTTCAGAGATAACAGCCTAGATGTGAAATGGTAAAGTGATGGAAAGGACAGATGGCAGGTGTATTTTAAGGTACCTTAACCTAGATGTCCTCTGGCTTCACCCTCCTGTGGCTCAATTAATACTTTAATTCTCCCAGGTCATCACCTCCATGTACTAACACACATGTCTACTCCCACCTCCTCTTCCCACTCATTCTTGGACTACCCAGAAGGAGCCTAGTATGTGTTCAGGGACATACTCTTCTGCACCTACTTCCTTGATGTCTGCTTCCCACACACCACAGAAGGACAGACCTCAACACTGTTACTCTGATGCTCGCAGAGCTGAATTCATACACGCAGAGAATATAAAGGTGGTTGTCAGGAGTGGGAGGAATGGGGAAAGATAGGTCAAATGAGGTGAAGTTTCATTTAGTATCAATAAATTCTAGACACCTACAGTACAACAACAACATGGTAACTCCAGTCAAAAACAATGGTTTGTACACTTGAAAATTGCTAATGGAATAGATGTTAAATGTTCTCATGACAAAGAAATGATAAGTTTACGAGGTGATGGATATATTAATTTGCTTGATTTAATCATTGTAGATACAATATATAATGTTTTTCAGTACTTGGGATTGAACCCAGGGTCTTCACACTGAGCTGCATCTTCGCCCTTTTCACTTGAGACAGGACTTCTTTAAACTGCTGGGCTAAAACTTGCAAGGCTCCTGCCTCAGCCTCACAGAATGCTGGGATTACAGGCAAGCAATATATATAATTTGCATTTTTCAACTATATCTTAATAAAACTGGGGGACTAAATTTATAGTATTTTAAAATGTCAAATCGTTTACCACCATCTCATTCACTGAGTATTTTATATGAATATAAAATATCTAATTAATTAGATTGGATATTCCTTCAGGGAAACCTAGGTTTCCTGGCGGGGAGGGTTGTTTTTGTATATTCATTTCCCAGTGCCAATAATGGTTCGAGGCACGTGTGATTCAAGCCAGACTGAGGGTGTCATAGTTACACAAAGAACAGTGTCCGCATGGGAATGAATGTACAGAGCTGTGCAAGACAATGTCTGGCAGCAAATCAAATCTTCCCACTAGGGTAGGACCAACCATGCACTGTGCGACCTTCAAGTCCTTCAATAGCAGGGGAAGGCGTTCGAGGCAGGCGGTGCGACATCCGCCCGTAAATGCAGGGGTTGTGCTCCCTTGATTTAGCAGCCTTAGAAAACCAGGCCATCGAGTTACTACTAATCATGTGGGCTGAGAAGCAAAGAGAAGAATGCTTTGCTTTTGAAGATAAATCCCCACAGGAAAGCTGCTTTGCTCTCTGTAGGTAGAAACAGACAAAGAGCTGCAAGAAAACGGTCACATCCTCTAACACTTTTATCTCCTTGCTGCCTAGCAACTTCCATAGTTAGAGGGTGGAGAGGGAAAGTCTCATGGAAGCCCCAGAATACACAGGCACCTCATGCACAGTGTCATCTCCTGTGAGTGTTAGTAACACAACCTCTGAAAAGCTGCCTGGGCGGGGCTGGGGGATGGGGCTGGAGAGTGAGGAGCCCACTCCAGGCCACGAGAAATTGAGTGTTCTTACCCCGAGAAATTGAGCGTTCTTACCCCTTAACATAGAATGTGGTCTGAGGTTGCTTCTTGGGGCTTTAGAGTTGATCTGGGCTGAGCTTCTCAGGCTGCCAGCAGGAAGCGGAAAGTTGTTATATTAATTCAATCCAAAAGAATATTATGATTTAAAAATAAGCAAGAGTGAGCATAATCACATCAGTTTCTGCCAGCTTTCCCTTCCAGTGTCTCCCTGTGACAATCCTTCCTCCTGCTAGTGCCAGGCCACTGGCAGCAAGCACAGCTTGCTAACCCCATTGTGGGTGCCTCCAGTCCCATTGTGGGTGCCTCCAGCTCCGCAGAGAGCACTCTAACCTTATACCAAAATTTTATTCTCAGGGATCCGAAAAGTCAGTAACATAAGAGAAGGAAAAGGATAACCAAATAGGAAATATCATTCTCAACCCCATTGTGGGTGCCTCCAGCTCTGCAGAGAGCACTCTAACCTTAAACCAAAATTTTATTCTCAGGGATCCGAAAAGTCAGTAACGTAAGAGAAGGAAAAGGATAACCAAATAGGAAATATCATTCTCAACAGAGATCAGAAGAGTCTACTAACCACAAAGCAGGATTTTAAAAAAGCGTTTAAAGACCTAAATCCAAAATTCACGTATCTCATGATACTATGGAGAATTTCTGATTTTTAGATCTAGTTGACTAAAAAGTATAAACTATTAGACTATTAACAAGGATAGCTTGATAGAGTTCTATATGTGTACAAATAATTATTCTTTAGAAAACACATGTTCTTAAGTGTTTCTGGAACAGAGTCTGTTCTAGATATTGTTGAAATCCTTTTAAGATTTATGGTTTTCAAAATTTAGTCATGTTCTGCTTAAAATATGGACTCAAACTGCAAATAAGTAGAAACAAAAATACTACACTAACGACTTGGAAATTTTAACAATAAATAATGTCTTGGTTTGGGAAAAAAAGCCTGATTATTCAAATTATTCTCTTAATTCAGAATAATCAAATATTAATTACTATAATTGAGCATTTAATTTGTACTACCTGGAATCAAACTCTGTTTTAACTACCTTATTTTATATTTTTTTAAGTAAGAAAACTGAGGCATACGGAAGTAAAATAATTTGCCCAAGGTCTTATAGGCAGTAAGTGGCAGAGTCAGAATATAAACAAACACAACCTAGTTCTGAAGCCCAACAGCCTTATCCACTGCCAAGTCTATCTTCACACAAAACTCATGGGACTGGTCAAACCCAAAAGAACACCCTCCCTTACTAGCTTTTTATATTAAAAAAAAAGGATTCATTAATGGATTCATTAATGCAAGATTGCCATTGGATGGCAGATTTTGTAAATGAGCCTATTGTTTGTTTCTGTACTAAATTTCTACAGAAAAGACAAACTAGGAAAAGAAATGTCAGTGGGGTTGCCCTGGCTGAGAGTTTGCCAGTGTCTGTCTGTGTGGGAGGAGCGCAGAGCTGTGTACCTACACAGATGGTCCAATTGCCGGAATCCCGGCTGTGACTAGCAAGGCCGTAAGTATGCTGGCATCTGTGCGTATTGAGTCAAAATTATTATTTCTGTGCATATTGAATCCAAATTGAGTTCTAAGTGACTACATCTCTAATGATTTTAATTACAGTAACTTACTAAAGCACTGTAGATGGAGGAGGCTGAGATGCAGACCTGGCTGGAGGCTACAGCTTGGCCACCTGCTGGTTTTGTGACCTTGGTGAATTTACTTAAACTCATTTTCCTCTTACATAAAATGGGAAACAATAGCTACCACAAACTCTACCATTTCCTGAGGTTGTTGTAAAGACAAATTATAAAATGCTTAATATGTTGCCTGGTACAGAATAGCTTCCTTCTCACGTTTTAATATATAATATGCACATGCAACACTGGTAAGTAAGAAATTGCTTAAGAAATTGAAGAATATGAAGCCTTCAAAATCAGAAAGCAGTCAAAAGAAATTGTCAGAGGAAATTATAACACTTCAGATTCTCTGTGATAATGGTCTAAGGGGTTAAGACAAGCCTCCGTGAAAATAAAACAAACAAAAACACATCTCAAGTTTCTGATTAAAGGATTACAAAATAAAATAAAAACACATCCTTCTTAAAAATAAGAGGAGCTGGGGCTGGGGATTTAGCTCAGTAGTACAGCACTTACCTAGCAAGCACAAGGTCCTGAAATCAATTCCCAGACAGCACCACTCTCTGCCCCTTAAAAAGAAAAAGAAAAGTAAGAGGCTCTAACAACGTAGAAGTCACCAGAATAAAAGGAACTTCATTGGTAAATGAAGGGAGAAGCCACTTTTGTCTGGAGATGATCTGTTGTTCTTACTAGGCTTGAACTTGTATGTGAATTACTGGATTGTAAAAGAGATATACATCAAAGCCCAGACTCGTACGAGACGGACAGCTTAACAGGAGACCCTCCTCAGCGAACTGGGGTCCTAAAGATGAGGCTAAATTAGAGGAGTCCAGCCTTCTGTGAGCTCTTGCATCCTGGAGAGTCCCAGAACTCGAGCTCCAAGCTTGGATCAGGGTGGTCTCGTACTAGAACTACTCTTGGTTCTCTCAGAAGCAAACCCAATACTGTCCAGAGGGCTGTAACTTTGGTCTAGTTATCCACAGGTCCTAGAAATATGTTCAAGGCAATAGCCCATAATCAATGATGAGTGCACATTTATAAAAGAACTCTGATTATTTTAAAGAAATATAAAAGATGTATAACATGTATAGGGAACAAGTGATTTAGCAACGAGAAAAGAAAACCTACTAGAACCTCTAGAATTAAAAAATGTGATATTCAAGTTAACACAGTGAATAAGTTAATGGCAGATCAGGCACATAAGTGGATTGGGATAATAACCACAATAAGTTATCCAGAATGTAGTCCAAAGAGGCAAAGAGAAAATGCAGAAAAGCCGATAAGAGGAAAAGTCAACGGCATTCAAGTTGGGGTTCTTGAAGAAGAGGAGAATGAACAGAGAACACAGAGGTAATGGCTGAGAGTTTCCCATAACCAGCAGATGCAAAGGGCTCAATAAATCTAATTAGCATAATAAAAATAAGTTCATCTCTAGATGCAGTACAGTGAAACCGCTGAAAACCAAAGACAAGAAGAAAGCTCCTCAATGAAGCCAGAAGGAGAGTCACACTGATAGTAACAGGATGAAAAACAATGGAATCTTCTTTTCTTTCAGTACATTGATGATTATAGTCAACCTGTATAAAAAGGACACAGGACCTTGAAAAAGTTCTTGACAGCCAAATCAAGGATTATTCAAATTTCAAAATGAATGATAAGTAAATTGTAACACAAGAAGTAAGATAATTCATGAATCCACACTAATATCACAACTTTTTTCTAAAACAGATGAGACAAAAGGCTAGAGAAAGGAAAGCTCCCTTAAGTAGAATGCCAACTAATAAATGCAGGAGAAATGATAGAATAAGATTTTAATTTTACAGCTAGTAAAAATCATTAGTGGATGTTAAAATATTGGGTAAGGGATTGTCGAGAAGTGGAGTGTGGAAAAATCAGATAGACCACCACCTTAACCAAGCAGTCGAATATAGTATGACCAATACTGAGGCCAAGTATAGCACGCCGCCCTAATATGCCACGCTGACAAGAACAGAGCAACGCTGTCTATCTATGCTATTGCCTACTCATGTCGAAACTGGATGTCTCACATGGTTAGAGAACACCCATGTTTGTTATGGTTTATATCTAGATGTCCCCCAAGATCCCCATGCACTCATAGGTGGGGCTTTTGGAAGAGGATTGGGTCACGGTGGATACTACAGCAGACTAGCTATCAGGAGGTGGGTCCTGGTCGGGGAAGCGGGTCACTGGGGCATGACCTGGAAGAGTGCATCTCCCTTCCCACCTCTCTCCTCCTCTGCTTCCTGGCCCCTGAGACATGAGCAGCTTCCCTCCACCCAAGTGCTTCCGCCATGCAGCATTCATGTTTGAGCCTGCTGACCACAGACTGGAACTTCTAAAACATGAGCCCAAACCAACCTCTCCTCCTTTAAATTGTGGGTGACAGGAAAGGACAGGAAAGAGATAGTGTTCTTTAGAGATAGAGAGACAGACTTTCTTAGAGCAAGAAGGAATTGCTACTCTCCACTGGCTACCCTGCAGATGTTGGGTTTATGTCTCCACAATTGGATTTTTCCTCTACTAAATCACCCATGTGTTCAATCCCATTTTTGGAGAACCCAAGAAACACAGCAGCTATAAGTATATATATGGCTGAAATTTTTGGTGTGTTGTTCTAATAACAGAACCTGTGAATGGTCGCTGTTCCTGAGACTCAGAACAGCAACACTCTTCACAAAGGGAGTTTTTCCAGATGGCAAAGATTGCTTAGAAACCGTGCAAGTGGCAGACATGTATGGCTGACAGAATCTGCCCTAGATGAACTGCTCAGTCTCTTGGCCTTTTCTGATACTTGGAGCTCTGGAAATGTAACACTCAGAAGAAGAGACTCTATGAACATCTAGACATCCTGTGAGCAAACTAACTGCAATATGAGTCCCAGATTTGAATGTCAAATCCACTAAAATAATAAATTTTTCATAGACAAAATTTCCTCAGTCTCTATTCTTTAAGGAACTGTCCTTCATACAAGAATCTGCTTCAGGAACTTGAGGGAAGATGGTGCAGCAGAGAAAAAGAGAGTAAGAGCCTCTCTGAGATTTGTTGTCCAGACACAGGAAAATAGCAATTTAGGGACGAGAAGAAGGAGGGAAGTGTGTTCTCGGGACCCAGCAGGGAGCTGAAACAAGAGTTGAAGCCTACAGGGAAAGCAAAAGGGGAGACCAGCCCAGAAAAAGAAGGTGACAGACGGACAGCACTTTTGAAGGAGAGACCAGCCCAGAAAAAGAAGGTGACAGACGGACAGCACTTTTTCCCAGAGCTCTCGCTTGCAGCCTCAGCTTGCAGCCCCCGGGTCACAGCCTGGCTCTCGGCAGGAGCTTGCAGCCTGGGTCACAGTCACAGCCCCCGCTCACAGTCCTGCGTGCCCCCGGGACACAGCCCGGCTCACGGCCCCAACTCGCAGCCCCAGCTCTCGGTGCAAGTGACACAGTTTGAGCTTGCAGACACATAGTAACTACTGGAGACCCCAGAGACCTCCACGGAAAGACACACAAACAGAGTAGAGTGGTGGACACTGAAGACTGCAGCGGCTGGTGAGTTACCTAAGTCATCTGATCTCAGACGGCCCCCAGGAGAGGGTGGTGATCACCCAATCGCCATTTTAGAAAGGGGCTGAACTCAGAACTCAGAAAAGCTGCAAGTGGCTTTTGGTGCTGGGGTAAGGCAGGGCAAGGTGGGGCAAGGCTGAGCAGAGTTCAAACTCAAATTGGAAGGGTGAAAGGAGCCAAGTTCAAACTGGCAGAGAACTGAGTCCAAGCTGGTGGGAGACACACAGTGTGTCTCCAGCTGAACAAA
>QZML01000796.1:52596-94236 GCA_016801275.1 Hystrix brachyura
ACAGCGCTGTGGCGGAGGAATGTCCCAAAGGATAGCACGCTGTCCTATCTGAAGCGACTCTTCTGTACTCCTAGTCCCCAAATACAAAAAGGCAGAAATAATATTTGCTCGATTTTTAGATTCATGGTGGTCAATGAGTGACATATTCATAGACAAACAACCATGAAACGGCACTATAATCAGAGCTTTCTAAAACTCAGCCTAATGGATAAACCAACAATGATAGGAAGATCTGTGTAAAAATTCTAACAGGCCCTTTCTGTCAGAGACAAGAAAACAAATCAAACCATTCAATGCTAACAAAAGAAATCAAGTTTATTCAACAAGTATTTACTGAGCCTTTACTTATGTGCCAGGCACTATTTTAGGTGTTGGAAATATATTGTATTGATTAAAAATATACACGGTCCCTGTCTTCATTGTGCTTATATGCTAAAGTAAGGATACAAGACAATAAACATAATAAATAAGTAAATTATATAGTAAATTAGTTAGAAGGTGATAAGAACGTCTACAAAACAAAATAGAGCAGTTGAGAGAATGAATGACAACAGGACTTGTTTGAAAAATTTCCAAAATCATAAAAAGAGGAAATAAACTTCTTTATTGAAAAGTCTATTCTCATGCATGACAAAAGAAAACATTTCTTTTCTTGTCAGCTCTTTAATGTTCGTGCAATTTTCAAGCAGGAAACTGAAGGGATTTTAAAAATGTGAAAATGGAGTTGAAAACTAGGAAGAGTAACTTTCATAAACTAGATGCTCAGTAGAGCTCTTGACGCAGTGGACTCTGCCTGCTGCAGGAGTAAAGCGCAGTGCAGAACCTCCCACCATTCTAGAAAATTCCGTGGTTCTGGCCACACTGCCAGTCACAGAGGATCTGAAGGGTCAAGTCAGCTAAAGAAGCTGGTGGGTACAGAAAATGCAGAAGAACTCAGACAGCTTTGACAATCTTTTTTATTTCCATTTCCTTTTTAAAACATAGCACCCTATTTTTTGTTGTTGTTGTTAAAGAAAGGTGAACTTGTTAAAAAGGAATACTGAAAAAATGGGAACGCCCACATTCACAACTCTATCTTCCCTCTCAAATTATTCATGATGCACATGTTTATTGTACATCAGCAGACCTGGATTTTTCCACACTCTTATCAGAGGCTGACATTAAACTATCAGGTAGTTTTCTGTCCTTTGATTTAAATTCAAATTCCAACAAAGCAACCAAAACAACTAATATCTAGTTTTAGCCTCTGAGTAATTAGAGTTTCCCAATAAAAAGTGAACCTAAAGAGTCAGTGGTGGTATCAGCCTCAGTCATAAAGTCACTGTCCTCAGCAAAATGGGACAGAGGCCGCAAATCCAAGTGGTGGGAAAAGAAAAAGGAGCGTCCATGCTACGGGACACTTATAACTTGATCACTATGACAGCAGCCCTTTCTGGAGGTAATAACGTCATTAGGTTGTGCTAATTCTCCAGAAACCCTAACAGTCCTGGATTAACATCTGGAAACAGTTCAGATGACACAAATTTCAGGTTTCTGGGTTTCTGCTATTCAGGCTTCAGTGACGCCTCTGTTACCAATTTTTTTTTTTTTTTCTTTTTAAAATCTCCGAAGAATACATAAAGTGCAAGTAAGATTCACTCCTGCGCTCCGGGCTCTTGCTTTGATAGCCAATATCACCAAATCCATCCTTAAACCTCTGACCAATGAAGATGTCTGCAGGTATTTCTGGAGTTAGCAAGTGAGTTTGTGTCTGGCAAAGAGAGTGTCTGGAGGTCAATGCGGTCCTGGCAAGAAAATGAGAAGTACCACACACAAGACGGGGACGTGAATGTGCAAGCAGCAGGGAGGAATTTATGGTCACTGAAGAGGCCATCTTCGGATCTCAACTCTTACAGAGAATTCAGCTGATTCAAAAATCAGGGGGGCCAGCGGATTTCAGAGCATACTCAGTCTTCGGTGAGGGCGGATTCAGTTTTCCCTGGGTTGGGAACAGAAGAGAGAATAAAGAGGACAGGGAGTCAAATCTGCTGAGTTTTATGTCACAAATCTTATACTCCAAGAAACAGTTCTCATTTTATAAACCAAATGAAGCCTCTAGATAGAGCTTCCCAAAAGTGTCCTCTTTGGTGCTTGATAGCAGTCCAAATGGGTCACAGGCTAGGCCGCGTCGCAAACATTTCTTCATCGCAAGACCTTTTGTTCTTTTTGGCGCTGCTGAAGATTGTATCCAGGCCCTGCACATGGTAAGTGAGCGCTCTGCCGCAGAGCTACATCCGCAGCCCCTTCCGCAAGACTTCTTAGAGCCTTAGTTCAATATGCTAGTGAGCACCGTTACTGTTCAAGAACAGGATACAGCACGCAATATTGCCCACATTTGGGGGGCTAGCAATTTACCTTTTTATAAGCCAATTTGGCAGGATTAGGGTTTTAGTACAACATATTTTAGGAAATTCTGCCTTCCCATACTGGTTGGGGGGAACAGGGATGGAATTAAGTCATATTCACTTTATATTGCCTAAACCCTGCTTTTAAATTGCAAGTCAGAGTCCCACACCAATACAATAAATTAGTTAACATAGCTGATTCTTTATATTCTCTGTCATGTGCAAAAATAATGAAAAAAATTTGACATGATATGTGACTAGTTAACACCAATGATTACAGGTAATTATTTCCATTTTTTAAAAAACCGTCATATAAATTGTGCTGCTATGAACATGGTTGTGCATACATCACTGTGATATGATAATTTTAATTCTTCTGGGAAGATACCCAGCAGAGGAATAGCTGGGTCAAATGGACCTCTAGTTGTAGTTTTCTGAGGAATCGCCACACTGACTTCCACAGTCGTTGGACCAGTCTACATTCCCACCAACAGAGGAGGAGGGTTCTTTTTTCCCCCCGCAGCTCTGCCAGCACTTGTTATTGGTTGATTTCTTGATAATAACTATTCTTTCTGGAGTGAGATGGTATCTCAGTGTTGTTTTGATCTGCATCTCTCGAATGACCAATGATGTTGAACATTTTTTCATATATTTATTTGCCATTTTTATTTCTTCATCTGAGAAATGTTTATTCATTTCAGATGCCCATTTTTGGACAGGGTCTTTAAATTTGGGAGGTTTAATTTTTTTGAGTTCTTTGTATATTCTAGATGTCAGACCTTTGTCTGAGGGACAGCTGTCAAAAATTTTTCCCATTCTTTGGGTTTTCGCTCTGCTCTATTGGTGTATTGTAAAAGTTAGTATAAAGATGGAAAAGGAATGGTAAAGTGTAGCTACACTTGTTGCAAATAGGGTGGGGTGGGTGAATGGAAGGGAGGGGAGGGGAAGAGCGGGGGAAGAGGGGGGAAAACCAAGATGTATCATGTACAGGTACAAAATAACCATGTTGATTATGATCATTATGTATACAATGTACCAATACATGTTCTTGGTAAAAATAAAAAAAAAAATAAAAACCATCATATACTTGGAAGGTATACAGAGGGGATGATCTTTGCATTTTTTCTGATTTTTCTAAGGGTGCTAAGGCCAAGGTTTCAAGATTAAACCCATCAAAATGTCCATAACGGATGAAACTAAACCACAACTGAGACCAAAGAGTCTATTATAAAATACATAAAGTCAAATTTAAGTCATGGATTAACATAAAATATCACCAAAAATATCAGACACATACTAGTTAAATTTCTGAATTTCTTCTTGGCTTCTGCCCTTTCTTCAGCATCAAAGTACCAAACAGTCATGGCATATCTGTGAAAGATAAGCGAGTATAAGAAAAGATAAATACCAGAAGAAAAACCAAGTTTACTAAGAGTTTCCCAAAAAGTTATTTGTAAAATCAATATTTAAAGTTTTACCTATTATTAGAAGTCCATCCCAATTTTAATTTAAAATTGATTTCTCTGGTTTCAATTCTGTTTTAAATGCAATAAAATACAAAAGGATTTCCAAGTGTGTGCCAGGCATTATCCTGGGCACTGAGAATCCAAATGATCCCTTCGACAGAACTTTTTACTATATTCCAATTAATCTGCTTTATCCTGTCCATGGGACAGACTGGCAGAGGAGCCATTTCACGCTTGTGTTTTTAAAAAGTTCCGTTTTATAACTGTTACAGCAATAATGATTTCTATAGCACTTGATCCCCCTCCCCCAAGGGCTTCTTATCAACATCTGCTAAAGCTTTTCCTGGGAAGTTACTCATTGCAGGACTGGGAAATAACCAGAGAAGTCTGCCACAAATAACAGGGTCCAATTAATGTGCCCCATAAAACAAGCCACAAGCAGACTTCATTGGTGGATTTAGTTACCTGCTCATCTAGAGCACATTCCAATTTAGCATTTAATATTTAACTCTGGGTTAAGATGGGTGACTTCTGCAGGGGAACATGTGAGTTTTAATCAAATTAGGTTTGTTAAGGTTTAGCGATCATCCTACCAAAGCCCTCTCCCCTGGCCCTCAAGTGCTATACTCAGTACAAGTGTATTCCACATCACTCCAGTACTGCTGGTTTACGGCTCAGGCCATGAGACATAGGCAAGTAAGAGACAGAACTAGAAATTAAAGTATTTATCAAGAACACCTAGATTAATATTAAACAATACTAAGTTGCTCAATTACTCTGAAAATCTTCACATATATGTTCTAAAAAATTTTTTTTCAATATCTAATTATTGAGACCTGGACAAAACTAGCCCAAGTCAATTTTAAGTTAATGAAAGGGTAAATAAGAAAAAGAAATCAGAACAAATTGTTCTTTCTTTTCTCATGGTTCTTTATCCACTTACAACTGGCAACTTATAAATTCATCTAAAGTAACCACACAGAATTCCTGATATGTGATAGCTAACCTGCTCTAGAGGTGGTTTAACATTAGACCGCTTTTAAAAGAGGGGAGGAAAGGAGAGAAGAGAAAAACACTTGGAGAAATCTGCAATCCAATATGCTCACTTCACGGAAAATAACTGATTAATAATTACCTCAAAATTAAGTTACATTTATAAACCAAAAAATCCAAAGTACGCCCTTTATTTTTTATCACTCTAAACAAGATTAGCTATCACCTTCACGGTGTGATAAGTGCCCCCCCCACAACACGAGACATGAGTTTAGGGTTGTCTGGCACCTGGGGTTTGTAATTAGCTATCACCTTCACGGTGTGATAAGTGCCCCCCCCCCATAACACGAGACATGAGTTTAGGGTTGTCTGGCACCTGGGGTTTGTGCAAAAACCTCCCAGAGAGGAATCACAGCCTTTGCTATTACCTGGTTGCATAGGAAGGCTGGACTTCATGTGGGTTCCTGCGATCTGACCAGAAGAACAGCAGCCTGTCAAAGATGGGCTCCACGTCTGCAATGAACGATTTACCTTCTGGAAATATCCGCAGGACCCCGCCGTGCAGCTGAGGACCACAAAGAAGGGAAATTATACCCTGGCCTCACATATAGTTTGTCAACAAGGATACTTTGGCCTCATCTGGAAACAACATCACCTTGTAACCTCCACTCGAAGTGTGCTTTACCCTCAAATCTTTGCTTCGATCTCATACTTTGTACCAAATTTTATTTCAAACTTAACTAGAGCTATCTCCTTATTCACCCTATCAAACAAAGCCTTTCCATTCCCACGACCACGAACCCCATGGGCACAAAATAGAGTACTACTAGATTACATTACACAGAATTGCCAATATTTGGTTTTGACCTAAAACACAAAAACAAAAAAAAAACTAGGAATTTTCTGTAGTTCTGTAGTTTAATGTTAATAGCCTCCTAAGATACTCATCACATATAATTACCCCTGCAATTAGAATTTATAGCTTTCTTCTGAACACTCACTCCTATCTGACCTCGTTAGTTGAATGTTATACTGCTCTTTTTTCTAAACTCTCAGACCACCTTATCTGTATCTTTTATGACATATATCACTCTCTTGAACTACTTTCTTTTCTTACATGTGTAGCCAATCTGTCCTACCAGAATAATCATATTCTGAGTCAAATTCAGGCCTCACACATCAATATTGCCCCACAGCTCAATGCCTGACGCTAGCAGGAACTCAAATATTTGTTGATTTCATACTTGGCAATTTACTATTACAGACCAGATAACCTTGCCCATTATAGCACTCCTAAATATTTTCAAAAAGAACTAATGGCTATATTCCGGTCATGTTACCAAACAACAAGAGATAAGCCTTTCCACCGATTCACTGGTTTCCCAGGTCTTGCTTTCTGACACCGGATAAAATATCACTGCTTTATGACAGCCAGAGTCTGCCCTAATGAACAGGAAATGGAGACGCAGAAGGTTCAAAAGCCAAATAAGCTTGAAAAGTTCTCTGACTTCCCAGACTCCTAAATCATTTTTAACTTTCAGGGCGCATACAAAGTCCAGACAAATGTTTATTAGCGTGGAACCAGACTTTGTATCTCTATCTATATGCTCTATAATACAAAAATAAGCTGCAAAGGTTTTGGCATTCACAAACCATAGTAAGCCATGGCAAGCGGCCACCAACGAGACGTGTTTCCCTGGGAAAGAGGATTGTGTGGGAATCTTTCTGGGAGATGGCTTTATATTCTACAGTTCTATTTTTATGGCATCCTCTCAAGGCCGTTGCTGTTGCTGGAAGGGAGAAGTGTATATCCCATTCTGCATGGAGAGTCATATCAGCCCTGAACTAGACTTAAAAACCGATTCCTAATTATAATATCAAATGGCCTTCCCTTCATCAGTCACTCCTACCACACACCCTAACAATCACCCTACCTGCCCACCTCTAAAGTAACTTCATACCCATTATTTTTATCTCATCAACTTTACGACTAATTCTATAGGTAAGGGGAAGGAAAATATAGAACAGAAACGGAAAAGACTCATCATGGGAGGCAAGGCTATTAGGAACTCAAAACTCTCCCCAGGTTATCTGAATCTCTTCCTAGTTGGAAGTTACATATTTCTTCTTCTGAAATCTCAGGCCACCTGACCTGCTCCTTGTATGACATAACCCCATATTCACCCTCATTATTCCCAAGCACCTTGGCGTCCCAGTTCTTGTTCAGATAGTAGATGCAAGTGATGCAGCGGCCGTCACCATTGGGGTTGTCCACGTGGCGAACATAACCTGTTCCGTTTCCCGGATAGCAAGCCACCATTGCCTGCAGAGAAATCCAGGAAAGCTGGTTAACAAAGCTGAAACAATCTCTCCTACTGTCCGACAAAGAGGTAAGTCTTCTAGGGTGCTATGGGACATTTAAATACCTGCTGGCCTCTTAATTACACCTACAGTACATAAGTTCAGACTGTCAAAACAAGAGTCACGTAAATTAAGATTTATAGGCAGGTCATGCCTTTTGGTTCAGCCCAGTAGAAAATGGTTCGATATCCCCACAGTTATAGAACAAAATGTTTTTCTTCAAGTATCGGGATGCTCTGCTTTTGTCTTTTTCTTTCCTAAAGCAGTACTGAGGACTGAACCCAGCGCCTTTACTAAGCTGAATCTCCAACACTTTCTTTTTTTGAGACAGGGTCTTGTTAAGTTGCCAAGTTGCCCGGGCTGGACAAACTTGCAATCCTCCTGCCTCAGTCTCCCAGACTGCTGGGACTACAGGCTTGCGCCACCACACCCAACATCTTTCTTCAATACTCCTTTTGGAAAAGCAGTTTCTGGGTTTCTATCCTAGAACCACAAAATCAGAATACTAGGCATGGGGGTTAGCGATGATGCCTGTTTAGGAAGTGCCCTGAACTGTGGAATCACACTGTCTTGTTGACAAAGTGACAAATCCGATCACAAAGGAAGAAAAGGTCAGGCTTACTCAATAAAACACACAGGACAGAATGGAGAGAGAGGAGTCGGCCACAGCTATGCTTCAAGCTTGTTAGCACAGACGACAGAGGGAGAGCCCTCTCAGGGAAAAAGTTACACATACATCTTAGTATGTGTCCCTCATGCTTGCCTTCCTCCTGCCTGATAACTACCAGGTCAGATGATAATCTGAAGTTCTCTTCCTTTGTCTAAATGCTACCTGTATCAACCATGTAGCAGAATAAAATAGAAAGCCACTTCCAAAATGCCATCGAACGTTAATATTTGATAATTACAATTAGACAACAACAAATACCTAATTGATCCATGGAAAAATTATAACAGAAAGTAGGGGAAAAGGCAAAATACAAAAAGCCCTTTCTTCTCTTTTAGGGCATGGCTATATTTTTAAAATATTTCTAGTGATTCTCTATGTCCAAAGAAGATACTGGAATTGGTCACATCAAATGAGAGCAGGGAATGTTTTTCCTATTCTGGTCACTGATATATTCTCTGCGCCGAGGACAGTGCCTTACTCATAGAAGGTGTCCACTGAAAATGTGATGAATAAATCAATGAATTGGTGAATGGTTCTTGGTCTAAAAAGTCAGTTTACACTCTACCTACATCAACAGCTCTTTCTGCTATTTAAAAGAAATCTACCTTTAAGCATACATATGGGAATCCAGGTCATGGTAATTTCCTGATGAATGGCAGGGTTGCCTCACTGCTAAAATGACCAGTTGGGTACAGCCCCAAACTAATGCACTAATCGTTCAGTGAATCAGCTATAATGTAGCTCTCATCACTCCTAACAGTAGCCTGAAAACACAGAACTGGGCATCATGCTACTAGGATAGGGCTGAGTGCTAACAATAATCATAATGTTTTTATCACTGTATCTCTCGACACTTTACATGCCCCTGCAGCTAACAATAGCCACATCCCACTTTAAACCTTTAAATTGTCACTGCAGTGTCATTCCTTAGAATGTTAGTATAAACACTTTTCTGAAGGTGGAATTTTGAGGTAACTACAGTACGATTTTAAAAGGTGATGGTACCAACAAGCAGAGGATGGCTTAGGGAAATGTGATTGGGAGCAGACAGAAATGACAGGCCTACCTGGAGAGGAGGAGATAAATGAAGTCACCTGTAATGAGTAGGGAATTACCCACCCCCGGAAGCAGCTAGGTTTGTAAGAGTCACCACTGTGCCAATAATTAAAGTCATTTAGGCCACAAAACAGCTACTGGCTCAATTCCCCACCGTTTCAGCCTCCTGCCAGTATTGCCGTCTGAAAAGAAAAATATTCCATCAACACCATAACCTTATATTCTTAAGCAGCTCTACTCTATGGAAAAGGTCAGCAGTCTGGATTGAGTTCACTCTACAACTGATTGTGTGGTTCTAGGCTCAGTTTCTTCCCTATAAAGAGCGTTTGGTTTTCTGGACATCCAAGAAGAGCGAAGAGTTCATCTAAGCACCAACCCCAGAAAAGCAACACATTCTTCGGGGCATTTTAAACTGCTTATTTGCCACAGAACTCAGCGTAGATTACAATACTGAAAAAGGAAAGAAAAAGAAAAAGAAAAATACTTCCTAAAATCACATCCTCTATTAATTGCTGCTTGTATAAAACAGATAACGAGCTCGCACGGTTGTAAAGGACTTACTATCAGGACAAAAACCCCTAAACATAAGCAAAATATTTGATTGCCTAAGGGAGAGGAAGAGATCATTTTTCTCAAAATTCACCTTCTCTCCTAGTTGCAGAAGCCTTGTGCATCAGGTTGGAAACAATGGAAGGAGATTGTTGCCAACCTCCGTGGGTCTGCTGAAACCCCGCGGGCCAACGGCGTCAGTGAGCTTTCAGAATGAATGCCACAGGACATGGGTCTTCGCTTGGGCACATTCTCAGCTGTTTGCTCATCTTTAACAGGATCGAAAACTACGAGGCTAAGAATGCAATGAGAAGCAAGTCTCACTTACTAAACAACTAGCCATTCGCTTTTGTGCCAATTTGTGCACGGGGCAGTAACAAACTCAGGAAACTGATCATTTCAACAGAGTTGCTATCTAAGCTTCATCAAGTCTAGAAGGATCTACAGTGTTAAATGAAAGAAAATACTTACTGCTTTATTGTTTAAAGAGTGGAGTCAGAGTACTTTCATGATTATCGGCAACAAACACTCCAAGCAATAACAATGACATATCAGGAGGACGTCTTCTTTATTATAGGCTTTTCATTTACTAAAACTTCTGGACTGGATTAATGTGAAATTTACAGAAGTTTAATAACACATTAGGGTCACCTACTACTGTACATACAGAGTATTCCTACTGTTCCGTTCTTGGATGTGCTGATGAATCCACATGGCGCTTCTGCATCACCCTTCCCTCTCCTTACCCCTCCTCCTCCAGAGGTCTCTCCCTGCTCTGCAGCCACAGGAAATGAGGAAGGGCTGGCCAGGTGTTCCGGGGCTGGCTCTAGACCACAGAGATGAGCTCTAGACCTACCTATGCAGCTGCATTCAAGAAGGAAATGTGTGTATTGTTTGAAAATGTACACAGACACACAGCACAGTAACTCACAGCCAAATCAGGGTATCAAAATCTGCCCCCTAAATGCCACTAGCGGGAGTGAAAACAGTGGTTCTGTTACAGTTGTAGGTGAGCCAATTGCACAAAAAGACTGCCTCGGCAAATCCAAAGGAAAGTTGAAAAAAACAGTCTGGGATTTTCATTCCAAAGCCTAAACAAAATGTTCCTGAATCAATCAACTACAGCTTGATTGTATGTATAAATCATTGTTCAAGATTGCTATCAGCAACCTTCACTGTCCATTGAGCAAAGGTGATTATTTTTCAGAGCCTCACGTGGAAAACGGGAATATCCACCCTCTGGGTAGGCTTACTACTTTTCTAATGAATCAGACCAGGGACTGGGGGTGTAGCTAGTGCTAGAGTGCTGGCCTAGTGTGCATGGAAGGTCCTGGGTTTGATCCCCAGGTGCACAAAAAAAGGAAAAAAAAAGGGCTGGGGATTTAGCTCAGCGGTTAAAGTGCTTGCCTTGCAAGCACAAGGACCCGAGTTCGAGTTCGATCCCCAGCACCAAAAAAAAAAAAAAGGAAAAAAAAGTTATACCGCCATGTCTGTGGGAGCATATTTTACACTGCGCATGACTTTGGAGTCAGATTCACTAGTGCCTTGATCTTGAACAAGTTACAATTAAGTGGCATTTTATGTAAATTTCAACTCAGCAAATTAAAATACTAAGCATTTTGCCTAGCAAAATTCGCAAAAAAAAAAAAAAATGAAAATCCTTTGTTTAAAAATTGGTCAGTAGAATAACTTCAAAACTATCTGACTGAATGACCTTGAAACTAGAATTTGATTTCCTAACAAACGCTAGACCCCTCTAGCTGCTAACCAGAAATACCAGCCAACATTTTAAGGATCTGCGTTGAATTAAGAATGGTCTTGTACAGAGCATGCTTTGAGTAGAATGCAACCTGAGTACAGGATGACTGGAACTAAGTCTCTTTACACCTCAGTTTGCTTATCCGTAAAAATGGGCTTATAAAAACTAAGGATTAATTCATGTAAAAGCCTTAGCACAGGCCCAGCATATACTAAGTGCGTAATAAATCTTGGCTGTTTTTAAAGTTGATGACTGCATATTTGTCACCTTACCTGGGGTTGCAGAATGTCTCTTCTCCACAGACCCAATTCTACTTAAATTAAGTGGCACCCTTTCCCATCTTCTCTACAGACATCCCATCAAAACAGAAAGCCAAATTCATAATTTCCACCCACACTCTCCATGCCTCCTCCACAACCCCTCCTCAAGTACTCCTCTATGTCCACTGCGGACACAGCGATGGCAACCCAGAATTCTAGTCCCCTCTCCATCACAAAGCATGCATACAGAATCCTGCATGTGGAAAGAGTTGGGGAGAAACACCAGAGAACACGCACCTTCCTTAGCTTGGAAAAACATCCAAGCAACTCATCACAGCAGAGAAAGCAAAAGTTTTCTAGCTGGAAATGGATCTCATTGATATTCAAGTGGCAACAGCTTAGGTGACAGACTTGCCAATGTTTTCAGTCGTCTGTGGGTAGAGGAGCTGAAGGCTATAGTCCGGGGTCATTTTTCTAGCTGGTTGTGCTCAGCATGTATTTTAACACACATATTGAATGTGGACAGTGAGCAGGGCAGCCCACGGTTGGACACCTTATCTCCTGCACTCGAAGACACCTGCTGAGGTAGGGGCCCCACGTGATGATTCGTCCGCTGAGGCAGAGACAGGCAGTGGGAAACTGGAACAGAGGTACTGTATGTGCTAGCAGCAGCTCTAAAATCAAAAGTCTCTTATTTAAAAAGGAAAACAAAAATAAGAAATCTTTAAGTATCCACACTGCTTTGTGCATCCACAGGCATCCCTTGACAAAGGCCAGAGTAAGAAAAAGAACGTGGAAAAGCCATGGTCTTTGCAAGTTTTGTGCTTTAAAAACAAACAAATTAAGCCAAAATGTCAAACGGCATTTTTTTTTTTCATTTGGCCCTGGCAAAGATTAAGGGACCTCCAAAACTCCCTGACAGATTAAATGCAGAGGGCATGAAAAGCTGACCAGACTCATTACTTCAGCCTTTTGTCGTCTTCCTAGTTCAGGGGTTTGTGATCTTCAGGGATACCTTGTAAGATCCACTGTTGTTACTTTGATTAAATTCCCACAATACAATGGTCGCAAGAACTCTTTATAAAATGATGGCAACTATGCAAAGCTCTCCCCAAGGCTCAAGAAAATGTCACCAACACAAAGTTCACACTTTTTGCCAGTTGGTCCAATCCATTATATGAAATTGAACAGAAAAGCAAGGTCTCATGTGACAATGAAACACCACAAACTTACGCAGGATGCTTTGGGGGAGGTTTTTTGAGACAGGGTCTCAATGTATAGCTCAGGTTGACCTCAAACTCATGGCTATTGTCCTGCCTCGGCCTCCTTAGTGCTGGAATTATAGGCGTGTACCACTATGCCAGGCATATGCAGGCTTTTTATATGTTCATTCTAACTTCACCTACACTGGCATAAAGAAATAAACTGTACACCAGGGATGATGGCATACACCTGAAATCCCAGCGTTCTAGAAGGCTAAAGCAGGAGGATCAGAAGTTTGAGACCAGCCTGGGCAATTCAGAGACTTAATGAGACCCTGTCTCGAAATAAAAAAGTAAAAAGGGCTGAGGATGCAGCTCACTGCAAAGGCCCTGGGTTCGATCCCTAGTAATACAGACAGACAGACAGATAGACAGACAGAAGAGCTGTGAATAATGTATTTAGAGAAAAAACGAGGAAACATTGCTGAAGCTATCATTAATCATCTCACCACCTTGCCTGTTATCTACTTTGCTCGTTAAGATCAAGCCTAGCTACTTCCCTTTATCTAGTAAGGGAGTGGTGTTACCAAATGAGGGAGAAACAGGAAACGTGCTTTAGATAGACAATAATATGAGCTGTGTCTATCATGTTCCCCCTCCCAGAGTTTCAGCACTGACCAGACAAACAGAAAGACTGAGAATGCCAGGCAGTCAAGTATCTGTCGGGTTGGTAATCTAGTCAATAAATCCCAACTCATTCAGGAAAATGTTTTCTACTATTCTACTCCTACAATGAGTACTTCTACCTTCCTTAGTAGCCCTAAATCCACACTAAAAGTAACTCCATTCCCTGAACCTACAAACCCATTAACCTCACCTCCTAATACAGAACAACAGTCCTCATGCCCTTACACCTGAATTGTACAACAACGTAGGAACTTCAGTACCGTCACAAATGAAAAGAAGTTTTAACTGACTCTTAGTAGCTTTGGTGAAGTGGACATTTGGCCGCTCAGAGCACTGTGCCTGGGGAAGGAAAGAGAATTTACCTTCTTCACTTTAAAATCTGTCCTCAAACGAACTTGGCCCCAGGTTCAGGATCGTGCAAACAAACACTAAAAACTGCCCAGACTCTGGAACCTTACAGTTTAGTCGCTGTGAGTCACGATGATAGATCTACCAGGTTATGACGGCCCCTTGAGATTCTCAGAGATGAGCTCTACCCCTCCCTGGGAAATATTCACACACCCACACACACACACACACGTGCGCGTGTACAGAGTCTGCACAGAACTACAGGGGTACACAGGCCTGTAAAGTCTAACTGTAGTAGGTCAGGATTCCATTCCAGGGAGTCCCGTACTTCATGCATGAACTTCTGAGTAAATTACCCTCTCCCAAGAAGCCACTGAAACTCCCAGAGACCTGCCATTTTAAAGACTATTGTCATTCCTTTCTCAATTGCGGTTAATTCCTCTCCTTGGAGAGGATTCAGCTGGAGCCC
This sequence comes from Hystrix brachyura, assembly GCA_016801275.1. Classification (NCBI taxonomy): domain Eukaryota; kingdom Metazoa; phylum Chordata; class Mammalia; order Rodentia; family Hystricidae; genus Hystrix; species Hystrix brachyura. Next base: position 66,801 of record QZML01000796.1, read on the forward strand.
TGCAATTAGGCACAGTAAACATGCCCAGCAACACGGACATATCAATACAGGCTGCTGAGTTTGGGAAAGCCGCCCTTCCCGTGGAGACCTGGCTCTGGGCCAGCTGGGTGATGACTGAGTGACAGGGCTACGTGCGCTTCGTGAGGGTGGCTGCCAGCCCACACCCGCGCACACGGCCAGGCAGTCCGAGGAGAGAATGGCCTCAGGAGCCCTTCTCTCCTCCCCCATAACCACCTCAGTCACCAGAGATACACTGTCAACAGGGGCTTCGCCACAATTACAAAATCAGTGAGGGCCAGTCAAGCCCAGGGTGCAGGACATTAAATAAGACAGGCATTTAACCGTATCTTTTCTGATGCCTTTCACCAAACATTAACAGGTGCCACCTCCGGAGAAGCCCTGGTTCCCGGGGGCACTTACACAATTGTCATTTAATTTCCTGGTTGCAGGAGAGGTGAGCAGCAGCCTGCTCCTGAGTCACACTGCACTGGAAGTCGTTAACCCCAGGCCGAGAAGTTACTGCATGTATACAGAAAAGAATCCATGCGTAATCCTTAAGGCAGTATGGGGAGGAACTCACCACGTTTAACTCCCTTTGATGTGAGAAAACAGCCTTATCAGAGAAACGAAGCTTCACCTGTAGCTGTCTGAAGGCTTTGCGCATCATTAGAGAACAGGAATGTTGCGCCTGCATGATTGTCAGATATTAAATACGGGTCTCTTGACCACTTCATCTGGGGTGATCCACAAACACTTAAAGGAATCCATGAGAATTTAAATACAGTTGGTAAGACAAGATTTTATTAATGGATAATAAATTTAAAACGTAGTTACCAATCAAAACATGTCACGACAAATGCCTCGAAACAGTATTCTTTAGAAAGGAAAAAGCTTATAACTGGATTTCAGCAGTTGGAAAAATATGTCTGCCAAATGAAAGAAGTGACACACAGCAAGACGGTAGAGAATCAGAATTGGTGAGATTCAGCAGCCACGGTCACTTACCGAACGAACACTCGTACAATCAGTTCTATGTGCCTGACACTGTTCCATGTGCTTCACAGGTATCACTTATTTACTCCATAATAACCCCAGAAGGAGGGAACATTTGCCCTAGATTACAGGTGAGGAAATAGTGGCACAAGGAGCTTGGGTAACATGCCTTTTCGAACCCAGTTTGGTTTGACTAAAGAGCACGAGGCCTAAATCATCATATCATGCTCTACCATGGAAGCATTCTAGTGTCTAACATTAACCAATTTACCCCTATCCTCTATCTGTGGGCACTAGGATCTTCAATGCTACTTCGAGAATAGTTTTTCTTTAGCGTCCACATGGTACTGGTTCTAGGACTCCCACTGTATACCAAAACCCAAAGAGGCTCAGGGCCTTCACAGAAAACGGCCTAGTATTTGCATCAACCTAAACATACCGCTCTGTATACTTCAATCATTTCCAGATTACTTGTAATACCTAACACAGTTTAAATGCTGTGTAAATCGCTGTCATACTATGTTGTTTAGGGAATAATACCAAAAGAGTCTATCTATATGTTCAGTACAGACCCAATTTTAAAAAAGATTTTCAATCTATTTTTGGTTGAATCTGAAGATATGAAGAGCCAATTACATTTCATTCACCAATTCCACAATAATAGAATATTGTAAAATTTTTTAAAAACCTACAAACATGAAAAAATGAGTTGCTTAAAACTGAGTCTGGGAACTAATAGCTCCAAGGGGGAATTTTAATAAGAGCTGGAGGCAAAGAAAATCGACTCTGGATCCCGCAGCACAGCACTAGTGTCCCGGATGTCTTCACCAGCAATATCCAACTTCTACCCCAGCGCTCTGAAAACCAGGACTGGTGCTGACTAAGCAGATAGGCCCCTGCACAGGCTGCAGCAGGCCAACAGTCTCCCCTGTATCCCAAGGCCAATCTACAAGACAGCTGGGTTGCTCTTCCCTCCGAGGTTCTACGGAAGCGACTGGCCCCCTCTCCAGGACCTCTGTCCGTTAGGTCAGGTCAACGCCAGCCGTGGTTTTCAGACTTGTTTCAAAATCAGATAATAAATGTCCAATGTAGAAAAAATGTCAAAGGAAAGTAACAAGTATATGTCCCCTGTGAAGAAAAGGACAAGCACCTGATAAATCTCAGGGATGAGACCAATTTTTCCCACGTAGGCACAAAGCTTACTTAGGAAGCATCTCAACTCTACTACAATTGCAGTAATTAGTATTCATGGGATACAGAATTTTCTACAGTCATATTAATTAGAATTCACTGGATACAGACTTACTGGCCTAGCGTACTAAAATCCAGAAGACCTGTTCGAAGGGTAGAACGTGGAAGGCTCTTCCAAGAGAAATGTTTCAACTATTTTGGGGGGTTAAAAGTGGACCAGAAATAAAGGAGTATCTGAGTGTAGAGGGTAGGGAAGAGGTTAATTTAATTGCCCATGCTCCTCACAGATAGACGTAAGTCCCACTTTATAAGTGTGGAAACAGAATCAGAGACAAAACAATGACTTACTGGGTGATATTCTAGAAGTGGTTGAGCTGGAGTTCCAAATCGATGGTCTTTCCACCATTAAACACTGGTTTCAAAACATCAGGAAAAAAATTTATCCGAAAACAGGTGCTATTATTCTCAGAGGCACCAAAAATGGAACTGTCTTCCTTCAACTCCAAGATAAGCAACAAAGGAAGGATTCCTGGATAATTCTCCTGACTTAGCAAACATAGCTTCAAACCTGGAACGGAAAAATCAAAGTGCCCCCACCATGCCCAAGAGGAAGCAGCAAATGACAGCCACTCACCCACTTAGACCTAATCACACCTTTGATTCCAATCAAGCTGGATTCAATTCCTTTGTCAAGATTTCCCCAGTCCCATACCTCAGCCTTCTCTGGCGTCTTGGGGATGGCCATCTTTTCCTCAAGGGCCAGAGACCACTTTAGGCTTCTGTGCCGCCCTCACAGAACATAATAGGTGCTCATTATTGAATCATCTGCTTGTCAGACATCATTTTCCAATTTGTGCTCCTCTGAAGTACTATGATTCTCTATTTCCCCTGGGCCTTCGTCTTACACTCCTTGCAAGACTGTGGATACTTGGAAGCGAGCAATAATCTGCAGTCATTAGAAAAGATTTGTTTTCCCCTCAATTCACCACAACAGGAGGGAATCAGTTCTAAAGTTCATTCCAATTTTACAGTTGTAGAAAACTGAGTTTATTGATACGAATAATAGAAAAGTTATACATGTGTACTTAACATGTGGTTTTTTCTCTTTTAAAATAGCTCACAAATGAGCTAAAAAGACCTGTATTTTTTAGTTTTAGCAATGAGTAAGCTCAGATTGGATCAACCGAACACTGATTTTCTTACTAACAGAGCAACTGTAGGAAAATACAGTACCACCCCTACTTAGCCCGTCTTAACGCTTCAAGGTTAGCATGTATGAGAATCACCTGCAGAACGTGTGCATTTCTGAGTCAGTAGTTTTGGAGAGAAGCCCAAGAACTTGCATTTACAGCGCGTTCCCAGCTGACAATGGTGCTGCTAATTGGAGAACATCTGAGAACCGTAACTATTTTGTACCAGAACCAAGAGATTTTGTGCAATGCCTCACCCTAAATGATCAAAGGTAAAAGAGAACTAGTCAGCTGCACTAGTTAATATGGGGGACTGAAAATCTGCAGAGTAGGAAGTGAGAAGGATTCCTGGGCAGTTTCTGGCACAGGTTTACAGAGTCATTCCCAAAGATGGCAGGAAACATCCCACTTGTCACTTTCCCGCATGGCTGTCTTGTGTGGGGCTCTGTCTCTGAGGATTACTGTCATGTCTGTGCCAGGGTGTGACTGTAGGTAACAGTGTCTTCCCTCCAAGAATCAAATAAGAAATACTGGAAACACCTATTTTCCTTCTCAGAGGGACATTTACTCTCAATTTTCATTTAATTCCTTTCGACCCTGGAAGCAGATGTATTATTGTCCCTGTGTTTTAAATGAATAAAGTGGGGCCCAGCATGGTAGTGCATGCCTGCCATGCCAGCACTCTGGGAGGCTGAGTCAGAAGGATTCAAAGTGACCCAGACTTAATGATTTGGTGAAACCCTATATAAAAATTAAAAATAAAATGACCAGAGATGTAGCTCAGTGCAAAGGCCCTGGGTTCAACTGGAAGGAAGGAGGGAAAGAAGGAAGGAAGGAAGGAAGGAAAAGGAAGAAAGAAGAGGAAGAAAGGAAGCTAGTTCACAGAATGGACTTGGCCAAGATTGCAGTGAAATGAAACAAAATGTCAAATGTCCATCCTCCTGCCTATTAGTATGTAGTGACCAAATTTAAGTTAAAATATAAAAACAAATATCTAACTCATCCGTAAAGAAGTGGAAGCGGAGGGCTGAGACATCCCTTGGCAGGAGCTGAGCTCAGACCACAGCCTGGATCTCAGCCTCCCCGTCCCAGAGTCTCTGCTTGCCTGAGCCCGACCTGTGACCACCAGCTCCAGGTCTGGGTGTGACTCAGTTTCTAGAGCGAATTACAGAAGTCCAGAGTGGAGAATTTACAAAGCTAAGGCCTCCTTTGGGATGGTCTTTCATAGAAACACCCTCACATCAGGGACCATGCTGAAAACTCCCCCTTTCTAACAAGATATTTATGGCTTTTTTTTTTTTTTAACATGCTGGCATCCACTGAAATCAAACTTCCTACTGAAGATGAAATTAAGCCAGAAAGCAACTGTTACTTTAAAGGGACCATGCAGGCTAGGGACTAAAAGTTTATACAAGGCGCAAATGACTCTGCACTCAAGGAACTTCTAAATCCACAGGGAACAGAGTAAGCGGTCAAATAAATGTACTGAGACAACCGGGCCCGAGCCTCCCCCGGGGTCCGGGAGCACAGAGATTTCCAGGAGTAGGCACCATCGGCCCTGGAGAGGGACTGCGAAGAGAAGACAACGAGGAAGCTCACTGTGCCCGGCACTGCAGACACTGGGAGGGAAGGGAGGCAGTCAGTGGGAGACGAAGTGTGGAAAGCCCAGAGGTGGAAGGCCTCCGACGACTCCTCACCGAGAAGTTTACAGCCTTGTCAGTAGAAAATGGGGAAAGAGCATGGCTGGTTTGTGTTTCGTTTTGAAGAGTGGAGACTGCAGGATGAGAGATGGGTCAGTTTAACTGCACTCTAGCAGAGACATATAGAGTAGGTTACAGGGAGAATGAGAAGCAAAGGCAGGTGATTTGTGGTTAAAGGAAGTCTCTTTGAAAAGCTTTTTCCTGAAGGGGCTGGGGATTTAGCTCAGCAGTTAGAGTGCTTGCCTCAGAAGTACAAGGCCCTCAGTTCGATCCCCAACACCAAGAAAAAAAAGGAAAAAAAACTTTCTTCCTGAAGGATTTCTACTAAGAAAGGGAAAATTTAGTTGAAAGAAAGACACAAAACTTGCAGTATCATAATGAACCCAAAAAACAAAACCAAAGCACAAAAGGCCAGTTTTTGACTAATCATATGGCATGTTCCTGCCTGAGTGTTTAAGAGTTGATGTTTAAAAAGGGGTTTGTTGATCCACTCCAAACACTCACACCACAAAACAATATGATTATGAAAGAAGCTATCCAGAAAGAAAAAAGAAATAAAGACTCATCAATTATGTGTAGGGTATTGAGATTGTGTAGGATAAGGAGAATGGGAGGAGAGTTGGTGGGGTGAACTGATTGCATCTGTTCCCTGTCTGGAAAGCACAGGGCAAGCTCTAAGATGTGCAAACTTATCAAAACAATGTGTCTTTACTGCACTTCCAAGCAGTGTGCAGATGGGAGAGTACTACCCTGAAATCTTCAAAACAATTTCAGATTCTCCTGTTATAGCCAGAAATAGATGATACTGACCCTACAATTGAATTTCTCATTTTGTTATCTTTCCACTGGCAAATAATCAAGACTATCATATTCTTTGGTTTTGTGTATTTGGGGATTCTTCTTCTATGACCACAGCTGTTATTTTGGCCCTCACTTTGGAAGAAAAATATATTTAATATAAGACAGATTTATTCCAGAATTTGAAAAATTCTTATCACTGTACCTTCTAAAGAATCAAAACCAGACTTGACTTATGGAGTATTGAGAATGTTCTGAACAGAGAAGACATTGATCGGGTAGGTACCAAATCAATCCAATCCAAGCTCTGAAGGCCTGCATTATACAACAGCGAAGCCATGGATCTGTGAGGCTGGGTTAGGGTTAGGTTAGAGAGTGAAAAATACATAGTTACTACCAGCTCACCAAAAACAAGAACAGAAGTTCACCCACGAATCAATATTGAAAGAAGATGCAAAACGAAGTAAGCATCCTACTGGTTTAAGATAGAAATAATTGAGAGAAAAGGGGTACAAATTCTATGTATAATTAACCAAGCCAGCTAATCCTGCTTGGCAAACAGACACATAGCTCTGACTCAGAGCCAAATCAATGGCTCATGGCAATCTGCCAAAGCGAATTCCTTAGTCTGGCATCATAAAATGATCTGTCTGTTGTCTTTACAATTCCAGCGCCTCTGGATTCAGCTACCCGCTGGGCGCCCCTGGCAGATGCCCAGCAGAATACATCTGAACTATCATTACTGTCAGAACATGTGCATTTGACAAACACCAGAGAAAAGTGACACTTGTTTCCTAGAATAGTATCAGTTAACACCTACAAAGTATGGTTACAAAGAAATTATCAAGTCTGTTGCTGTAATAATTAACAAAAAATTAATAGGCTTGCCTGTACTGCTAACCTGTAAGTTATTCCTTGGTCTTCAAATGGGCACAGGTCAAAATGTCATTTGAGCCCACAAAGTAGAGCCCAGAGCAGAAGCCTTGCCAAGCTGAACAAATGTAGCCCACAGACAGTGGCCCTCCAGGCTTTATCATGAGGTACCCATAAGGCTCGGGGCTTACAGACACTTCTCCAGGGGCCTCTAGAAACACCTCTAGAAAACCCCGCCTTCAAGCCTCATCAGAGGCATCTTCCATACATGGCAGGTTCTAAGGATGGGGTTGGAAGATGCAAGGCTATTGTCACCCAGAGGAGAGACTTGCTTCCCTGTCCCTGGGACTGTATTCCACAAATTATTTCCTTGGAGTCATTTGGTTCCTCCAGGACCTAAATTATTTTCAATATAAAACCTTTCATAGCAATCCCTTACGTCCTTAAAGAAAGATGTTTGGTGCTTGACCCTTAGTGCCCCCTCCCTGAAATACCTTATCCACACACCGATTTTTAAGATTTTAATTGCAGAGACACTATCCATGTTGTCCAGTCCACAAACTCTGTGCTCCTAGAACCACACCTCTCATCCACTCTGACAATCACATTTGTTCTCAGCATATTTTTCTCATGCTTCCCACCACCCCCAACCAAAGCTGATAGGACCCCTGAGCCAACGTAGACAGACTTTCTCGTAGGCAAGGAAAACAGGGATTGTTAGTAATAGAACGTTACTCAAGCCCCTGCTCATCCTGAAATAAAACCTGAAGTGGCCATTACAGGATGGCCAGCTTGAGCCATGTACACGAAATACCAGCAAAAGCCGGACTGGAAGAAGAGAAGGGAAAAAACAAAGAACGTAATCAAAGAAGCAAAAACAGAGGCCAAAAAGCTCAAAGAAGGAACACGGCAGCTGGCCTGGATACGAAGGACTTTCTAGGTGATGGCTCCAGTCTTCCGAGAGACCCGACTGCACTTCCTGCTCGTGGGTCCTGAGAGATATCCTGATCCTCACAATCTAGCCCATCTCTGCAGAAAGCAGCTTGTGACTAGGAATGGAATTTCTGACATCACATGAGAAGAGGCAGCCAGAATTATTATTGCTCAAGAACAGAGAAATAAGCCTGCCACCTTGCCACCCACTTTCTTTTATTCATAAATGTTGTGCCATTTCATCACGCCTCTGTACTGTTGCCAGCAAAGGACCGATCCGTCTGTTTGCAGTGCAGCCCTCCCAACGCTGGAGTCCATAGCCGCTCCGGCCAGAGATCCTACCGACCAACCTTGTTAATACAGACTTTCCTGAAAATGACAATAGGGAACCCCGGCACTGACTCCATTCATTGGTCATATGTATGGGCGGTTTTTTGTTCTTCTTATTTTTTAATAAACCTTGAGACTTAGTGAAGTGTGACTAGAGGATCCCACGATTCAAAGACACATGTGAATGGAGGCTTGCTCACCGCTGTACCCCCAGCCCCTGACCAGACCCCACAGAGTAAACATCCCATAAACACCTGTGGGGTACTGGAAAGGCTGACAGCAGGAAAGCAGCAAGTTCAGAACACAGACTCTTGAGTCAGAGAGATCCGACCACACCCTCAAATCTCATTTAAATCCTTATAACATTGATAAAAGCGCAGGATTCTGCTAACAACTTTTTATGTACGTTACTATACTTAAGGTCCTTTCCCCGAAAAGCTCTATCTGAGGCATTATGTACGTTTGTTGAAACCTAAGCAATCTACCCAAGGCCACAAAGTTCCGAGTTAACTTCAAGCCTAAACCCCTAACCCCTTTCATAAACTGCTTGTCACTGACTTTGAGACTCTGGGCAAATTATTTAAGCCCTCAATTTGTTTAAGATTGTGATCCTGAAGATGAAGTAAGACAGTATTTGTACAGTGCTTAACAAAGTGCCAGACAGACCAAACTGCTCAATAGAAAGTATTCATATTATTATTAGAATATCTCACTGGCAAGTCTACAGTGAAATGCTTTAAGCAGAAGGACTTTTGGTTCTCTAAATTACACGTTCACTGGAAAACAGCCATTTACAAGATCTAGGCAGCCAAAGAAAAAGCAGCAAATTATAACCAGTATTTATCTTGGACAGAGTCTAAAATCCCCCAAAGGGAGTAACAGATAAGCAGGCCTTTGCTATCCTCAAAGCAATGATCACACTTGAAGTTAGGGGGCGCCATACGCTGTACATTATAGGAAACCTCTTCCTTAAAGGGTCTTTAGCACCCTGGATTTTTCCTCCAAAGAGCAGCCAGCCAAATTCTGGCCAACGACAACTCTTTTGGCAGGGAAATGGACCGCCTAATATTTCTTTCTATACTCTTTCACTATTTTGATTTTAGGTCCAGTGCATTTTCTTGTTCATTACCAGTGTATTTGCTATTGCTTCCTTGAGATATAGGGCATTATTACATTATTCAATGACCTTTAAAAGTCCAGCAAAAACAATTTAATTAGAGTGTATGCATTCACAACCATAATCTCGAGAAATTTAAAGTACCTAAAAAACAACTGCTCTAACTAAATGTACACACCGGCGATTGTTGAAGCTGTGATGAGAACTCATTATAGTAACCTCTCGACATTTGTGGGTATTTGAAATTTTCCTCAATAGAAGGTCACAAAGAAGTTCAAAATATAGGTACAAATTCTGCCTTTGCAAAATGTAGTTTTTACTGTAAACCTGCTTATAGGCTGCAACAAGAAACTGAGTCTACCTGTGTCACTACTCTGGGAAGCAAAATAAAGGACTCCGATGAGGGAGGAAAAGCAAGTAATGAAGGAAAAAAAGGTTAAATGAAGGTGAAAGTAATATAAATAATATAGACTGGGATGTGTTTCCACAATGCTTTAATAATGAACTTTGAATGAGAGGCCTGAGACCACAGGTTTCTTTATTCAAGCAAATCAAATTTTTTTAATATACAAATCATTTGCTGAGGCTTTGTTTGCATTTGGTTCTAATTGGCCAGGGGAAAATCTAGAGGTGATTTTTCTAATAAAGGGCAAGAACGAAATGTGTTATTCCAAAATAGCCAAAGTAAAGCTGGAATCTGGGAACAAGCAGATGTCACTTCAGTGGACAAGATAAATCTTCTCTTATCAACTTAGTCACCTTCTGACACAATTAACTGAAAAGTTATTATTCCACTCAGAAGATAACCCATAATTAAAGACTCCTATCTAGAGATCTTTTTTTCCTTACCCTGACTTACACAGTGCTTTTCATTCCAACTGAGTTAAATTCCATACTGAAACCCTACCCTCATGCCTTAAGTCAAAGCTAAATAAAAATATTCAACTTTCAAGCACATTAGTGACATCATTCTACCAATTAATCCTGACCTCCCTCAGAGCAAAATCTGTTCCTAGAATGCTGGGGGTGGAGGGGAATCCTCAACCCCTGCTTTTAGAAAAAAAAAAACTTTTAAAACCCGATAAGCTATTTGCTCTTCCAGGTTGAAATCACAAGTACCCCAGCCACACTGGGGTTACCCCTCCTCTCCCCCCAAACAAGCAAGGTCATTGGTGCAAAAACAAAACTGATTTAAAGATAAATGATTTTCTAATCCAGCACCGAACTGATGGAAGAACAGAAATACTTTACCATCAGTCTTCTAAATAGCCCAGCCAACTCTGAACTTTTCCCAAATCAAAGTAAAATTTAGAAAACATTTTCTTCTAAGATTTACTGTGTGCCCATTAGCATGGATGCTTTCAGATATTCTATCCATAGGTTGAAGTCACAAGTACCCCAGCCACACTGGGGTTACCCCTCCTCTCCCCCCAAACAAGCAAGGTCATTGGTGCAAAAACAAAACTGATTTAAAGATAAATGATTTTCTAATCCAGCACCGAACTGATGGAAGAACAGAAATACTTTACCATCAGTCTTCTAAATAGCCCAGCCAACTCTGAACTTTTCCCAAATCAAAGTAAAATTTAGAAAACATTTTCTTCTAAGATTTACTGTGTGCCCATTAGCATGGATGCTTTCAGATATTCTATCCATGTCCTCGTGGCTTCAAAGCATACAGCAATCTAAGGCTCCCCACTCCATACACCCGTCTCAACCCCTTCGCTCTACACATTTCCAGTCCTTACCATTTGCCTTTCATTGAGAGTGTGCCTTTCAGTTTGCGGGAGAAATGAAACAGGCTACCACAAGATCAATTTTTAAATTGAGAGAGTTTTTCACCTATTGTCAAAGAACAGTACATAGCTGAACATTCATCTTCCCTCACATGTAGTATACTCTGCCTTGCTGTTTTTCTATAAAAGTTTTCCATCCTTCTGAGTACTCCTTGTCCAGACCACAATACACGCGTAACTCTCTCAGAACTGCCACTAGAAAACTGGCTGGACTATGAAGAAAGATTTGGTAACAAGGCTATTCCAAAGTAATGTACACACACCAACATATGGCACCTACATGTTCCCATATTTCTGCCAATCTACCTACCTGTAAATATTTCCAAGATAACCAACCGCCCAAAGAGTCATCTCTGGCCAGGAGAAGAAACACTAGGTCCATCCCGAAGTCCTTGACTACTCTCTCATGAGCACTTAACTGGTTGCTTTGAGCGGGCTTTGACGTGAATACTTAGGAAAAGGAAGGTGCACACCAGGAAACAATTTTGTCAAGTAGATGGTCAAACAGTGTCCCAAGTCCAAGAGGTCAAGGGCAGCACTGAGCAGCGAAGGGGAGTTTCACCTTTAACACATCAAACTCTTCCTTCCCGCCCCTGCCAAGCTCCACAAACCACCTGCCACAATGCAAAATCACAACTGCCTCCAGAATTAAGAGTGCTTCTTATAAGGAATCCCTTCCGACTATATTGAAGGGCAATATTAGGTGGCTAAAACAGGTATGAATACATGTGTGTCTCAGATCATAAACAATTTTTCTAATATCCTTTCCCTCCTTTGGACCTTTGACAATCTCCATGTCTTAAAACTGGACCAAAAGTCGGTCGTTCAATTGGTACCACTTCAAAAATCACAGAAGGCCATCATGATACACCTGAGCCCCCTTTAACAAGGGCTTTGCTGGGAGGAGCTGGGGCAGGAGATAGACGGGTTGTAGGGGAGAGAGGAAAACCAAGCTGACTTGCTAGTTAAAAACCAAAGTTCGCTGCAGCCCAGCATGCAGCCGACGCGGGACGCCTCCCGCTCCCGCGCGCGTCCTACCTTGGACCTCTCCTTGACGTAGTATTTGCCCAGCCGGCTCCCGCAGTACAGGACCAGCCGGTCGATGAGGGACAGGAGGAAGCTGATGGCCTCGCAGCCCTCCTCGTTGCCCCCGATCCACGTGATCTGGTCGCCCCGCAGGTGCCGCTTGGAGACGCCGGCGCGGGGCCCGGCCAGCTGACCGTCGCGCAGGGCCCCGTTGTGGTGCAGCTGCTTCACGCGCTCCAGCACGCAGTCGCCCACCACCTCGCCCAGGAAGTTGTCCAGGTAGCAGAAGCCGATCTCGTGCAGACACGGCACGATGTACTCCAGGGCGATTTTCTCCAGATCCAGCCTCATGATGTGTCCCAGAGGCATCTCGCCCTCGGCTTCAAGGTCGGGGACCCCCAGGGTGCACCCCGAGAGGAGGCGACCTACGCGAGCGCGAAGGTTCGGGGAGCGGAGCCCTGGGCGCTCCAAGCTGCGGCGGCCACGGCCTCCGAGCCACCGCGGCGCCGGGGACTGGGGGAAAGTTGCGCGCAAACTCTGGGGAGCTGGGATCCCCGTTTAGGGAGCCGCGAGAGTTGCGCGGGCCTCCGCCACCCAGCGCCGGACTGGCCCAGTGAGGAGTCTGAGGGCCCCTTTTGGAGCCGCGGAGCCACCACGGCTGCGGTGGCCCGAGGCGGGGAGAGGCCGAGGTCCCGCCCCCGAGCCGGCGGGCTGCACGCGTCACCGCCCCGCCCCGGGACCGCCTCCGGGACAGCCCTCCCCGCCAGTCACCCCGCGGGTCACCCAGCCTGGTCTACCCTTCGCGGAGGATCCCGGCGAGCTCCGCGCCACCCTCAGTTGTTTGTGACCAGGGGAGGGGCTGGAGAACAGATGGAATTTTTAGAAGGCTCTCGATTTACATATTGGTTTGCATAAAACCCATCTCAAACTTGAAAACCTGGATCCCTCACTCTGAAATGGAAACGAGATTAACAGCACAGTTTACTGCCACATTCAGGTCTGGTCACCTTCCAGGCTTTTGAGTACAACAGTCAACCCAGGAGCAAACATACTGATGAAACGGTGGTCTCCTCTAGCTCGACCTAGAGGCGAGGCCTTTCTTTGCTGGCCTTTCCTCCGCTATTGGATCCAGGTCAGGAGTTTTCAGCCACTGAGGAGGTGGGAAGAATTAAGATGTGTGATGTACACGTACCAACTTCCAACAATGAATGTAATCATGCACTGCTAACGTGCACTAACAAAAATAAAATTTTTAAAATAAAAATAACGAGGCTGGGGATTTAGCTCAGCGGCTACAGCGCTTGTCTTGCAAGCGCAAGGCCCTGAGTTTGATCTTCGGCACCGATAAATAAATAAATAACACGTAAACAGACATCTTCCTTAGCCCCTACTGTGCGTGCAAGGCCCTACGTGCTTAGATAAGGGGGATGTGCACATGAGGGAAAGCTGGGTCATCGTATTTGCTGAACCCTGCAAAGACTATATTTTGCTTTGCCAGGTATTTTTATCCACCTACTGTTCGAACTTCTTACTAAAATACGATGTTCTGAAATTCTACCTTCAAAATTAATCACACGCTCCTGTAACAGTAGACATTGACATCCGCCCCCTCCCCCGTCACGCCTGGCGAAGGATACATCGTATTCCAGGTCTCTGCTCTCACATTTTCCACCAACAGCTGCACTCACGGGAGGGCTGGACACTGCCTCGCAGGCTTTTCAGTTATACGTAGATAAGCTGATTGCTTTTAGGATTTTTTATTCCCTTTCCTTCAGAACAGAGTCAGGGAGGAAAAAAAAAAGTCATAAATTGTAGGCAAAGCCATTTCTGTATTTTTAGTTCTACATTCTTATGTGCTTGTGTTCTCATTTAAGTTGAACAAAAGAATGTAGTGGATTTTCAGATATTTTTTATTTTGTACACAGTCTCCCACAGCTTTTTTGCTTTTATTCTCCTTGCAGTACTGCTCTTCTCCCTGCCGCTCAGGAAAAATGTAGTGAAGTTCAAGCCAAGAACAAAAACGGCAGACAAGTAAAGTGCGCTGCTACATAATGGAAGTAGAGCACGTGACCAGGTAAGGACCTGTGCAGGGTCCTTGAAGGGCAGTCAATGGTGGAGGGTCTAACAATCTTTGAGGAAACTTCTAGTTACACTGAGAGGAGGCCCTTGCCCATGCAGTAATGGGTTGGCATCTCCAGCGTGACCACTCAGTAGGAGGTGCCCCTCCTTGGGGTGAAGGCTGGAATTGGCCCGTGCTCAGGCAACTGCCCTCTAAAGGCCCACAGCAGCTCAAGGACGACAGGAGTCATCATCCTTGGAAGCCCAGTGCCTACCCATAGTAGATGCCTAATTAATAGTTCCTGGTGACCAAGTGTCTGACCCTGAGCCATGCAACCGCCACAAGGGATTGTGGGGTGAATCCTGCAGAAAAGGTCTTACAAGAGGCACTGGAGGGTCTCCCCAAAAAGAATTTGCCAGAACTGTAAGCTATTAGCCGGGCCCAGAACAAAACCTCTGAGGCCAGTGGAGGCACATTTGTCTCTCAGCTTTGTCTCCCTAGATAGCCATGGTGGACACTAGAGCTCCAGAAGTGGGAAGCCTGGCGTGAAAGCTGGCAGGCTGTTCATTTGCAGGGGTGAAAGGGAGATGCAATAACGAAAGGGAGGGGAGTCTCCCCACCTCTGCCTGAACCCTAGGAGCCATTTTGGCCCCTTGAGTGATCTCCTCCAGGCACACTGTAGATAATGGGGTAACTAAGAAAGCCTGGTATGAGGCAGCCTGAATGTGGGCTCTGGTAGTCAGTGGCTTGTGGGTTTTGCAGCTTTGGGGACAGTTGCAGAGATCAGAAACAGATATCCCTGAAAAGGACCAGAATTAAAAAGAAAGAGGAACGACAGATAATTCTTGATAGCTAGCCAAAACTTTTCTAGTTAAAGGTTCTTTCTAGATACACTGATACTCCTAGAAATATAATTTGGAGGGAATTTACAAAGGACTAGAAACCTATAGTAACTGGTGAAGAAGCTGTTGGTCAAAAAAGAAAAATACATATGATTATATACCCATCTCCCAGAATGAACATATTGACCCAAGATTTCAAATCTTAAGACTGGATATCACTATTTAAATAATATTTCAATAATTTCACAGCAAATTGCAAGTAGTCTTGTAACTAGAACAGCAGTCTAAACACAATTCTAGTGATACAGCCTTAAGCTGTTCTAGGTGACTTTGGTTGCAAAGCATAGTTTAGAATGGAATTCAATCCCATGGTACCATCCCTACTTGACAAGGGCACTTATTAATCAACCAAGGCTCTGCCAATCAGCTAGAGGCTGCCAGCTCTGCATTTGGCAGAGAGACCAGAGATACTGGGACAGGTAAAAATTAAAAGTATACGATTACACAGAGGGACACAGACAGGCTGGAGCCAGGCACAGGCTCTGAGGCTGAGCATCTGAGAGGCGAACCCCAAGCTACACTTGTTCAAGTGCATTTGTTTTAGTTATTTGTCCATTCATGTGTATCATTTTCATAATGAGTATTGTGCTAGTCAGCTTTCTGCCACTGTTACCAAAATATCTGAAATAATCAACTTATAAAAAGGAAAGATTTACTTTGGCTTATGGTTTCAAAAGTTTTGGTCAGTGGGTGCTTGGTCCAACCTCCTAATGGTTTATTTTATATATATATATATATATAAAATCTGGGTATCATTTATTTTCATATATATTATATATGATATTATTTTTCTACAACTGTATCAAATAATTCATAGAATCTGACTTTACAAATTTTACTAGTCATATAATAATAATAAATTAAATTCTTTACACTTCGGTTATTAAATTACTTGTGAAACTATCAGCCAGTACCACCCTAAATGTTAACACATGTTTTTGCTTTATTGGATTTTTTTTCAAATTTCACTTGCGGTTAACATTTTTTATTATCAATTATCCAAACTTGTGTTACTTTAAATTATTTTAAATATGTTCTTACACCATATAAACTATTAACTTTTTGCAGATGTTCTGGGTAAATCTTAAAATTAAAATTCCTAATTAAAATATAGTCAAATAGTAGGAATACACAAACACACACACACACACACACACACCCCCCACATATACAAACACACTTTTTTCCCTCTCAGGTCTAGCTTTAAAAAAATTTCTTTTTTTTTTTTTTAAGTTTAAATTTTCTCTTTTTTTAATTTTATTTCAATGGTACATTTTAGATGTGCATATTGATAACATTCATCACAGGGAATTTGTACCTGTACATGATATATCTTGTTGGTTCTTTTTTTCCCATTCCCCTCCCCTCACCCCCTCCTCCCTCCCTATTTACAAAAGATTTGTTTCCTTTTTTTCCTTCCATTTCTTATTTCTCTTGTCCCTATGTTCCTTTCCCGCTCCCTTGCTCCCTTTCCCATTTGGACATTTTCTTCCCTTTCCCAATATAATACATTTTAGTCTTTATTTACACTTAAGTTTCTCACACTCTTGAGATTCTACCTCACTCCACAAAGAATGGCTGTCCTGGGGATGGAGGGAGGAGACTGCCAACAATGAAACAGAAAAGCTACATCCTTGGGGGAGGAGGAGAAACAGCCCTTTCTTGCTCCTCTTCCCAAGTCTTTCCTGTCCACCACCACCTTGGATGTCCCTGCAGACAGGACAACCTTCTGGTCAGCAGCCATCCTGTCCTCCCCTTTTTCTAAGGCATCAGGAAGCACCCATCAAAGGCACCCTCAAAAAAAGGACCTGGGCATGAGGCCAAGGGACAGGCAGGCAGGTAGGCAGGGGAAGGCTGTTGTGAAGAAAAGATTCCAGAACCACTTCCCACAGTCTGTTCCGTTAGTACAGGCTTTGGTTCTCCAGCTGGCACCTGCGGAGGAAGTACTTGAAGAACTCGTACATGGACCAGGAGATGGCCATGGAGGGCATCTGGTAGATAACGTGAGCCTGGATGCCTTTGAAGTAGCCTGCCAGGCCATCGAGTTGGTACACTGTTCAGAAGGCGATAGCCACGCCTGACAGCTGGCCACTGATGTTGCCCAGGGACAGCGCCATGCTCTCCTGCGTGTAAGCAGGATCTTGCAGACGTCCACGGGGGTGCTGACGGCTGCAGCGAGGGCCCCAGCCAGGCCGCCGGAGATGATGTGGGACTGCAGCTTGTAGTCCCGCCGCGGGTTCACCTGCTCCTGCAGAAACTCATAGCTGATGAAGTGGGTGGACTGGAAGGGAATGTTCCTGCAGAGCTGCATGGTGTAGCTCCTGTAGAAGGCCCCAACCCCTCCCTCCGTCCTCTACACCATCCCGACGCAGCTGAGTGTGGACCAGAGCTGCGAGCTGTACATCTGCAAGCGCACCTTCACCACTTCTGCCGGGTACATTACCGCATCGCGGAGCAGGGTGGCCATACTCCCAGCTATCCCTTTGAAAGCTTAGTTAGGCCTTGGTGCCATAAAGACCTGTGGTGCCAGTTTTTAAATAGTCTCAAAGAAACTGTCCAGATAACCATTTTTTTTTTTTAATCCAACATTCAAAAGTTGTTTCTATTCAGGGTCTTTCCTAGAACTGATCATTAAAGCCCCACAATAGGGAGAACTGAAACACCTCGGTCAGCAAAGTTCTCCAGGCTCAGAGAGCGCAAGCGTGGGACAGGAAAACGTGCGTGTGCGCCTGTGCGCGAGTGCATGCCTGGGTGGGTGTGCGCACACCACCCCAGAGTTCCTTTTTCGTGAGCAAGCTGCCGAAGATGAAGGCTGCTGGGTCAGGGGGAAGAAGGCCCCAGGGGAGGATGTGTCAAAGAAGAGAACTTTCTAACTCCAGACAAATGCTTTCAGAATACTATTGGCTAGACGGCCGTTTCCTTGGTGGTAGAAAACATCATTTACAGTCCTTTTCATGTTTTCACGGCAGGCAAAATACATGGCATGGTCTGGCCTGCCCCCATGATCATCGCACTGAGACCCCCGCAGCGGCCTCCAGAAGCCTTCAGTCCACACGATTTTCTGGAGAGGTCCTTAGATGCTCGTGGACCAGGCTTTGGGATCTGGATGCAAACTCTGCATTCGTGTCTTCCGCGAGTCCACCGGGTACATGACCGAGTGCTCCAGAATCCCGACCATCGCTCCAGCTGTCGTGTGGGTGGAAACAGAGGCACAAATTGGCAGGTTTTCATAATCCTCCGACCCGGCGTCCTTGGTGCCGCCATCTCGGCCGTCCCCCTCCATCCCCCGGCCCTCAGCCTGGCTGCCCACGCCGCCACGGCGCAGCTCCGTCCACCGGCCTGGTGGGACACGCGAGGTGGGCAGGAGGGGGAGGGGCGGAAAACTTCACTTCTGCAAGTGGGCACCACCTCCCAGGGACCCGGCCGCCGATGCCATGGCCGGCTGAGGCCTGACCTTCTGCATGTGGGCCCTTTGGGGACATTTAAGATGCAAACCATAACAAATATTAAAACGTATTTTCATATTAATAACTAAAACTAATTTCCCTGACATTTAGTCACCACATTGTCTTCCAGCATGAGTCTGCAGCTCAAAGTCCTGCCGCGTCTAAGCGTCCCTCCTCCGAGCTGGTACATGAATATTCCTTTTGTGTGTGTGTTTTTGGCACGCCGTGTTAACAGGAGGTTTATCATACATCGAATGGCTTCAGTTAGGGCAAGGGTTATCTTATTGATCAATCACTTGTAACATTTGATGCTGTACCATACATTTTGCAAATATTACTTCAAGTAATTCTTATAATACTAAGAAATAGGTGCTATTATTATCTCCCATTGTGCAAATGACCAAAATAAGACACAAAAAAACTAAGTTCATAATGAGAAAGTACGCAGTGCAGGATATACCAGATGAAGGCAAGATCCCAGCGCAGTAAGATGAAGGGGGAAAAAGAGTCAAATGAGTTGGCATAGAAATGTATTTGCCCTAAAGTACTTTTTTCTGTTGTAACTCTTAATATCTTCACCTGTGATGACAATTTTAATTATTGGTTTACTTACCGATACTTGATTCAGAAGACACATAAGCAAAACATACCATGAATCATTTAGCTGACTATATCACAAGGCACTTTCCAAGCTACAAATTACGATCTGCTTCTTGCTTCATTTCAGTGATGGCCCACGGTCTCCAGGAATCAAACACAAGTTTTGTTGAGAACAGTCATTAGAAATGAGCTACATCTAGGTCTGGTGGGGTGTGTGGTTCACCCTTCAGGACACAGGAAGTGAGTTCATTTCAGCACAGCTAACGAAATATGACACGAGCAACCGAAGTGACTTTTAATGGTCTTGAGTATACTAGTACAGACTGGATTACAGAAGCGTCTGGTTGTGTCCCTTTCTCTGTGGAGTTGAACCATTCTCCTCTTTCCCACGTCCCAGAGGATGGCAAAGAAAGCAACTGTCCCTACCGGCCCTTAATTTCTTCTCAGCGTATAGATAAGTTTCAGTTTCATTTGTTCTTTGATAATTCTAGCCACGTGCTGATGCTGGGAAATGTGACATCAGGAATGTTAGTATTTTCCAGTTCATCTCTTATTTAAGTTGAAAAGTTTAAAAAGCCTTTGCATCAATCATAAAAATACAACAGGGTGAAATTTTAATGTAGAGGACTTCGAAGAACTTTTCTTGCGTAATTTTGTAAAAGCTTTCCTAAGGTGCTTAGAATAAATTATCTTGTTTAGAATAAATTTATTTTACAACAGTTTTAGATTTACAGAAAAGCTGCGAAGATTTATATGCAACATCCCCATACACTTCACAGCCAGTTTTCTCTATTGTTGACATCATACATTAGTATGGCAACTTGTTTGTAAACCCGTACTGATACTTTATTATTAACTAAAGTCCTTGCTTTGTTCAGATTTCATTCGTTTTTACTAGTGACCTTTTCCTTTTCCAGGATCCTGTTGAAATCATGCAGAGGTTGAAATAAGTTCAGTGTTTTCAGGGAAATATATACCAAGTTAGTCTTCCCAGTTCATTAGCTTCTGCAGAAACTGGGTTTAGAGATCCCAGGGTAGAAAAGGATGGCTACCCCAGGACATGCCTTCCTCCCTTCCTGTCAGCTCATTTTCCTGGGACCATCAGGAGGGTGTCTCTGTGCAGCTAGAGGACTCTGGGGCTCCCATAGCTGACCTTACCCCCGTCTCTCCTGATCTGGTGGCACAGAGTGCTGGGCTCCACCAGTCCTGGGCTTCACTGTCCTGTCAGATCTCAGTGTTTGCTGACCTATTCACCTCCTTCCTCACTTTAGAGAAAGAGCTAGGTTGGCTGTGGGTCTCGGATTTTGCTGTCCATAGAAATTACCAGGCGGACTGGTTAAACACAAACCGGTAAACTCCACCCCTAAAGCTCGGATTCAGTAGGCTTGGGTGGGGCTGATAATATGCCTGCCTTTCTTTTTTCTTTTCTTTTCCTTTTCTTTTCTTCTTTCTTTCCTTCCTGTTCTCTCTGTCTCTCTCTGTTTCTCTCTCTCTCTCTCCCCCTGTATCGGGGACTAAACCCAAGGCCTTCACACTGAGCTACAGGCCTTTGGACTAAGCTACATCTCTAGCCTTTTATAAATATACCATTCTGAGACAGGATCTTGCTATGTCCCCAAGTTCCCCAGGTTGGGCTTGAATTTGCGAACCTTCTGTCTCAGCCTCCCAAAATGTTGGAATTACAAGTGTGTAACATCCCACCTTTCTTAATTTGCATTGCTGATGTTCTCGGGAGCTGCTCCTGCCCATCTGGAACCACATTTTGAAACCCATTCTTGTAACCCGTCCATTCGTGGCATAACCGTGGTGGCTGATAGTAGTCTGGGGGCGCAAGTGACCTATACCACCAAATCCAACAGTGCAGACCCTGGTTGTACAATTACTTGAGAGCTTCAAAAAGCAGACCAGACTAATAAGTTCTTATTCTTGAAGATAAAGCCTAGATATGGACAGTTTTTTTAAAAAAAAATTAAATAAATAATAGTACATAATAAACTATATACATAAAATAATAGCAATAAGGGAATTCGAAAGCATCCTGGTGACGCTGACATGCAGCAGTCATGAGGACCACTGTCCTGCTTGAACTGAAGAGAATTTACATGGAAGGGAGACGTCTCTTTTTCTTTCCGCTGATCACAAGGAAAAGAAACAGGCTGCACTGGCAGCTGCCTCTTCACCAAGAAAAGGAGCCAGATCTCAGGATGAGGTCAGAATGGAGGAATGCAGTGTTCAAAGGACTTGGGACGTTGGTGACATCACGGAGTTGCTTGTCATATAGTTCCTAGAGCCTGTCCTACCTCAGGATTTCCAGTTATGGGAGAGAACACATTTCCTCATCTTTAAAACCAGTGTAAGTTATGGTTTTAGTTACCAGCAGTCACAAGCTTTTTAATAAATAACATCCAAGAAATGTGCAATAAGCAGCTTCTGCTGTTAAAGATGCCTCACTGGGTTCCAGCCTCCTGCACACTCCAGCGGACCGGCCTTCCCATCAGAAGTCGGATTCAGGAGAGACCAGACCAACAGAAGGGACTAACAGTTCTAGTGTAGTCCTGCAGCCAAAGCTCCCTCCACCTCCACACTGAGCACTTCCCCAACTTCCCACACTTCCCACACTGAGCACCTCCAGAACTTCTCCCAACAGAAAAAGTGAAGCAGCACAAAGAAAACACCTGGCATTCCACCTCGTGTTTAAAATAATGAGTTTTTTCTTTCTAGCAACTAAGTAACCCATCTCATGATAATCCAATAGGAAGTCATGTGTTTATTTTCTTCATGTACTGTCTTCTTAAATTGCAAACTTGCATTAAATTACAAACTAATTGGCTTCTGGGAAGATGGCAGAATGGTGAGCAGCAGAGAAATACCTTCTCCAGGATTTGGAATCCAGACGCCAGAATATAGCAATGTGAGGAAGAGAGGGAGGAGGAAAGTGGATCCCTCGGACCCAGCCAGGGTGTGAGGTGAGATTTGGAGCCCACGGGGAGAGTGAAGGGAGGAACTGCAATGCAGAGGGAGGCAGCAGGCAGCACTTTCTCCCTGAGCCCCGGCTCAAACTTGCAGATGCACACTGATGACTGGCAACCCTGGAAGCCTCCATGGAGAAATGCACCAGTGGAGTGGAGCAGTGGATGCTGCAGACTGCGGTGGTGGAGAGTTATTTGGGTTCAGATGCCCCCCAGAATAGGGCAATTGGCCAGTCACCATCTTTGAAAGGGGCAAACTGAACTCAGAACTCAAGAGCAGCTGCAGGTCTGCTCATTCCAGTGGCTCCCAGCGTCAGGGAGAGGTGCAGCCAAGTTCAAGCCAGCAGGAGGCACTCAGAGTGTTGTACGCTGAACAACTCAGATCCCAGCCTCACAGCCAGAACCAGAAGCAACCTGAACTCCAGTGGAACTAAAGGCCCAGGTTTGCTGGGATTATCCACCACCACCATAATTCTACTGCCGGCTTATTGGGATCAATCAACAAAGGTCTAGGCTCTCTCTCCCCCCTCTGTCTACCACTGAGAGCAGAGACATGCCCTGAAGTGGACATTTTTGTTTTCTGCTTTCCTTTTCTTTGCTTTTTTAATTTTTCGAATTTTTTTCTTTTTGTTTATCTTTTTATATGAGTGTGAGCATTGTTTCTAGCTTTTGTTGTTGTTGTTTTGTTCTGTTCTTGTTTCTGTTTCTTTCGTCTTTCTTTGCCTCCTCTTCTTCACCAGTTCCCAAAGCTTGTGTAATCTTCCTTTGTCCTACAGGCTTGCTTCTAATCTCTTTCCCTTCTTCTATCTCTCTGTTTTTCCCCTAACCCTTTTAAAATTTTCTCCCCTGAAGGTAAAATCACCACGTTGAGGGGCTATTTACTATATACAATTTTCTGGTTTGTTTTAGGTTTTGCTATATAACTACAAATCTTATTCATAAAGTTAAAGGTGGCAAATTACAGCAACCCATTTAGGACCCCTCCTGTCTCTCTGGAGCTATTCCTATTCCTATTCCCTATTCCCCAGTAAATCTGCCTACTCTTAAAAAAGAAGGTGGCAAATTAATAGTTACCAGAGTTTGTCATTTTCTAGGCTATGTTTGATGCTATTGTTATTACTGATGGTACTACTTTAGCCAAGGTGACATACTTGTTCTAATCAGTTGCTCTTCCTTGTATGCCAACACTGGGACTGCCCAAAGGTCATAAGCAATGTGCCAGAGAACCAGGAGCTAGTCTAAATAGGAAGCAACTGCTCATCCCCAATAAATTGAAGAAGTAGGTTCTTACGAGAGACTCAAAACCCAAAATCCAGCTGCATCTGGAAGAGTTCTCTGAGAAGTAGTCATTTCCTACAGTTTTGATACTAGTAATAAAAATACCTACCATAAACAATTTATAAGCATCAATGCAGGAATTAAACTTAAAAAAAAATAGAAAATGAGAAGACACAGAAGCAAGATACAAACCCAGACTTCCAGCTCTCCAAAGGCAAACCCAGGGGGCAATTAGGTGGAACAATTCAAAAGCTACCCACCTGGACTCTCTGAAGTGGTAACAGTGGAATTAATAAAGAAGATGAATGAGGCTCTAAAAAAAATCAATTCAGAAATAACTTCTCGGATAACTTCAGAGATGATGACCACAATGAAGGGCATCATTAGTGAATCTAGAGAAGATACAGATAGAAGAAAAACAGAGGATCTTAAGAAAATGATGGACACCATGAACATCCAACATAGGAAAGAAATGGAATCATGAAAGAGATTCAATCAGATATCCAGGAGATTAAAAATTCTATTGAAAATATATGTATACAGCACAATGAACCAATGTGAGGACAGAATATCAGACATAGAAGACAGGATTATGGTTAGTGATCATGAAAAGAAAAATTTCTTTAAAATAGCAAGGGATCATGAAAAATCAATCCAACAGCTTCTAGAGGATGCAAAGAAGAATAACATAAGATTGCTCAGAGCCAGGAGATATTTCAAATGGCATGAAAAACCTATTCACAGAAGTAATGACAGAAAACTTCTGAAGCATGGAAAAAGAATTTGACATACAGATAAAGTAAGGCATATACAACTCCAATTAGCCATGATCAAAAAATTTACTCCAAGGCATATAATAGTTCAGATTCCATAAATTCAACACAAGAACAGAATATTAAAAGCTGTCAGAGAAATGAAACAAAAATCACCTATAAGGAAAGCCCATCAGAATTACAGCAGACTTCTCAACACAAACCCTTAAGTCAAGGAAAGCTTGACATATTTCAAGCCCTAAAAGAAAAAAATCATCCAACCCAGATTTATGTACCCTGCAAAACCATCTTTCAAAATTGATGGGGAAATAAGATACTTCCATGACAAAGAACACCTTAAGAAATTTAAGACCATCATGACCACCAAACCACACTCCAAAATGTTCTGAAGCACATTCTAAAATGAGTTAATAAGAACTACAACTCCATGAACCTTAAGCAAATGAATCCTCCAGACAAGGCAAATAATTAAGCCAAGGGGAAAGAAAGGCAACCAACAATAGGAAAATAACATGACAAGGAGAAATCAATATGTTTCAGTTAAAACCATCAATGTAAATGGTCTCAATTCACCAATCAAAAGAAACAGACTGGGGTTGAGGATGTAGCTCAAGTGGTAGAATACTTGCCTAGAAAGCACAAGGCCCTAAATTCGATCCCCAGCAGCACCCCCAACGATAAAAAGAAAAGAAAAAGAATGGATCCAACAATATGTTGCATACAAGAAACACATTTAACTCAAAAAGAAATCCATATACTGAAAGTCAAAGCATGAAAAACAATACTATATGAAACAGGAACTTGGAAAAAAGCAGGGGTAGCTATTCTAATTGCAGGGAAAAAAAAATGGATTTCAAGCCAAGACTAATCAAGAGAGACAAAGAAGGTCACCACATAATTGTTAAGGGGGAAATTCAAGAGAAAGAGACAACAATCACAAATATATATGTATCAAATACCAGCACACCCAACTACATAAAACAAATATTAAAGGACATAAAAAATCAAATAAGCACTAATACAATTGTAATGGGGAACCTCAAAACCTCACTGTCACAAATACACAGATCAAGGAGACAAAAATCAGCAAAGAAATATTAGAACTGAACCAAACTTTTGAACAAATGGACTTAGTAGAGGTCTACAACGTGTTCCACCCCACAACATCATTCTTCTCAGCTGCACACAGGACATTCTCCAAAAGAGACCGCATACTAGCTCATACAACATGCTTAAGTAAATGCAAAGGAACTGAAATTATTCCAAGCATATTATCAGACTATAGTGCAATAAAATTGGAAATCAATGGCAAAAGAAACCATAAAAAATTCATAAATACATGGAAATTAAATATAACACCCTCCTGAACAACCAATGGATCACAGATGAAATTAAAGAAATTAGTTCCAACAATTAAACACTAATGACAATACAATATACCAGAACTTATGGGATGCAATGAAAGCAGTCCCACATATGACATCAAAGCAAAGACGGGGTTGGGGATTTATCTCAGTGATTAGAGAGCTTGCCTCACAAGCACAAGGCCCTGAGTTCGATCCCTGGCACCAAAAAAAAGAAAAAAAAAGTAAAAATGAAAGCAGTCCTATGAGGGAAATTGATAGTGGTGAGTTCCCATATCAGAAAAACTGAGTGAGCTCAAATAAACAACCTAATATTGAACCTCAAGCTTCTAGAAAAAGAAGAGCAAGTCAAGCCCACAGCTCAAAAAAGGGAGGAAATTATAAAGATCAGAGCAGAGGTTAATGCAATTGGGACTAAGAAAACAATACAAAGAATCAATGAATCAAAGAGTTGGTTACTTGAAAGATTTGATAAGATTGAAAAACCCTTAGCCAACCCTATCAAAAAAAGGAAAGTAAAGACTCAAATCCATGCAATAGGGAATGATAAGGGTGAAATCACAACAGATCCTGCAGAAATCCAGAAGGTCATCAATACCTACTTCAAAAACCTGTATTCTAATAAAATGGAAAACACAGAAGAAATGGATGGATTCCTAGACACATATGAATTACCAAAGCTGAACCAAGAAGATATAAAAATTCTACATAACCCAGTATCAGTCAGTGAAATTGAAGACGTAACTAAAAACCTACCAACAAACAAAAGCCCAGGTCCTAATGGATTCACTGCTGACTTCTACAAGAAATTTAGAAAAGATCTAATGTCACTACTCCTCAAACTCTTTAATGAAATCGAAAGGGAAGCAATACTCCCAAACTCATTCCTGGAAGCAAGCATTATCCTAATACCAAAACCATAGAAGGATCCAACAAAAAAAGAGAGCTATAGGCCAGTCTCCCTAATGAACATGGACACAAAAATCCTCAATAAAATACCAGCAAACAGAATGCAGCAAATCATCAAGAAGATTATACACCATGACCAAGTAAGATCCATCCCTGGGATGCAGGGATGGCTCAACATATGCAAATCAATAAATGTAATACACCATATTATCAGAGCCAAGGACAAAAATCACATTATCACCTCCATAGATGCAGAAAAAGCATTTGACAAAGTTCAACACACATTCACAGTTTGTAATAGCTGAATCTTGGAAACAGCCCAAATGCCCATCAGCCAATGAATGGATAAAGAAGATGTGTTTTTTTTTTTTTTTGCAATGCAGTACTACTTTGCCATAAAGAGGGATAAACTTGAGGCATCATAGGTAAATAGATGTACCTTGAGACCATACTTTTAAGTGAAACAAATCAGACACACATGTTCAAATATCACGTGGTTTCTCTGGTGTGAGAAACCAAAAGGGTAAATAGGTACGAAAATGTATAATAGATATTGTGAAATAGGAAGAAAATGTTCAAATGGGAAGTGGAACTAGGGAGGAGGTAGGCAGGAAGGAAGGGAAAAGAAAGAAAAAGAGAATAGAAGGAAAAAATGGAAACAAAGCTTTTGTAAATAAGGAGAGGAAGAGAGATTGAAGGGAGGGGAGGGGAATGGGAAAAAAAGAATCAAGATATAGCATGTTCAGGTACAAATTCCATATAGTGAATGTTATCATTATGTATATAGAAAATGTACCAATAAAATTAATTTGTAAAAATTGCAAACTAATTGCATCAGTCCCTTTTTAAATATTTATAATAGGAAGATGGTAGAACATAGACACTCAACACCAGAATCTAGTTGGTACAAATAAATGCCCATCAAATGCTTATTACATAAATTTGGCACACCGGGTTACAAAATAAAACAGGTAAAAGCATGTGTGTGTGTGTGTCTCTGTGTGTGTGTGTGTGTGTAAGAGAGAGAGATACGCACTAAGATGTTATTAGTAACTGTTTCTTTTTTTTTAATTTTTTTATTATTTTTACCAAGAACATGTATTGGTACATTGTATACATAATGATCATAATCAACATGGTTATTTTGTACCTGTACATGATACATCTTGGTTTTCCCCCCTCTTCCCCC